>CM066246.1:11607902-11617902 GCA_033675135.1 Frankliniella intonsa | reverse complement strand
GCCAGGAGCGAAACCAAAGCCAACACACTCCGCAGCCCAGCGCACCGGCACCAAGACAAATAAAACTAATTCATACTCAGTCTCGTGGGATTAGCTCGCACACTGTTAAACCACTGTGAAAAATCACTGTCAAAAATCCTGTACCAACACTGGTAAAACAAATGTTTAGTTCTATACACCACTTGATGCATAGCTCCTAATGTATAATACTTAAACACTATGTCATGCACAGTTCTAACTAGAAAAGTGTGTTCTTAAACATTTAGCAAGTGTATAGTTGACTAAACACTTGGGATTTTTCCTGTATGCTTGATTTAATCAAATGCAATCACGAAACGTTTAACATCTAAACATCTACGAAGTGCATAGTGAGAAATATGTAGTGATGGTTATTACTATACACCATTTGATGTATAGAAGTGGAACTTAAGCGCATTGCATTTGATATAAAACTTAAACATTTGTTTTACCAGTGAAAGTACAAGAACATTTGGTTTTCTGAGGTACATAGGATGACCGCACCCTATTTACTGTAGTCACATAAGGCCCCATGTTAAAAATACTGTGGTCCATACCGAAAATACTGAACTCCGGTAGGTACGGGCCGACCTGGCAAATTGTCTACCAGACTTTACCGTACCAATTACCGTACTTTTTTCTGACAGTGATTACTTGTAAAGGTTACAGGAAAATTTCCCATGATAAATGTTGTAAAGTTACAACTTGAAATCGTAAAATAACAATTACTTTGTATTGACTTAGAATTCATTGACGAGCAAGATTTTTGCAGAGTTAGCGGTGACGAATTGAGCCATGACGGCCAGCTTCCGGGGCGGTATTAAGACGCCTACCGAAGGAGCAGGGGCACCCCTGAGCGAGAGCAGAGGGGGTTAAAAAACGACCAAAGAAATGGGACACCGGGAGCTACGTGGACGCACCGCGGGACAGACCATCTATCTGCCCTAACAGGTCCGGTCGGCCCCACTCACCTCACCCCGCCCCGCCCCGCCCCGCCCCGCCCCGCCCCGCCCCGCCCCGCCCCGCCCCGCGGTCCAGTCGCCCCGCTGCAGGAATGCTGACAGTGCGCGTGCTAGGCGCGCAGGTTGCCTACTGACCGGGGGCCATCACAGCTCACGGTAAAAACTACGACCGAGGGGGTATTTACTCCGGATTTTCGTGTACAACGAAATACGCGTAGTCGGGTTATTGCGTTATTAATACGCGCATAGTACGTGTTATTACGGGGTAATCACGCCTCATTACGCGTTATTTCACTCGTATTACGCGTCAATTACGCGTATTTTTAGCTGTTATTTGGCGTTATTACGTTTTATTACGCACCAGGGTGTACAAAGAAATACGCGAGTAAATACCCCCTCGACTACGACCAGGTTTCCAAGCAGTTTGGGAAAAACCAAGACGCTACAATTTGTATTTTCTCCATAAGAAAATCCTGGCCTATTTTGTCCCTAGAATGGAGACAAATTTGAATCTACTCAGGATGTGTCCAAAGGCACAACTATAGACTAGATGCAATATCGTCCTTTCCCATTTAGAGTGTAGGCAACCCAACTGGCAGCTGTGTCCGCGCGTGGCCTACCCCGCCGGGCGCGGAGGGAGGAGAGCGCCGCAGCCGAGTGCAATTCACAAAGGCCACGCCACCACCGCTCCGCACCGCCACACGGAGAAGCGGAGTGCACGAGCAGAGAATGATGATTGTGTGGTCTAACGGGGTCAACAAAAGTAAAGTACGGGACTAATGGAGAGGTCCGGGGTAAGAGGCGGGGGGGAGCTACACTGTAAAAAAGAGAAGTTTGTTTAACAGTGCATAGTTCATCCGCACTGCACTGTAAAATTTCAAGTCGTCACATTACGACAAAGTCAGTGCTGAATTTAACTTTTGAAAGGTTCGTCACATGACAAGTATCACAGTGTGACGAAAGATTCATGCCGTGTGACGAAAGATTCATGCCGTGTGACGAAAGATTCATGCCGTGTGACGAAAGATTCATGTCAAGTGACGAAATGTATGTCATGTGACGACAGTTTCATCACAGCTCTTGTGACGAAACATTCGTAGCAATATTTATCGTCACATGACAATTTGGTTTAACAGTGTGTTAGAAAAACGTACGGGAATATGCTACAGTACGTTCTGTTAATTTGTCATCTAGTATATCGTATTTCGGTCACGGTCCGATCCATACAGGATGTACCGTAACTATAGGAATTGGTTGAAAAGTTCAAATCAACACCAATTCCGCATATTGAGGCACGGTCCAATCCGAACCCTCACGGTTTCGACTGTACGGAAAATGTACGGTCCAGACCGTAGGCAAACCATAAATCGGTATGGTATTCTAAACAGTGCGGATGAGGACCCACCAGTGCTGCCAAAAGTAGGCAATAGGTAGCCTAAGCACAGTGGAGTAGCTGGCTGCATCTGCGCCAGCTTAGTGGGCAGCACCGCGGCGGAGTGGCGTATGTTGCCCAGTAGGCAGGCGCAGATGCAGCCCGCTTTACTCCACTGGCTTTTGGCTACTTATTGCCTACTTTTTAGGCAAGACTGGGACGCACTGCTGCCGAGCGCGCTGTCAGCCACGCCAGGCAAAAGAGGCTCCATACACTGTTGAAAACAAATCGAGAGGTACTGGTCCGTTTGTGTGTACCGTCCGTCTACCACACACATGGCGGTGAACAGAGCGTGGGATATCAAAGGCTGGTGAGAGAGAGAGAGAGAGAGAGAGAGAGAGAGAGAGAGAGAGAGAGAGAGAGAGAGAGAGAGAGAGAGAGAGAGGGGTCCACGGCTCGTTTTAGCTGGTAAGAACGGATAGACGGATAGAGGAACGGGTTACAGCGGATAGTGAGGGCCTTGGGTCGGCACCTGGAGACGCTCCCAGCGAGCGGGCGAGACGGGGCGGGGCGGGGCGGGGCGGGGTGGGGCGGGGCGGGGTGGCGTCCACATGTTGCTGACGCAGATCAGCCCTCCATTATACGGCAGACCTGCTTTACAGCTCAGGGCACAAGAAGCGCTGGGCGCCGGCGGAAACCCTGCACACATCATACACTGTGATTTTGTTTCCGGTTTTTCTAGTAGTTTATGAAAAATCATTGTATCGTCACTTAACAACGAAGCTTTTACCGGGTGTTCCTTTGAATGCGTAACAGTGTTGCGGGACTGCATACTCTTCAGCGCTCCAGGGGCCATGGCGCCTTACGGACGAATGGGGTAGGCAAACCCGCAAAACTGTTACGCATTCAAAGAAACACCCAGTAAATCATCCAGAGAATCGCTTGCTTAAAACAACCCAGGCTGTTTTGATTGAAAGCCATAATTTTATCAGTATACATACAAAGAAATTTTTGCCTCGAATCAAACATTCTTCTTTGATCCAAGTAAATATTTTTCAGAACTAATAAGAGCTTTGTTTGGATTAAAGAAGTATACACTGTAAAAATGCAAGACTGTAGTACGGAACTCACTTAGGTGTCCCGTATCTTCGTTTTAGAATTCGACTGCGGAGCGCAGAGAACGGCGCCACCGTACCTCATTTTCGGTGTGCGGAGGTCATAAGTACGGTTCTTCCGTACCCTATTTTTTTTAGTTCGGTGATGTCGTACTTGGCAGTCCGTAACGAGGATTCAAAAATTGCTAGTACAGTGCGCGCCGTAGTAGAAAGGCACCATACTACGGTGGACACCGTTAAAGGAATTAGCGGTAATTTCCGTAGTTTTCACAGTCATTATTTTTTACAGTGTGCTTTCAAGTAAAAATTTCTAAAGAAGTTTATTTTAAGAAACTGGGTGATTCACGTGAGAACAGCGGCTCACTACCAACACTGTTATATCAAACACACTTGGATCTCCGCAGTCTATACACTGTAAAAAATGAGAGACCGATACGGTGCCAGGTACGGTGCACCGTACCTGGGAAATTGAAATATGATACGGCGCACGGAGTACGGATAGACCGTACGCACTGATTTTATACCACGGCGCCGTGAAACGGCTTCACCGTACCCACTAAAAGCGGTACGGAAGAACCGTTTTCGAGCTCCGTAGCATTTAAACCGAGGTACGGTTGACCGTACTTAGCGCCGTATGAAGTACGGTAACCAGCGGAAATTAATTAGCGGTTGCTAACCGTCATCTCGCCGTTATTTTTTTTTTACAGTGTACTCCGCACCGTCTTCTTCACTCGAACAACTTTGGACAACCGCAAAAAACTGCACGGGACTTAAAAGTTTCAACGCTGTTCACGCCGTATAGCCTGCGTAAAGTAAATAGGACCGGAAGGGGGGGGAGGGGGTAGCTGGCACGACGTGCGGGGCAGACTGGGCTGCCAGGCAGCTCAACAAGACACGTTGGCACCCCGAGGGCGTGCGCCACCCCGCGCGCCCTGCAGCCCGCCCCGCCCCGCCCCGCCCCGCCCCGCCCCGCCCCGCCCGCCCCGCCGGAGCTGGCCATCTGGCCGGCCAGCTCGTCACTCGGGGAGGAAGTAAGTGCCCTAATTTATCTCTGGTCAGTGGGATGAGGGATCCCGGGGGAAGAGAGGGCAAGGGGGAAGAGGGGGGCCGGAGGGGGTGATGGAGAGATAAAGAGTCCAGGGGAGACTCCTTGATCTACGGCCGTTGGAGGACGCCAACGCGATATACTACCCCCTCCCCCGCCCCACCTCCCCCGGGGGTGGTATAGTGGGGGGTGAAGGACGACACACCTGTCGCAAGCGGGTTTGAGCGGACATAATTCGAAATAAGGGAAAGGACAATCGAATCACACACCAACCCCCACCCCTACCCCTACATCCGCCTCACACTCGCATACTCTCTCTCTCTCTCTCTCTCTCTCTCTCTCTCTCTCTCTCTCTCTCTCTCTCTCTCTTCCTCTCTCTCTCTCTCTTCCTCTCTCTCTCTTCCTCTCTCTCTCTTCCTCTCTCTCTCTCTCTCTCTCTCTCTCTCTCTCTCTCTCTCTCTCTCTCTCTCTCTCTCTCTCACTCTCACTCTCTCTCACACACACACACACACAGCGTACAACAGGGGGCGCGTGCCCGGCTGTTTGTTTTCGTTTATTTTCATCTAAACGAGGTTTTTGTTGTTGCTGATTGCTGATGACGTTTTTTTAACGGATAACAGAGGCGAAGGAGGAAGACTGACACGTGTGAGCATGCGTGTGTGTGTGTGAGAGAGAGGGAGGGAGGGAGGGAGGGAGAGAGAGAGAGAGAGAGAGGGAGAGAGAGAGAGAGAGAGAGAGAGAGAGAGAGAGAGAGAGAGAGCGCGTCGTGTGACCAAACAGAGAAGCGTGAGAAAAAGATCCGGAACATGTCGGTGCGTTGGCGACACCGCTCCGCTGCAGGGTAAGGGGGTAGGGGAGGGGGGGGGGGGTAGAGATATATACAGCGGACCACATCAATCAAAATGAACACAGGGGAAATACACGCAGCTGGCAGCCCTGCAGGCGAGATGGGGCCGCCGTGTTGGCCGCCCCGCCGAGGGGAATCCCCGCCCCACCCCGCCCCGCCCCGCCCCGCCTCGGGCCGCCGCGCCCCCGGGCATCGCGCCATGCTAAGCGCCCTGCAGGCACGGCTGCCACGCCCCGCCCCGCCCCGCCCCCCGGACGAGAGGTACAAAGGTACGCCATTAGATAAATGTGTGCCTCGCCCCCCTAAAGACCCTCGTGACGAGCAGGGATCTCGCCAACAGCGAATCTAAAGTAAAATATTAAAAGAGAAAGGGGAGGAGGTAAAGAGGAAGAAAATCGTGTCTCCTCGTTCGTGCCTCGCACATCACCCACCACTAGGCAGACGCCCCCGCCCCCGCCCGGCCCGGCCCGCACTGAAAAACCCAAGTGTGTGAATGTCGCATATTTGTAGGTGTGTGAGGATTCATTCGTATCAGTCACTCAAACGTGTGAATTTCCCGCAGAAATTCACACGTTTCACACGTTTTCCGAAGAAATTCACACGTTCGAGGGGCCAAATGTGCGAATGAGTCCTCGCACACCTACAAGTGTGCGACATTCACACGCACTTGCATTTCCAGTGCGGCCCCCCCGCGCGCGCCCCAACCGCGGATATTTGACAAATACAGCTTTTGATTGGACCGCAGCCGGGATCCAGTCGCGGGGTCCAGGCCAATCAAACCGCGACACACAACGCGACACAGACACAATGCATATGAGGTGCCCTCGGGGGCCCCACTGGGGGCGCGGCGGGGTCAGGCGACACGCACGCACGCGCGCACGCACACACACAGAGAGAGAGAGAGAGAGGGAGAGAGTGAGAGAGAGAGAAGGGGAGGGAGAGAGAGAGAGAGAGAGAGAGAGAGAGAGAGAGAGAGAGAGAGAGAGAGGGAGAGGGAGAGGAGAGAGAGAGGGGAGAGGAGAGGGGAGAGGGAGAGAGAGGAGAGGAGAGGGAGAGGAGAGGGAGAGGGAGAGAGGGGAGAGGAGAGGGAGAGGGAGAGAGAGAGGGAGAGGAGAGGAGAGAGAGAGGGAGAGGGAGAGAGAGGGGAGGGAGAGGAGAGAGAGAGACAGAGAGAGAGAGAGAGAGAGGGAGAGGGAGAGGGAGAGGGAGAGAGAGAGAGAGAGAGAGAGAGAGAGACGCACACACACACACACGCACGCACACGCACGTGCGTGCGGACATGAGCACCACGCCCGCAGGGGCAGGGCAGGGGCTGCTCCCCCGAGCCCGCCGGCTTGGACGAGCCTTTTTTAATTAATCGAGCAGAGAAAAAACCCCGGGCGACGTAACGCGCGCGCGGAGCTGTGCTTTCATACCGAGGCCGCCCGCAGGCCGGCGCAATAAACACGTAAAAGTGGGCGGGGCCCGGCCGGGCCGGTGTGAGGTGGCGCTGTCACCCCCTCAGGTAAAACCACCACGCGGTAGATACACCACCCCAAAAATACACATTCACTCTAAAAATTTGGGTCGTTTAAAAACGAAGAATGTCTGATTAATTTTTCAAACACACTAATAAAAGCTTACGGTGATTATATCGCTGTAAGCTACGGTGAACCCTGCACCCCCGTAGCTTACAGTGACATTCACCGTAGCTAACGGTGAAAATTTACCGGAAACTACAGTGCTGCCGGGTTCACCGTAGCTTACAGTGAAAATCATCGTAACCTTTTAGAGTGCAGAGCACGCCGTTCTAAAGCAAAGAATGCGCTATTCCGCATAACGACAATTCTTAAAATGTCTGCAGCTGTAGGCAAACACTTTGTTGCTTCTTAAGGGAACAAAAAAGAGTTCCATTGCATTAAGAGTGTACCGGGTGTTTCTTTGAATGCGTAACAGTGTTGCGGGATTGCATACTCTCCAGCGCTGCAGGGGCCATGGCGCCTTACGGGCGAACGGGGTAGGCAAACCCGCCACACGGTTACGCATTCAAAGAAACACCCGGTACGCGGAAAAAACTTTGTCCTGGTTTTCAAGCAGCCCCGGTAACCCTGTGTATTTTCTCCTGCGCTTGGTTTTTCCAAAACTGCTTGGAAACCAAGACGTCATTTTCCCCGTGTAAGGGGGTACGATCACCTCATGTAGGTTCTATCCCCCTGCCTTATTTGCCATCTGCCTATAATAAAGGGGTACGACCACCACGTGTACCGGGCGTTTCATAAAAGACGTAGATGCAGGCGGGTTTGCCTACCCAAGGGGCTATGGCGCCTTACGGGGAGATCGGGTAGGCAAACCCGCCCGCACCTGCGTCTTTTATGAAACGCCCGGTACGTGCAGGTCATACCCCCTTGCCATTGCGCGGTGGGATGGGCGGGGCTGGGCGGGGCGGGGCGGGGCAGGGCGGGGCGGGGCAGGGCGGGGCGGGGCAGGGCGGGGCGGGGCGGGGCGGGGCGGGGCGGGGTGCGGCCGGGTGCTTCCCCCGCGCTGCCGAGGGCGAAAAATGACTCGGAGCAGGTAATTCGGACGCGGCTGGTTGTGATCAACCTCCAGCCCTATAGGGCCGCGGAGGCAGGCCGAGGACCGAGGGTCCCCACCTATCCCCCGCTTCCCTAAACTACCTTCCGCCGGTCCCCACCCTACCTACCCGCGGAAATTGCGCGTCTCAAAGTCCTCAAAGCCCCGGCCAAAAGTGCCCTGCCCCGGCGCGGCGCGGGGCAGGGCGGGGCGGGGCAGGGCGGGGCGGGGCGGGGCGGGGCGGGGCGGGACGGGGCGGCGTCTTAATTTCCTTCGTCGTCCAAAATCCGCCCCCTACCCCCCGCCACCGCCCTGAAACACCAGGCTGTTGGTGTGGAAGAATTTTACTGCGGAAGAAGGCCATTCACGCGGGAGGCAGAAAGCTTGTGTAGAAATAAGACAAGGAGAGAAAAAAAAAAAAGGGACAGCAAAAAGGTAAATAAAAGGCGATTTTACTCTTAGTTTTATTTTGGGCAGAGTGGCCATTAGCGGCGCGAGTGATGTGGAGACGGCTGAGTAAGAGGAAGGGGGGGGGGGGCGTGATTTAAAGAGGGAGAGGGGGGGGGGTCTAGTTAACAATCCGCCTTTTATACGGCCAGAAAATGAAACGGAATAATTCGCAGATGTTTTTGCGATGGTAAAAGCTCGTAGCAAATTAAAAACCGAAAAAAGACGAGAGAGCAGAGAAAGGTTGAGGAAAAATAATATACTTCCACTACACTACTCTGACGCAAAAACTCTTAAAATGTGAAGTCATTAGAAGAGATATCGGAACGATTTATGACCTTATAACTTAAACTTTAAAATTTGCCGAGGAGGCAACCACATGAGAAATCCTACGTCCCCTTACACGCCCGAAATCTCTTGAAATCCGAAATCTTCCGCCAAAAAGACAAATAATCAAGCAAACTATGGGCGTAAAATCAGTTGAAATCTTACGAAATCCGTCGAAATCTCTTCCCCGGAGTAATCTTGTGTACCCCCACGTCCAATGCGGCTACCCCCTCGAGATTTGCACACATGACCACTGTGAGAAATATTTGTAAGACTTACGGGAAAATTTTCCATGAGAATTGTCGTAAGGTTACGATATCATTTTGTAAAATTAAAAAATCTAAGGACACTTGGTATCGACGGGTGATTCTTAAACGAGCACAAATAGGCTTTCGTAAATTTACGATTTCGATCGAAAAGTTACAACACCGTTTGTAAATCACAAATTACGAAAAAAGTCGCAAACTTACAGAGATATTTTTCACAGTGGACAGTTAGTTGGTGACGCATTTCCTCATGTTTCTATATCCTTTCTTTACCGCTGCAAGTTTCAATAAGCCCTCTCTCGGCGAGGGTTCTCGCGGTGGGAATACCCTTTGCCCCATTCCATTGCGGGTAGAGCGAGCAGTGACGGCAGCGGTCAACATTTAATTGAAGTGGTCAAGGGGACGCAAGGACCAGCGCGGCGCGGCGGGGCGGGGCGGGGCGGGGCGGGGCGGGGCGGGGCGGGGCGGGGGGGGGGGGGCGGGGCGGGGCGGGGCGGGGCGGGGCGGGGCGGGGCGGGCAAGAAGTTTGTACGGCTCTCGCAAGCCACGCCGGCGCACAATCCTCATTCCGGTTCCGTACGACATTTACACCCAGAAAAAAGTGTGTACGTAGCATACAGAGGCATTAGATAACACTGTGAAAAATATCTTCGTAAATTGACAACATATTTTGTAATCACGATTTACAAAACATGTTGTAAATTTACGACCGCCCATGCTTGCTCGTCAAGTAAATCCAAGTCGATACAAGGTACTTGTAATTTTACAATTTCAAGTAGTAATTTTACAATATTTATCATGGAAAATTTCCCTGTAACCTTTACAAGTATTTTTCACAGTGAACAATCGTGCCTTTATGAAGCCACGACAGTACCTAGAGTCCTAATTTAGGACTCGTAAAGTGGGAGAAACCGAGCCGAGAGGCGGGCGCAGGCCCAGCACAAAGTCCTCGGCACGCGGGAGCCGGCGGCGTGGCGGAGGCGCAGGGTTTGGTTGTGGTGTGGTGGAGCCCTGGAGTCCAGGCCGGGAAGCGGAACGTGGAACGCCATCC
>CM066246.1:11095402-11602902 GCA_033675135.1 Frankliniella intonsa | reverse complement strand
GGGAGAGAGAGAGAGAGAGAGAGAGAGAGAGAGAGAGAGGGGAGGGAGAGGGAAGGGGATGACGTTGAGAGATACGCCCGGGACGATGTCGGTGTTGGTTCCCACAAGCAGCAGGGAAACGCAGAGGACGGGAGGGAGAGAGAGGAGGAGAGAGTGAGTGAGAGAGAGAGGAGGGGATACAGAGGGAGAGAGAGGGAGAGAGAGGGAGGGAGGGAGAGAGAGATAGAAGGGAGAGAGAGAGAAGGGAGAGAGCAGCTCTCATAGTAGCGTCTAGTCCACCACGAGGTCGACGACGAGATGAGAAGGCGCCGGCGGTGGTGTCCGTTGGGCAGGTCTAGGGGTGGAGGTGGGGGGGGGGGGGGGGGCAGACGGTCTGAGACGCTGCGTCCGCACGGTGAGGTTAAGAGAAGGTGAAGCAGGCCTCTGCGGCGGACGGCCGGGGGACTGGGTAGGGTGGGGCGGGGCGGTTAGGGGGGAGGGGACACTCTCTGCAGACAGAGTGCCGTCAGAGACGCAGCACGCAGTAGGAAGTTCGCTCCTGCATGGAAGTCTGTCGCAGGTCGGGGCGGGGTGAGGCGGGGTGAGGCGGGGTGGGGTGGGGTGCGGCGGGGTGAGGCGGGGCGGGGTGTGGCGGGGCGGGGCGGCAGGACATTGCTCCGGTAAGGGTACGAGCGGGAGGATAAGAGCGCGACTGGCGCGCCAGCACAGTAACAGGTGGAGCCTAGCCGCCCCGCCCCGCCCCGCCCCGCCCCGCCCCGCCCCGCGATACACGCGCAGCTGAATGCGCACATGGCAGGCACGTAGCGCCCGCGGTGCGGCGGGGTGCGCCGGGGCGGGGCGGGGCGGGGCACACGTACTACAGCAGCAGCAGCCCCGGCCGCGCGCGGGCGCGTCGCACTTTTGTATTTATTTATTCGCTTTTATTTATTTACACCGTGCTGAGCAGGGTGGGTGCGCATACCAAAGGGTTCGACCAGCTGCGGCGCGACCCCAGTGCGGCGGGGCGGGTGCGGCGGGGCGGGTGCGGCGGGGTGAGGCGGGGCGGGGTGGGGTGAGGCAGGCGGGGTGCGGCGGGGCGGGCGGGTAAAAAGCCTAGAAGGAAAGCGGCACCACGAGTGGTAGGAGTGGGGGCATACTCATACTGATGCTCATTTGTCCGTAAAAATGCAGCATTAGGTATTCCAAAAAGGCCTACATTGTTTTTGTCTTGGTTTGTCGAGGCTCTTTAGGGGCGGCGGGGATTGGTGCGAAGGTGACTGCAGGGGTGACGCCGAGGCGCGAAAATTTCCCGGCAGTACCCCTCCCCAACGAGCCCTCACCTTTTCCCTCCCCGCGCCTGCGGTCGGGAGCATAGGCAGCCCAACCTACGGGCGTGTCGTCTCAGAAGCACCCTGTAGGGCTCCGTGGCTCAGATGGACGGATAGACAGACTGGCCAAAAGTGCAAGCCTGGCGGAATGCAGGCGCGTCTGGACGCGAGGCCTTAGACGAGATCCACTAACATTTCGGTAATGTAATCATTAAGTCGTGAACCCACTTAGGCACCCATTACTATGTACATCTCCCCGTAAGGCGCCATAGCCCCTTGGGTAGGCAAACCCGCCCGCACCTGCGTCTTTTATGAAACGCCCGGTACGGCAGATCAGTATTCGAGATAGGGTAAAGGGGTATGATTTGGCATGAACCCTATAAACAATAGTAACACAACCAAGTGTAATGTGGACGGAAACTGAGCCACACGCCCGAAACGAACCAAATACCTTCATCCCTGAAACAGGCGGGGTGCGGCGGGGCGGGGTGAGGCGGGGCGGGGTGCGGCGGGGCGGGGTGGGGTGCGGCACAGAGCACCTATAACGTCAGGTGCTCTGCGGGGCGTGCCCGCGCTCACACACGGTTACGTGAGACCTGCACTACACACGGCTCGGCTGGGTTTCGCGCCGCGGCGCTCTGTGCGGTGAACAATGCGAAGCCCCACTCCAGCCGGCGCGGCGCCGTACCGTACCGTTCCGCACGACGGGCACCTTCTTCTCCCCAAAGCCCCTTGTGCTGCTGCTGCTGCTGCCGACTGATGCCGAGGATCGCGCCCGAGTAGTACCTCTGACCTCGTCCCACTCACAACACTGTGAAACCAAGTGTTCTTCTGTTCAACAACACTTGTAAGTGTGCAACTTCCAGTATAACAGGTGCAAGTGCGGAACTCGGTATTTGTGCAATTGGAAGTGTCAAACTCACCAGTCGTACACTTGTAAGTGTTTAACTCGACAGTTGTACACTTGCAAGTGTCTAACAAGGGAAATGTGTCACGGGACAGTTGAACACATGCAGGTGCAAATATGTCGAGTTAAATAAACACTTACAAGTGTACCGGGTGTTTCTTTGAATGCGTAACAGTGATGCGGGTTTGCCTACCCCATTCGCCTGTAAGGCGCCATGGCCCCTGCAGCCCTGGCTCGTATGCAAGCCCGCAACACTGTTACGCATTCAAAAAAACGACCGGTACAATTGGCAAGTTTGACACTTGGAATTGCACAAATACCGAGTTGTACACTTGGACGTGTAAGACTGCACTGAAAACTCTATCGTGAGCATTGCACGCTTAAGTTAGAGTGAGCATGGCATGCACGCTTTAGTTAGAGTGAGCATGGCATGCACGCTTAAGTTAGCGTGAGCATCGGGATGCTCACTCTAACTAGAGCAAGCATCCCAATGCTCACGCTAATTGGAGTGTGCTCCCCACTGAGGAAGGTACAAATTAGCGTGAGCATTGGGATGCTTGCTTTAGTTAGAGTGAGCATCCCGATGCTCACGCACTCTAACTAAAGCGTGCATGCCATGCTCACTCTAACTTAAGCGTGCAATGCTCACGATAGAGTTTTCAGTGTGGAAGTTGCACACATTCAAGTGTTGAACAGTTGCACACTTGGTTTGACAGTGAAGTCGGGACGGGACGGGACGGGACGGGGTGGGGCAGGGCGGGGCGGGGCGGGGCGGGGCATTGCCATGTCCGACATAGGGCAGCAGGGTTCCCACATTTTGGCTCCTGGCATATTTCATGACTTTTCCATGACTTTCCAGACAAAATTTTGAAATTTTCCAGGACTTTTCCGTAGACATAAGGCAATTTAAAAAACAAAATAAAAAAATTATACAGTTCAAAATTCCGCGGCCCGGCCCGGCCCGGCGAGCCCGGCTCGGCCGTGCCCTGCCATCCGAGCCTCCCACTCCTCCCCTCGCCCGTCGGCTGGCGCGGCAGAGCGTCGTCTGAAATATCTCCTTCATAGAGTCCTCGTCCCCGAAATTTTCCATGACCGACCCAGCAATTTCCATGACTTTCCCTGACTTTCCATGACCACTTTTTTTTTCCCATGACTTTCCAGGACTTTCCAGGTTTTCCAGACTTGTGGGAACCTTGGGCAGCACTGAAGGTGCGACAAGGACGGCTTTAGGCGGATCACCTCCCGCGAGTCAGTCGGCTCCCGGGGCGGGGCGGGGCGGGGCGGGGCGGGGCGGGGTGGGCAGGGCGGGGCGGGGCATTGCCATGTCCGACATAGGGCAGCACTGAATGTGCGACAAGGACGGCGTTAGGCGGATCATCTCCCGCGAGTCAGTCGACTCCCGGGGCGGGGCGGGGCGGGGCCCGTGTGTACCTATGAGCATTCACTAACGAGCACTAACCCCCCGCCCCGCCCTCACAGCTCCACCGGCCGGGCCGGGCCCCCGCCGCGCCCCCGCCGCGCCCCCGCGCACGAGGATATCTGGCAGCCAGCACACAATACCGACAGCAGGTCCCTGTGTATGTACTGATGCGCGGCGGCGCGGCGGCTGTGGACATCCCCGTTTCCACCTGAAATGTCAAAAGCAGAAAGCCGGTGTGGCTCCGAGCGAAATAAAGCGCAGCCGAAGAACCGAACCGCAACGGGGCGGGGACGGGCGTGACGTCAGTGGAAACCGCTATAGTACTCGGAAACTAAATTATATATCCCTCGCCACCGAGTCCCGCGAAAATGGCGGGGGCAAGGGGCGGCGAGGAGGCCACGCCACGGTGTGTTCGGACCAGGACTGCTAGCGAGCGGACTTAGTCCGATGAGCATCCGACGAGCTTGAGATCCTGGAACTCCTGTCGGACAAGGCCAGTCACGGACCAAACGCGGTTGTGTGCGGCACTGTAAAATTTTAGCTCGTCACATTACGACAAAGTCACTGCTAAATTTTACTTTTGAAAGGTTCGTCACAAGGGGTGAGATAAATGTTAAATGACAAATGGTTCATCACAGTGTGACAAAAGATTCATGTCATGTGCGACCTCTGTGAAGGGGCCCCGTCACCAGCGCGACAGGCTCTTTCTAGGATGTCCGGTCTCAACCGGGTCTCCCCGGGTTACTGGGCCTGTACCGGGTGACCAACCGGGGCCCTACTTCATGGATCTGTTATCACGGGAAAGGCACCGCAGCGCAGTGGGAGGAAGGGACGGTGACAGACCTGGGCGGGGCGGGGCGGGGCGGGGCGGGGCGGAGCGGGGCGGGGTGGAGCGGGGCGGGGCGGGGTGCGGTGGGGCGGGGCGGGGTGCGGTGGGGCGGGGCGGGGCGGGGCAGGCCAGGCCGGGCCGGGCCGGGGCGCGGCGGGCGGGACTAGCCAGGGCGTCCCAACAAGACCTTCCCTTCCCCAGCTAAGCCCCGTGGCTGGCGCGGCGGAGTGTGGATGGCAGACATAGCGCCGCCCCCTCTCTTTATGCTGTACCTCGGCCCCGCCCCGCCCCGCCCCGCCCCGCCCCGCCCCGCCCCGCCCCGGCGCGCTAGGGCGCCATGCCATGGGCGCCAATCAATGAGAACAGCTCAGCTCAGCTCGCCGCTCCACTCGGCTACGTCTCTGTCACGCTCCTGCTAATTAAAAGCAACACGGAACACCGCGGCGTCTGGCGGGGCGGGGTGGGGCGGGGCGGGGTGGGGTGGGGCGCCACCGTCAGGAAGAGCAAGAGGAACTTGTGCTACTGCGGGGTAGGGTCGGGCGCTGGTAGGTACGCGGCGGGGCCCGGGCCGGGGGTGATACGCCTGCACTGAGGTGTGGGCGCCATCAGTCCTCAGATGCACAAACAGCCCCCCCCCCCCCCCCCTCGCGGCTCTCTCCCCTACCCCCTACCCCTCCCCCTTAGTTGGGGATAAGTACCCCACAAATGAGACTGGCAAAAGTATACACAAGGTATACAAAAAGTATACTTAAACAATAGCAGATTGGGACTACTATACTTTGCTATACTTTAAGTGACACTTTTAGCGTACTTTTTGCATAAGTATACATACAAGTGTCATTCCCATGTACTTATTTCCGTGCGGGTTATGAGGATACGTATGACATTGGACGTTAGACATTGGCATTGGAATTTTTGAGGACATATTATCAATTTTGGCTAGTATAAAATACATTCATTTTAAGTTATATTATCATGTCATGTCTAATGTGTTGAAAAATAATTTAAAATTAAAAAGATATCTCACTTTAGCGATTTTATTAAGATAGACACCAAGTGAAGTTGATCATCACTCTTTACGGTCTTTTCATAGTGGTTCCAAACCTTAAAGTCTTAGGCGAACGGACTAAATCTTCCAGGGCCAACTTGTCAGTTGGTGTGGATGGTTGACCCATCATTAGCCTTTAAAAAAGCCATGTTTTGGAATGTTTCTAATATGACGTATTTTTGTTAGAGTTGAATTAGTGAAATTCAACAACATTTTAAAGGTATTTTACTAAATAGGTCTACAAAAAATTTTCACGATCCAATCCAACCATAGGTCATTTGAATCAGAATATAAAACTGAACGTAAAACACCACAACCAGAGTTGGTACTGTGGTTCATATAGGATATCATAACTTAAGCCGGACTGGTCGAACACCAAACTTTGAGCTCCTATAACGCCCAAACAAAAATTAAAAAGAAAAAATTTCCTTTGACGTATCAATGATATTTAACCACTCCCAACTCCATCTGAAAACCATAATTTTGGACCTTGTGGTGATCTGACAGAGAATGAGCCTAGATGCATCGCCAGCTCACCGGGCCGGCCAGAGTGCCTTTGGCCTAGTGATGGTTTCAGTGCAAAGAGAACACCTCAGAGATGCGCATGGGGAAGGAAATGTGAAAGGAAGGTCACACGATGCCTGTAGAACACAGGACACCTACCTAACCTGTTGTAGACGGGCCGGTGAGAGCAGCACAAAAAGATTATTGATCACTCACCAGTCCTGTCCTGTACTGCGAAACAGCTGATCCGGCCTGAAGGTCTGAGTCTCGCCTGAGCCTGCCTGAGGGGAGGGTACGTCCGGGGGCAATCTTCCGCCGTCACTTTCTTGCCACAACCACTCGCGAGTCTTATGAATTGAAATGAAAATAGCGGGACGAATAATTCTATTTTCATACGCACTCAACCGGTAACATATTGTTTTCGTTGATTGATTGATTGCAATTGATTGAATACTAACATCGCGGACCGCGAACCGACGTAGTCTTGGGAGCTATCGACGGAAACTGCTGCGGGAAGGGGGGGTGGGGGAGATTCTGGAAGCTTCTGGCCCTAACTGCTGCGACTGTACTAATTTAAAAAGTACAGACGTGCCAACGTCGCGGCAGGAAAGCCAGTAACCTCTCTCTCAAGAGAGACTTCTGATTTTCACTTATAGACATCTTTCAAAACTTTTATCAAATCTAAAATTTTATAATAATTTTTTTCGCTTGAAATTACTTGAAATTCATCGGAAAAAAAAATGTTTCTATGTATGCATTTTCTGATACTAGGTTGGTCATGACCATCGGCCTTTCCATTTCGAACGTAACCGTTTCACGCCTTTACATTTTCAAACGTAACCTTTGTTCGTTTGTTCAGTATAGTTCCTCCACCTTGGTTCCTGCGGAAATTCACTTTTCAATTCGACGTCTGATTTTCGTTGTTGACTTTTTCGTGTTTGATTGTTTGATTATTGGTGATTCGTGCGTTAAACGTCGGTTTTCGTAAGTGCTAGTCTCCGTGTGTGCGCTCGCGAGTGACTTGTGATTGCTGCAAGCCTAGCCAGCCTAGCCTAGCTGCCTGGCACCTGACCACTGACCACACCTGGCCTAGGACCCAGCACTTTTGGACCTGCAGCTGACAGTGCATCTCATCTCATGTAAGTGACTTCTTCACCTTTTTACTTGTGAGGTCAGCTCCACAGACAATTTGTGTATCATCAATTTTAATCTGAAACTCATTGTATACCATCCTGCACGGTAACAATGATCCTACATAGTTCTATTATTATTGAACGTGAAATATCAAAAGTCACTACTTACTGCTAGTGTCCTGTTTTGGTGGCTGTGTTGTCGTAGTCTGTTGCATTGGGCTTGGGATGGCAGTGGAGGTGGTTGTCGTTGTTGCAGTCCAGGCGACAGGTTTCATATCCTGAAACAAAAAGAAACACTTGGGACTTTAGAGACTTGCGCAACGTTTCATATTGAGTTACTGATAATAATGATGACATAAAGAAAATTATTTTAACTTTTGAGAAAAGTTAAGTTTTATTTTGTGTTAACAATAAACATTTATAGCATGATGACACACAAAAAAGTATCGTACTTTTGAGAATCATAGGGAACCACCATGAAAATATTTCAAGCGTTCTTGGGTAAAATAAAATTTTATTACATCTTGTGGATATATATACACTATAGAGTAAATAAAACATACATCATGTAAAAAGTTTCACACACATAGTGGAGCAGATAGAGAGCTGGTTTTAGTAAATATAAATTCATGCACACTAAATAGTTTCACACTCATAGCGAAGGGAAACGGTTAGTCAAAGCAAATAGAATAAAACTCCTTTACACCAGATAGCTTATCACATCCACAGGGAAGGTAAACAGTACACTGTCATCAGGTGTTCAACTGACACACACTTTCAAGCGTTGAACACAGTGTTAAACGCCTTTAGGTGGTTGGCTGAAAAGAACATGGACTTCATAGGAGACACAAGTGTCCAACACTTCTGTTCAAGCCCCGTATGAAATACATGGGCTTTTGACCCATAAGCATGCACTGTAAAAAAGTTTCTTGTATTTCAAGACCCGGTCTGGGATCTTATGGAGAACGCCAATGGCATCCAAGACCGGGTCTTGAAATACAAGAAAACTTTTTTACTGTGTGGAAAAGTGTTCAACACTGTGTCTAACACTTGCAAGTGTGTGTCATTTGAACACTTTAGATTACAGCGTTAGAGGAAGTAGAAAATTCCCATGTATTAGATGGTAAAGTGGAAGGTGGGGGCTAGTTTTTACTGCGCTGGCTGCGCCAGGTCGGTGGAGGTGGCCTCGAGCAGGGGCGTGGCCTCGGCCTCGGCCTCTGCCCGCCCGGAGCGCAGCAGCCGCGCGAACAGCCGGCGGGCCTGGAGGTGGCGCCGGCGCACGGCCGCCACCAGCACGGGGGCGTACACCTCCTCGGGGTCGAGGCCGAGGCGTGCGTGCGCGCGCGCCTGCGCGGCCGTCAGCAGGACGCAGTTCCACGGCGACCAGTCGAGGTCCGCGCGCCACCGGGGCAGCCGCAGCCCCCACAGCCCGCTGGCGTCCGCCTCGGTCAGCGCCGACCGGCCCAGCCACAGGTCCAGCACCACCTGCAGCAAGCGGATTCAGGGTATCGTTCTCGTCGCACTGTCTCTCTCGCACTCATTGGGCGTGCCGCATAGGTGCGAGAGAGACAGGGCGACGAGAACGATACCCTGAATCCGCGTGCAGCCCAGGGCCCTGCCACTTAAGAGATAGATCCAGGGTGTCTATCTCCATCTCTCTCTTTTTCCGTTCGAGAGACTGAGGTGCAAGAGAGAAAGAGCAACTTCCCCGATCTCGAAGTGATAGGGCCCTGGCCCAGCGGCTGGGGCCCACCCCGGCAAGCACGGGTCACGTGGTGTTTTGAGAAGGGGGGAAAAAAGGGGGGGAGGGGGTGCCTTGAAGTAGGGCCGTGCGATAATCGATATTATCGAAAATTTTAGATAGATTTTTGTAAAAATCAAAGTTTTGATAACGTGATTTTAGTTGGTTCGGTATAATGTCGGAATTTTGATGATTTTGGGATGTCGATAATTTCGAAATTCCGATAATGCGATATTTCGACCATTTCGATGATGACGATAACCGATACGGCTGGGGTGGACCTTGAAGTCGGCCGCCTGCATGATGAAGGCGACGGAGGAGTAGGCCTGGGCGCGCTGTTCGGCGCGCCTCACGGCCGCCATCATGTAGAGCACGGGGCGCATGTCGGCGCGCGCGCAGCCCTCGTTCTGCAGCGCGACGCAGGCCGCGCACCGCCCCGCGCACCGCGAGCTGGAGTGCAGCGGGAAGGCGTCGAGCGGCCGGAAGCCGCGGCACTCGGTGCAGGCCGCGTTGTCCACGGCGCGGGCCACCTGCGGGGGGGTCATCGCGGGGAGCTTCAGGAGCGATTGTCTCGAACGAACGGGCTGCTTCCGCCGTTCGAGTCCCGTTTAAATACACGTGACTTGAACTCGAATCGACCCGGACCTAGTCTGGTCCGACGAGCTCTCCGATGACCCTTCTGCGAGGGCTGGGCAGGCGCGTCTAGTAGATGGGGGGGAGGGGGGGGCAGTGCCCCTTGGGTTGCCTACATTCAGGGGCTTAGCAGCTCAAGTTGTCTCTACCTTTCAGGCGGTTTACTAGAGGCCGATTGGGGAGCGCGCCCCCCCCCCCCCCCACCCCTATTACGCGCTTATCACACATGTGATAATGCTATGGGGATTGCGCTTTTCAGCTTGATATACTTAAAGCTGCAGAGCTTGTATGTTATGACTGGAAGGGAGTTCAGACTGTTCCAGAGGTGACTATGAACTATTTACAATAAAATTTACTTTCCCTTAACATTTTTAACCATGCCATGTAATTTTTGTTTAACATTCAACTTACAAGTTGAGTATTGACAAATGACGGTACTACTGCTCATCAGAAACTACACTGGTAAAACAAATGTTTAAGTTTTATACATCATGGTGTTTAAGTTCCACTTCTATACATCAAATGGTGTATAGTGTCAACTATACATCACTACATATTTAACAACTATGCACTTCGTAGATGTTTAGATGTTAAACGTTTCGTGATGTTTAGAAGTATGCATTTGGACGAGGCTTTCCATGTCAAAGCATAGGGATGCGACGACATCCCAAGTGTTTAGTCAACTATACACTTGCTAAATGTTTAAGAACTATACACCAACTAATGTTTAGTTAGAACTGTGCATGACATAGTGTTTAAGTATTATACATTAGGAGCTATGCATGAAGTGGTGTATAGAACTAAACATTTGTTTTACCAGTGTACTCTACGCTTGGTTTACCATCACATTTTGTTTCAATTTAAGGACTCAACGGCATTTATGTTACTAAACATAAAGGGTTTTTATTTTGATTTGTTTTATTTTTTAAAATAGTGATCTACATTAGCATGAGTAATACCTTACTTGTTAACACTCTGCCAAGCTGTCACTCAATACTTCATGTTGACATAAGTATCGCAGACAGTTTAATACTGTGTGTATTATTTTGGGAATCTCTATTTAAAAAGTTATACATTATATTAATATTTAGAGATCTTTAAAATGAAATGTGTTGTATCAACTGCTGTGATACTTGCTATCAATGAACCCTTTATGTTTAGTTACTATTAAACTGCCTTTGAGTTCCAAAATTGAACACAGAATGTGATGGTAAACCAAGCACAGAGCAGTTTCTGATGAGCAATAATACCGTCATTTGTTAATACTCAACTTGTAAGTTGAATATTAAAAAATATTACATGGAATGGTTAGCAATGTTAAGGGGTTGTAAACTTTAATGTAAATAATTCATACTCACCTAGTGTAGCACTCAACACTCAACTATTTTCTACTCATGACATACAAGCTCTGCGGCTTGACGTTGATTAGGCTGGAAAGCGCAATCCTCACAGTTCTGAAATTAAAAGGCCATGTGTGATAAGATTATTGATAAAATGCTTGATTATTACTGGCTTAGTAGTCTGTTTCAATGGACTTATCTTTTAATAAATACACCTAGAAAACTATGTTCTTAATTTTGCAGTGTTCTTAAAGTTTTAGGAGCATTTTGCTTAAAAGAAGCGCATTGTTGATTAGGCTGGAAAGCGCAATCCTCACAGTTCTGAAATTAAAAGGCCATGTGTGATAAGATTATTGATAAAATGCTTGATTATTACTGGCTTAGTAGTCTGTTTCAATGGACTTATCTTTTAATAAATACACCTAGAAAACTATGTTCTTAATTTTGCAGTGTTCTTAAAGTTTTAGGAGCATTTTGCTTAAAAGAAGCGCATTGTTTTTCATTAAACTGAGTTAAATTTCAGAAATGAAGAACAGTGTTCTAAAAACTTGAAGGCAATGCTCTTGAATCAAGAACACAATTTATTGGGTGTATTGACAATTCATCTGTTCTTATGGACAAAATAGACGTGGGCAAATACTCGTCCGATCCGGGCCTGGAGCGATCCGTGTCGAATCTGAGCGGCCTACAGAATAGCCCAAACCACCCCGCCCGGATCGTGAGGACTCCCGGGACGGAAAGGTCCATCTCCACACGGAGAGTTCGTATTAGGCCTCGCTCGTGGCGTCCCGGGGCGGCGAGGCCACAAAGCACGGCCGCGCCGCCGGAGTAGTTAGGGCTACTGGCCGCGGGGAGCGCTACTGAGGCGAAATTCCCAACGCCGCTTAGCACGGGCGTTACCCCTCTGATCTTGTGGGCGAGGCGAGGCGGGGCGGGGCGGGGCGAGGCGGGGCGGGGCGGGGCGGGGCGGGGGCGTACCTGGCTGGCGCGCAGGTGTCTGCCGGCCTCCGGGTTGACCTCGGGGCACTTGGCGAGCTCGGCGAACAGCAGCGTGATGCGGGCGCGCAGCGGGGCCAGGCTGGCCGCGGTGCCCACCCCGCGCGCCAGCAGGGTGCACTCGCGGCCGAGCAGGCGGCGCAGCTCCTGCGCGCGCTCTAGCGGCAGCTCCGCCAGGCTCTCCATGAGCGCCAGGAGGAACTGCAGCCGCTCGGCCCCCGCAGCCTGAACAGGGTGGCCCGTTTACCCCGGCGCGCCTATTTGTAGGCAACCCATTCGACTTCGAAAGATGCATGTCATCTGACGACTGCTTCATCACAGCTCTAGTGACGAAATATTCGTGGCAATATTTATCGTCACGTGACAATGGGGTTCAACAGTGTTGCGCGTGTTGCGGTACCTGCTGGGAGAGGCGCGCGTACGCGGCCTCGAGCTCCTTGGCGCGGGTCACCCCGAGCGTCTCGACGCGGATGGGCTCGCCGCTGCTGCGCTCGAGCACGAGCGGCTCGGCGCAGCGCTCGAGGAAGCGGCGCTCACGCTCGCGCGCCCGCTCGGCCGCCACCACCTGCCGGTGGCGCTCGATGGCGCTGAGCAGCGTCACCTCGCGCTCGAGCACCTCGCCGAGCATGGCGCGGCGCGCGGCCTCGGAGCACGTGGCGCGCAGCCGGCGGGTCTCGGCCTGCCGCACGGTGTGACGAATTTGTCATGTCATGTGGCGAAAGATTCATGTCAAGTGACGAAATGTATGTCATGCATGTCATGTGACGAAAGATGCATGTCATGTGACGAATGTCGGATGCCATGTGACGAATGTCGTGTGACGAAAGATGCATATCATGAGTCGAAATGTATGTGACGAATGTTTGTGACGAATGTTGTATGTCATGTGACGAATGTTGCATGCCATGTGACGAATGTCGTGTGACGAAAGATGCATGTCATGAGACGAAATGTATGTCATGTGACGACTGTTTCATCACAGTTCTTGTGACGAAATATTCGTAGCAATATTTTTCGTCGCATGACAATTTGGTCTAAAACAGTGTGCAGCGTCTTGGTTTTTCCAAAACGTCTTGAGAACTGAGACGTGTTTTATTTACCGTGCGCCAGCGCTCGACGAGCGCTCGCAGCGTGTCGAAGTCCCGGCGCGAGCGCGGGTAGCAGCTGGGCACGCTCGCGGCCAGGGCGAGCTCCCGCGAGCGCCGCTCCTCCTCGTCGTCCTCCCCTCCGTCCTCCCCGCCCTCCTCCTGGTGGTAGACCCCCCAGGGAGAACACTTGAGAACACTTGAAGTCAAAATGACTTCGAAGTAATATCATTTTGATCTTTTTTGTCAAATTATAGTCCTTCAAGATAGGTACTTAGACGTCGTTATGACTGTCAAGGGCCCCATTCTGACCCGATTTGCCATCTTGCAAACTAACTGCGGCATGACAAATCGCTGCGCACGAATGTATGAGAGTCTTACTGCTTGGAAGTCGGGACACGGGTCGCGTTGCTTTCCAATTCTAGGGCTTTAACTCGGACCAGCCGGGCGCTCCGTCACGTGACAACAGGCGCGTTATAAGGTCTTGCTGAGAGGGGGGGGGGGGCAGTGCCCTTTGGGTTGCCTACATACAGGGGTTTTGTAGCTTAAGTTGCCTACCTTCTAGGCGGTTTACTAGATGCCCCCTTTCTCTCTCCCCTCCCCCCGGCCTCCCTTATAACGCGCTTGCGTTACACTCGGTGACTCGGTTACACTTGCACCTCCACCCTCCAGGCTCCCTAGGCGGTGGCGTCGGCGGCAGTGTCACGCTTGGGGAGGCGCTCCCGCCTCCCGCATCCCCGCTGCAAGCCGCTACCTCCAGCTCCTCCCGCTTCGGGGCGCTAACTCCCGCTCCGCCCGCTCCTCACGCTCCTGAGCGCTACCTCCCGCTCCGGGGCGCTACCTCCTGCTCCTCCCGCTCCTCCTGCTCCTCCCGCTCCTCCTGCTCCTCCCGCTCCTCCCGCTCCTCCTGCTCCTCCCGCTCCTCCCGCTCCTCCCGCTCCTCCCGCTCCTCCCGCTCCGGGGCGCTACCTCACCTCCCGCTCCTCTGGCTCCTCCTGCTCCTCCCGCTCCCGCTGGCCGCGCCTCCGCCGCAGGTAGGCCCGGTAGCAGCGCTGTATGGCGCGCGCCCCGGCGTCCAGCGCCCGCTGCTGCGCCAGCGCCTGGTCGGCGGGCACGTACCGCCCCGCGTCCCCCGTCAGCGTGCGGCCCGCCCCCGCCAGGCCCGGGATGTACAGGTCCGGCCTCGGCACCTGCGCGCCGACGAGGACGTGTCTCACTGTAATCGGCGTTCTTTTGTGAACGCCAAATTTTGGCCTCTTTCTAAAGGAACGCCAATTTTTGGCGTTTTCCTTCAGAAAGAGGCCAAAATTTGGCGTTCAAAAATGAATGCCAAAATTTGGCATTTCAAGTAGCCACAGCGTTTACAGTGCTGCCATGGCCGCAGCGTCGGCGTCCTGGACTGGAGGTGTCTCAGGGTCACTTCCGATGCAAAACAACTAGTGGTGTATGAATGACGCGAATTTCCTGGAATTTTCCTAGATATTTCTTTTGTTTTTCTGAAAATACTGTGCACTTTTCCTGATTTAAAATAATTCCAAATTGCGTGTTGTGTAAAAGAGTGACAATTATTGGTAACCCCTTGGGCAGCCTTGCCCTGTCCCGCTCCGCCCCGCCCCCGGGGACGTCACCTGGGTGGCCTTCTCGGGCTGCGTGTGCACGCGCCGGGGCCGGGTGCGGACCGTCTGCGCGTCCCGGGACGTCCTGGAGGCGTCCCAGGCGTGCGCGCCCGGGCCCGGCCCCGTCTGGGACTCGGCGTGGTGGAACTCGGTGCCGGAGCGCGTGTCCCGGTAGCCGCCCAGGAAGGGCTTGGCGCGGCGCGACACCCGGACCCGCAGGCGGACGTCCTGCACCAGGACCAGGGCGCCGTAACGCGACGTAACGCCTATAGAAACTCACGGAAACTTAGAGTAAAATTGCGATTTTAGTACTTTTTATTCTAGGGGTTTTCAAAACTAGCCAGCGTTTTCTCAACGCTGGAAATCCAAGTGTACGAATTTCGCTCACTTGTAGGTGAGCAAATAAATTCACTCACTTGTAGGTGAGCAAATAAATTCACTCACTTGTAGGTGAGCAAATAACTATTCGGTCACTTGTAGGTACAAGTGAGTGAATGGTTATTTGCTCACCTAAAAGTGAGTGAAATCATTTGCTCACCTACGAGTGAGTGAATTTATTTGCTCACCTACGAGTGAGCGACACTCGTACACTTGGATTTCCAGTAAAGGGAAGAAACGCTTTAAGAAAGCTGGAAACGCTGCAATAACGCCGTGGAATCGCAATTTTAATTTTCGTTTTGGTGCGTTTCTAATTGCGTTACGTTTCGTTACGTGACGTGCCTGGGACTCGACGCCCGCGCCCGCTAGCGGCAGGCTGTCGTCCATGTCGACGGCGCTCGTCTCCAGGGCCACGTCGGCCACGGGGCAGCAGAAGAAGGCCGCCAGGTCCTCCTTGACCTCCAGCATGTTGGTGTAGAGCTTGTACACCTTGGAGAACAGCCGGCCCGTGGAGGTGGAGAACTCCACCGCGACGTCGTCTTTGGCGCCGGCGTCGGCGTCTGGGGCGCGCACGGTGACCTAGACTGTCGAGGACAGTTAGGAGGGCGTCTGCTTGACTCCGTGGAGCTCGCGATGAGCAAGTGCGCCCCCACCCCTCCGGACCTCGTACAGGCGCAGGGCCGTGGCAGGCGGGCCGGCCTCGGCCTCCAGGATCTCGGCCCGCAGACTCGCCACCTCCTCCTCCATCTCGAGCTGCGTCTGCAGCGCCGTGGTGTCCGAGGACGTGCCCGCCGCGCTCGCCGCCTCCTCGGCCTCAGCCTCGGCCTCGGTCACCTCCACGGTGAATGCCGGCTCGTGCCCGACCGCGTCCTCCGCGGAGGCCTCGGACGCGTCGGCCTCGGCCTCGGCAAACTCGACGCCGAGCGTGGAGCTGAACTCGACCCTGGAGGGAGAGCTCCGTAAAGTTTCGTTGTAACGCCTATTTTTACTTTACGTTACTGTACCGTAACTATAAAGTCACCTAGTTATGTTACGTAACAGAGGCGATTTATAGGAAACTAGAAGAGATTTTGAAAAACTCTTCCCGGTACTGAATTAAATAGACGATAACCCACTCTTAAGCAGGGAAAAACCACCCAAAAAAGTATGTAATTTTCAATTCCGTTATACTTGTGAAATAACGTGTAACGTAATGTAATAAATTAAGTAACGTAACGTAACGATTTGTACAAGGGTAGTAACGTTTCTCCGTTGGTAACGCAACATCGTTACGTTAAGTTACGGAGGCCTGCCTGGAGGTGCGCTCGGACGACGCGGACGGGCCGGCCCCGGGCAGCAGCGGGCTCAGGAAGAGGTTGGGGGAGGTGGAGCCCTTGTCCACGTCCTTGATGACGAGCATGGAGCCGCCCTCGTCCGAGTGCTCCGCGACCACCTCGATGGAGGGCACGAAGCCGCCGCGGGCCGCGGACCCCGCGTGCTGCCCCGCGTCCGCGCCCTACCGGCAGTGCGTTACATATTAATCCGTAGGGTAATGGATAAGGTACTGGACTTCTAATCCGAAGGTGCTGGGTTCAACTCCTTATGAGGTTTTTTTTTCTTCTTTATTTTTTGGATGTCATCGCGTTGAATCCACGTGATTTCCACGTGAAAATTTCGGGGGAAAAGTTGTCAAATCCACGTGGATGTGACGTGGATCCTCCACGTCGATACCACGGCACAGATCCACTCGCAATCCACGTTTTTTCCACCTAAATTCCTCTTTGGGTCGTTTGGCGTCCTCACCAGCCTGATGCGCGGCAGGACGATGTAGGACGCCGACATCCTGACGAACAGGTTCCTGGGCGGGTCGAGCTGCTCGTCCCAGTGCGGCAGCTCCTCGGCCTCGGCCCCGGGGCGCGCGCGGCTCAGCTCCTCGGCCTCGTCCGGGAAGTAGTAGCCGCCGTGCAGCTCCTCGCGCAGCCCCAGGGCCTCGGGGTCGCGCCACACGGTCTTGTCCAGGATGCCCTGGGTGTCCGGGCGGCGGCGCTCGGCCGGCGGCCCCGCCGTCCTGCCCGTGGAGCGCCTGTCCACCTCCACGGCCTCCGAGGAGGAGCTGCGCGACAGGCGCGCCGGGTCATCTAGAGGCCGGGCCGGCGTCAGCGCGTGAGCGGCGGGTGTCGCGTGGCCGAGGCCGGGCACGTGCGTGCTCGCGCGGGCCGAGGCTGGGCACATACGCGCTCGCGCAGGCCGAGGCCGGACACATACGTGCTCGCGCAGGCCGAGGCCGGACACATACGTGCTCGCGCAGGCCGAGGCCGGGCACATACGCGCTCGCGCAGGCCGAGGCCGGGCACATACGTGCTCGCGCAGGCCGAGGCAGAGCACGTACGTGCTCGCGCAGGCCGAGGCCGGGCACGTACGAGGTCTCTGCAAGCCGAGGCCAGGCACGTACGTACCATCTTCGTGCAGCGCAAGCTCGCCCACGCTAGAGGCTGGAGACGGCCTCGGGCCCGGTGCCGTCACTTCCTCGACCGTGACCCCCTCGACCGGACCGGGACCCCCTCGACCGGGACCTCCTCGGCCTCTTCTACGGCCTCTCGCTCGAAGCTCGACGCGACCCAGAGGTCGGAGAGATCCTTGATGTCCGGCAGGGACGTAGACGCCGCTACCCCGGCCTCGGCCTCGCCCTCTGCTGAGAGAAAGTAGGTCAGCTGGGCCGGGCACCGGACGAGGCCCGCGGAGCTCCTCCGGGGGTATGCCCACGCCTCACGCTCACGTCCCCACCCGCACCCTGCGCCGCCACCTCCCCCTCCTCGCTGGGCGCGGTGGTCCTCGTTTCCGGTTCCGGCAGCGTCCCGGAGGGGACAAGCGGCACCTCCACCACCGCGCTGAAGGCCGCCGAGTCGAACGGGCCGATGTCCTCCAGGGCGACCGAGTGGGCCGACTCATTCTTATCCGGCGCGCTCCGGGCCGCCTGCGCCCCGCTCCCCAGCTCCTCCTCCTGCTCCGCCGGCGGCTCCGGCCCTCCCCTGTCCGCTTCCGGTTCCGACGAGCTGCCGGAGCTTCCGGGCGGAGAGTGGCGCTCGGCCATCCTCGCCTCGTCAAACCTGATCCGCACCTGTCGGCCGGAAGTGAGTGAGAGAGAGGGAGGGAGAGGGACAGAGAGAGAGGGAGAGGGAGAGGGACAGAGAGAGAGAGGGAGAGAGAGAGAGAGAGAGAGAGAGAGAGAGAGAGAGAGAGAGAGAGAGAGAGAGCTAGAAGGGCCTTATTGATTCTCCGCTGGGCTGGGCCTGGCCTGCAGCGCTAAGCTCAGACCGCATGGTTCATTGCCCAGCACACCGGAAAAAACTAAGGTGCTAAGCAACGCCTTTCCTGGGGCGCTAAAATCCGAGGGGTCCCCCACTCTCCAAAAGGGTGTACAAAGAGTTTCGCGTGTATTGAAGAGTGTTCGCGAGTATTGGCGAGTATTCGCGAGTTTTGGCGAGTATTCACGAGTTTTGGCGAGTATCGCGTGCGAGTATTTCTTGATTTTTTTTTCGCGGTTATTCGCGAGTAACTCGCGAGTAATTTTTTTGGTGTACAATGAGTATTTTAGTGGGGGACCCCTCTCTAAAATCAAGTGCTAAGTTTAGTGCCTTTCCTCGGGCACTAAATCTAAGTGCCTTTGCAAAGGCACTAAATTTGTATGGAGTATACGCGGCTGGTCAGCTAAAGGTGCTAAGTCCTACCCTTAAAAGGTACTTATAAAATTTAGTGCCTTTCCAAAGAAACTAAATTTTGTTAGTGCCTTTTAAAGGCAGGACTTAGCACCTTTGTTTTTCCAGTGTGCGCCACTCCCCCTAATGGCGAAGCTTTGTCGGCAGGCCCGCCCCGGCCGGGTTCGTACCTGTACCTGGTCGCAGCGACCTTTGGTCGAGGTAATCCACACTGCCCGCTATGGGATCGGGATCGCGGCCAACAGGGAGCAGGTAGTTAAGCTCCTCGACTCGCGCCGACAGTCCGGCCCGGGCGGGCCGGCTACACGATGACGGGCGACGTGGCTTTTAAAATCCTGTTAGAGCGCGCGCGGTGAGCTGTGAGGGTTTTGGTTTTTTTTTTCTTCGATGTAACCGAGTGCCTCGCACGAGCGCGGGAAATTTAAAGGGACAAGGGTGGGGTTGGTTGGGGGCGGAGGATGCATTGTTGGGGTGCTTGCGACAATCGGACGGCAGGACGACGGCCACTGGCAAAAATATTGTGCCAAAGTACACTAAATGTACAGTAAGTTTGTACAGGAGAAGTGCACATGCATTTAACATGGTTGTACCTAAAAATTGTGTACCGTGCCCAGTACGATTTGAGCAGGCAAGGACTTGACCAGTCCGTATCGTGGTTTTTTTCTGGCAGTGGTGGTAACCTAGCCTAGCCTAGCCTGGCGGGATCGGCGATTTCTTAGCCTCACTTTATTTAAGCAAGAATTCTCACTTTATTCGGGCGAGATCACAAAAATCTTTTTCAAATAGAGCGAGGAAAAAAATTCTTTCTCTCCAGGGAGTAATAAAATTACCCTCAAATTCTCTCCCGTATAGGAGCGAGAATCACGATTCGTTCATTTTCAGTGTCTTTGTCTCTCTCATTAGCGTGCCCTATGGAGCGACAGAGACAGACACACGGGCTCGCCGATGAGCGCCGAGCCAAGCCAGCCGGCGGTGGCAGCAGCGTGGCGAGGGACGGACGAGGCTACCGCAGTGACAGTATCTCTATCTCTCTCACTCTGAATGCCAACGTGCTCGCAGTGCGTGTGGCCTATCAAGCGTGGCTCGGCGGATAGCGCGAGTTTGCGACCTCTGGCCAAGTGCACCCAGAAAAGCGTGTACTTGGATCATGCAAAATGTACTTGAATCGAGTGCAAAATACTTGATAGTTTCAAGAACCATGCTTGAGTATTTGTGCTCAAATCAACCCCAATTTCACGGGGAAAACGACGTCTTGGTTTTCAAGCAGTTTTGGAAAAACCAAGCAGCTCTTATGTAGAAAATACACAGGGTTTTCCGGGGCTGCTTGAAAACCAGGACGAAGTTTTTCCCGTGTTGTTCTCAAATCCTTCCCCTTCACGCTTGAATGGAACTCATGTTCTTGGTTCAAGTCTAAATTGGGCTTGGATTGGGCGCCAAATTGTACTTGAGATATTTAAGTACACGCTTCTCTGGGTGTGCGTACTCATCGAGCACCGTGCCCGCGACAAGCCGTCGGCAGGATCTGCAGGCAGGGGGCGCCGGACGCCGGGCGCCGCCGCCGGCCGACCTGTCGAACAGGTTGCCTACCCTCAGGGAAGGCGTCTGCCAGTCCCGACCGTCCTTACTCCTCCTCGGTTTTGCCGTCTAGAGAGAATGAAAATTCACATACGGTCACATTCCCACACTTGATAGTGCGCACCCGCCCCCCCCCCCCCTCTTTCTGCACGGATTGTGAGGGGCCAACAAGTAATTGGTCTTGGCTCTGCTGCGGCTGGCTGGCCCGAGATTCCTCCCGGGGCGGGGCGGGGCGGGGCGGGGCGGGCCCCCAGCCGGGCCGGGCCGGGCCTCTCAATACCCCGGGAAATAGATGAAAACGCTTCCTGTTTTTGTTTTTTTTTTGCAAAGCTTCCGATGGGAGATTGAGAGCGCTGAGCAGGGAGGGTAAGGAGATAGCGCCTCGCCCCGCCCCGCCCCGCCCCGCCCCGCGCGCCGCACCGCGCCGCTATACCCTTTGTTGGGGAGACGACGCTTCTGCGCCGCCGTCCGCCACGCCCCGCCCCGCCACGCCCGCCCCGCCCGCCCCGCCCGCCCCGCCTCGCCGGCGCCGTGCACTGAAAAATGGAGAGAGGTTAGGTTGTGATAACCGGGTCAGGCAGGCTATGGGAGGCATGCTGCGTGGGAGGCGCGGGGCGGGGCGGAGCGGGGCGGGGAGGAGCGGAGCGGGGCGGGGCGGAGCGGGGCGGAGCGGGGCGGGGCGGGGCAGAGGATGATGCTGCATCTGGTACAGCGGCAGATAGCCAAGCCACGCTGGCCAGTCACGATTCCTACTTCACTTTGATTTCTTTCTTTTGTTTCTTAAGAAAGATGCGGCAAAAGGGTAGCCTGCTCGCGCCTTGTTCGTTTGACGACGCTTATCCGAGTCTATTTTCATATATCTGTACACTCAAAAAAACCTTGTTCTTGAAATGTGTACTTGGTTAAATCAAACTCACTTTGCACTTGAAATGAGAATTTTTTTTACCTGAGAGGAGAAGCATTGCATGCCTATCAAGTATCAAGTTTACTTGAATCAAGGGGAAAATCGTTTTAGTTTAACCTATCCCAAAATGCATATGGAACAGGTGCAAATTTCTTGTATCAAGCAGCAAATTTTATTGTTTTAAGAACCTGTTTTTTTGGGTGTATGTAGTTTTCCGCTGATGATTACCGTCGGCGTCACGGAAGCTGTTCAACAAGAGATCCGCGGTCTTCCTTCCGAAACATTCATTAGGGAGGCTGCCAGCCTGCCTGGTAATTTCGCGTGAACCTCGTCTTGGAACACCCGCCCCGCCCCGCTCCGCCCGCCCCGCCCTCCCGCGGACCGCAGCGCTAACCGCCGCGGGCGGGGCGGGGCGGGGCGGGGGGCCTCCGGCTCTGGCTGGTCGCGGGCGAAGAAGGGTTCCGCTAAGGCCACTCTGATATTCCGTGTAAAGGAGAGAGCAACCGCTGTACCGCACCCGCCCGCACCGCCGCTGTGCACGAACCTAGGCGTCTAAAAGTGTTCAACGCCGAGCTCGACGCTCGCTAGTGTGCTACAGTCAGCTCAACACTGTAACGCGGCGCGCTGCACGTCGTCTCTGCTGTGGGATGCGGGGGTGTTCTATATTTTCGAGCCTTAGAGTAGTCTTATAATGACTTAAATGTTAACGAGACAATGATTTTGAACATTGTTCTTGTGGTGAAAAAAGAAACATTGGCCTATGGGCGAGGGGGAATTCACTGCCGTAGCACACTCACTGCCAGAAATTTCCACGGTAATTTCTACGGTTTTTCCCGTAAATTTTTTACCACGTCTGGACTGTTTTTATTAGTGCTTACGGGACGTCCGTAGTGCGTATGTCCGTACTGCCTTTATTGAAACTTTTTTCGAAGCTTTAAGAAACTCAACTGCGGAATTGGTCACGGAAAATACCGTATTTTGGAGGTACGGCCCGGCCGTTCCGTAATCCAAGAAAACGGATTTTACTGTAGTGTCTGTGGAATGGGGTACGGGATTTTTAACAGTGCTGTACACTGTAAAACGCTTGCAAACTAAATTCTTTGCAACGTTGCGAAGCATTTTTAATATTCGTATTACGAAGAATCAGTTCGTATTGCAAAGAACTTCTTTGCAAGCTACTAGAATTCTTACAAACTATTTGTTTGTATTGCAGCTTACGAAGAATTAGTTCGTAATACAATGCTTCAAAATTCTTTGCAGCCTACAAAGAAAATAGTTTGCAATACGAATCAATCCTTTGCAAGCATTTTACAGTGTACACCTGATTTATGTACTACGCGGTAATACCGGTGACGGAATACCGAAAACACGAAAATACGCTCTGAAGTGACCAAGTCCTATGTGTAAAACCAGTGTAATACCGTGTAATACCGCGTAGTCAGTCCAAGAGTTTCTTATTTTCTGCGAATTTCCCCTCGGACCTGGTGAACTGTTTCTCGTTGATGACTTAATTTAATTTGTCAGTGTACGTCCGGCGGACCCGGCGCACCGCGGAAGTTCCCGGGACGCGGTTTTCCATTTCCACCTCCCATGATTGCCACGGGTGCACGCCAAACAAAAAAAAACAGAAAGCTGAAAGGAAACTGCCAGCGGCATATGAAAGCAATAAAGCAAGAAGCGAACGCTGTGGCGACTCCCTAAGCACCGGAGCCGCAACCCCCAGACAACCCGAGCGACCAGTCCGAACCATCTCAATAGTAACGGGACTGTGATGCCCGGGGCGGGGCGGGGCGGGGCGGGGCGGGGCTGTCTGCGCGCTGACGGATCAAAGAGAGTCTGCTAGTTTATAGTCATGCCTCGTTGGTTTAGCAGCCGCTCTTCTATCCCGCAGACATGTCATTTTTTTATTTTTTTTTGTCATTTTTCTGTTTCTTTTTTATGAAAGTGCTACTGTTATTCGACTGTTATATTTGACGCTATTGGCCTGGTATAATTTTTCCGTCAGAAAAATACGATATTGTTACGTACACTCTCAGACCGCTATGGACATTTTCAGAATAAATTATAGACGTATATAAACCAGCATAATATAGAAAATTTGTCTATGCCTGCAGAAAATTTTCGCCATAATTTTATAGACTTTTCCAAAAATGTGCATAATTATAGCGAAAAATTCCCCACGTACGGAGAGAAAACATTTTCCATATTATGCTAGCGCATATAAGTCTGTAGCTTATAATAAAAGAGATTTTTATAGAAAAAAAATGTCTATAACGGTCTGAGAGTGTTACACTTTGCGATGCGCCCGCCTGCGGGGAAAGATGTTGCAAAATGTTGTTGGCCCCTCTCCTCTCCCCCTTTCCCTCCGGCTCGCGTACACTGGAAAAGCAAAGGTGCTACCTAATGCCTTTAAAAGGTGCTATTCTCTAGTGCCTTTTAAAAGGCGCGATTGTGTCCAAAGGCACTAAAATATAGCACCTTTCAGTCAAATTAGTGCCTCTGTAGGGGTGCTGTTTGAATAATGCCTTAGTAAAGGCACTATTACGAGTAGCACCCCTAAAAGGGTGTTATGTCCTACCTTTGTTTTTCCAGTGTAGTGTCAGCCGTGCTAACGCTGGCTGCTCTCTGCGCTGAAGAGGTTCAAAGCTCAGAGACGCACAGCGCAAGTGCCCGCCCCGCCCCGCATCTGGAAGAGACCACCACGCCCCGCCACGCCCCGCCACGCCCCGCCCCGCCACGCCCCGCCACGCCCCGCCACACACCGGCCCAGCCGTCGGGAATACTGTGGCGCAGGAGAGGAGTGGAACCTCCTTGTAGGGCCTTCAGGGAGCCAGCCACCCGGCTCTGGCCGGCTCTCAGTGTCCTGATCAAGGGCTGCTGGAGCTGATGGAGGGAGAAAGGAGAGAAGGGGTGAGGAAGGAGAGAGGGGGTGAGGAAGGAGAGAGGGGGTGAGGGAGGAGAGAGCGGGAGAGGGAGGAGTATGAGAGGGAGGGAGGAGTATGAGGGAGTGGGAGGAGAGGAGAGAGAGAGAGGGAGAGGGAGGAGTGGGAGGAGAGAGAGGGAGGGAGGAGTGGGAGGAGAGAGAGGGAGGGAGGAAATAGAGAGAGAGAGAGAGAGGGAGGAGGGAGGGAGAGAGAGGGAGAGGGAGGAGGGAGGAGAGAGAGGAGAGAGAGGGAGGGAGGAGTGGGAGGAGAGAGAGAGGGGGAGGGAGGGAGGAGAGAGAGGGAGAGAGAGGGAGGGAGGAGTGGGACACTCTAAATGCGAAAGAACAATTTTGTTCCCTTATTAGGAACGTTTCCGTGCACATCCAGACTGGGTGCAAATTCGTTCCTAAAACTGGACAAGTTGTGTAAAGTTGTGCACAATTTGTCTCACTTTAGGAACGAATTTGCATCCAGTCTGGATGTGCACGAAAACGTTCCTAATCGGGGAACAAAATTGATCTTTCGCATTTAGAGTGGACCCGGGTGGAAGGATCCACAGTATGACTGCAGTTTTAAGTGCAGTGGTAAAACTGCAGTTGCTAAACTGTATTCTTTCTATTGAGAAATGTTAGATATAACTTCATTTATGATGTAGAGATTTCTTTTGAAGTTTGCATAGTACTTTAAAGATAGTTTTTCTGTAGTTATTTTTAGTAGTTTAGAAGTGCAGTTTAGTACTTATGTTTTTAGTTAGTTATAAGTATACCCTTGCATTATAATAGGGAATACTGTTCAAAGAACTTCTCAATATTCAGTCTGTCTTTATTCAGAATCCTGTTTACAGTAAGTAAAATGTTGACTTTTTGACTGACTGTCTCAAAATAGTGTGTTCTTACTACTTGTACAAGGTTATACTGCTTCAGGACTGTAGGTTGTGATTTCTATCATTAAGTCCAGTTAACAATAAACTACGATCATTGCAGTATGCTTGTATATGGCGGTAATGCGACTATTGTCTCTTGACAGGCGTGACAAGTAGCGTGTATATTTAAAGTTTAGTGAGTCGGTCAGTCTCGTAAGTCCGCGGGCCTTATTGCTTTTGAAAATTTGAGCGGTTTTACCTGCATTGTAGTAATTGACGCGATCTGACATACTGCACGATCTTTATTTCGCTGGGCGAACAACTGTATGTGCCACAGTACAGAGAAATTGTAGTAATTATTACTTTGTATATGTAGGTCTATGCGTTCATGCATGGATTACGTTTTAAAAATTTATGTACGAATTCTTACATGACTATGCAAAATTTGTAGAAATACGTATTGTATGAAAATAAGAATTGTTTTACGTAAGCATAAAAACCTACATAGGTATGTTGAAAAAGAACATAAGAAATAAGTGTGTAGTTATAATGATTAAAAAAACTACAGTTTAACTGTACTGTGTGCTTCACACAGTCGGGTAGATGGGTGCGGCATATGATCGGGTCCTGGCCCATAGATCTCTATCGGGGCGCGGTGGCTCAGAGGTAACGTGCTCACCTCCGATTCCAAAGGTCCGAGGTTCAACTCTCAGCAGTCGCAGGAAAAGGTAATGAAATATAACATTCGGTACGAGATAGGTAAGGTGGATTTAGGGGGAATCAGAGCAGGGGATGATAAGAAAGAAGAAAGAAAAAGAAAAAAAGAAAGAAGAAAAAGTTCAATTTTTGAACACAGTATAAGATGAAGTAGGTTTCAAATCTATAATTTAAAGTTAAGTTAAACTGTAAACAGAATTGCAATGATACTGAAGTAAAACTATAAAAGAACTGTACATAAAGTGCCCTAAAACTGACAGAAAACTACAGTTGTCTCAAATAACTGGTAGATTTACTATAGTTTATACTGCAGTTTATTTTACGTCAGACCGCAGTTTATTCTACATTAAACTGCAGCTAAAAGTCTTTCGAAAAGTTACATATCCGATGCAGTTGAAACTACAGATCCTTCCACCCGGGGAGGAGAGAGAGGGGGAGGGAGGGAGGAGAGAGAGGGGGAGAGAGAGGGAGGGAGAGGGAGGGAGGAGTGGGAGGAGAGAGAGAGATAGAGACAGAGCGAGAGAGAAAAGAGGCGAAAAGGCAGTAAGGGGTGCAAGAAAGAGAAAGGAGTGAGAGAAATGAGTAGTGCAGGGGTATGAACCTGCATAGCGGCGCCGGGCCGGGCGGGGGCCGCGCGGAGAGCCGGGAGCGTTCGGGTGAGTCCGATGCTCTCCGGAGAGCCGCTCGGCTGGCGTTGTCTGCCGCCGCGCCGCCAGACTGCCAGACGCGCACCGTGTGTCCTTGTCTCTCTCATTGGCGTGCCCTACTGGAGCGACACCCGTTCTGTCCCACTCAGACTGCCGTCTGTCCAGCTCTCTGCCGCCGCGCATGCCAGACTGCCAGACGCGCAGCGTGTGTCCTGTGTCTCTCTACTTGGTGCCTGACCGAGCGACACGTTCTGTCCCACTCGTGCCGACTGTGTCCTTGTCTCTCATTGGCGTGCCCTACTGGAGCGACACCCGTTCTGTCCCTGCCGCCGCGCCGCCAGACTGCCAGGCGCGCACCGGGTGTCCTTGTCTCTCTCATTGGCGTGCCCTATTGGAGCGACACCCGTTCTGTCCCACTCTCTCTGCCGCCGCGCCGCCAGCCTGCCAGACGCGCACCGTGTGTCCTTGTCTCTCTCATTGGCGTGCCCTACTGGAGCGACACCCGTTCTGTCCCACTCTCTCTGCCGCCGCGCCGCCAGACTGCCAGACGCGCACCGTGTGTCCTTGTCTCTCTCATTGGCGTGCCCTACTGGAGCGACACCCGTTCTGTCCCACTCTCTCTGCCGCCGCGCCGCCAGACTGCCAGACGCGCACCGTGTGTCCTTGTCTCTCTCATTGGCGTGCCCTACTGGAGCGACACCCGTTCTCTCCCACTCTCTCTGCCGCCGCGCCGCCAGCCTGCCAGACGCGCACCGTGTGTCCTTGTCTCTCTCATTGGCGTGCCCTACTGGAGCGACACCCGTTCTGTCCCACTCTCTCTGCCGCCGCGCCGCCAGACTGCCAGACGCGCACCGTGTGTCCTTGTCTCTCTCATTGGCGTGCCCTACTGGAGCGACACCCGTTCTGTCCCACTCTCTCTTTCTCGCCCTCCCCTGCAAAACCGCTGCATACACGGGAGTAAAGAATATATTTTGCGGTGCAGTGCAGTGTTGACGACATCCATCGGCGTATAACACGTGTTTCCCGTTGCGTGCCGAGCTGAGCTGGTCGGGTAGGGGCGTTCTCTCGTCTCTCTCCTCTCTCCTCCCTCCTCCCTCCTCTCTCCTCTCTCCTCTCACCTCTCCCTCTCCTCCTCCGGAGTGGAATGTGACGTGTCGGGCAAGTGGCTGCCGCCCGGGCCGAGAGGAGGACATCAAAGGCATTCTCCTGGTTCACACAGAGAGAGTGGGCTCCGTCTTGTCCCCCCGCCCCGCCCCGCCCCGCCCCGCTCAACTCGTGCTGCAGCGTTGGGCGTTCGCGCGCCGCCCAAATCGAAGGCGAAGCGGGGCGGCCACGCAAAGAGGCGCGTGGAAAGAGAGAGAGAGAGGGGGGGGGGGCATAGCGACAGCCTCACCCAAGTTCTTTCCTCCATTTTTGTGTTCTTCTATAGTTTTTTTCTTTTTTTTTTCCATGTACCGGGTGTTTCTTTGTATGCGTAACAGTGTTGCGGGTTTGCCTACCCCACTCGCCCGTAAGGCGCCATGGCGCCTGCAGCGCTGGAGAGTATGCAACCCCGCAACACTGTTACGCATTCCAAGAAACACCCGGTACTCTATAAATTTTTTTGGCGTACTTCATTGAGCTTTACTGAAAACAGACTGGAGCGTCCTTTTTTGAACACCAAAATTGGGCGTTGTTTTCGCATTTGGCGTCTTTAAACGCCAGATCATTTAGCCGTCTTGGGACGTCAGTATTTTGTGTCTTTGGATGCCAGAGTATAATGACGTCACCCGTTTGGCAACCGAGTCGTGTCAAGGAAGGGAACATTTTTCGGAGGAACATTTTGTGCCTTTTATTGACACTATTTTTGCGTAAAATGTCTCGGTTTTGTCCATAAACCCAATGGCTGTGGACAAACACTTTGTTGCTTTTCAAGGGAACAAAAATAAGTTCCTTTGCATTTTAAGTGTACTGTGCGCTTCGTAGTAGGTTTCTAAAACGAAGATACGAGACACCGTAGTTGGTTCCGTACTACAATCTTGATTTTTTTACAGTGTGTTGTTGCATCCGTGTCCTGGGAGAGGGAAATGATTCAGGGAGTTTGACTCGGAATAAAACATTATTCCAGGGACACTCCCGAGCACTTCAGGGCGGCGGCCCGGGGCGTCTTCAAAGGGAGGCGGAGCTCGGGTCGCTGGCTCAAAGAGACCAGCTCACACGCACCGTAAAGCGACAAACGGGCCTGAAAATTTTAAATAAAGGATGGAGAAAGAGAAGGGTGGAAGGAGACTCCCGAGAGCTTGCACTCTTTGAGTCATTGTCGTGTATCGAATATTGTAGCACTGTCATCAGAAGTGTTCAGCTGCGACACACACTTACAAGTGTTGAACACTTGTAGATGCTTAGCTAAAAAGAGCATGTACTTCGCACGAGACGAAAGTGTCCAACACATGCTTGTGCATTGCATAAAATTGGTACGGGAAAAGTACCGCTAATAATTTTTCCGGAGACTTCCGTACTTGAAGAAAACGGAACTTACGTTCAAATCTCCGTAGTATATGGCAGATCCTACAGTACCGTTAGAGAAAAACTAGTTTATCGCTGGGAAGGAATCGTCCGTACCCATCATAGTACGGAACGCTTCCCTCATCGATTCCGTACTAGGCATCTCATTTTTTACAGTGATACCGTTAGAGAAAAAGTAGTTCATGGCTGGGAAGGAATCGTCCGTACCCATCATAGTACGGAACGCTTCCGTCATCGGTTCCGTTCCGATCCCATTTTTTACAGTGTGGCAAATATATCAGCTTGACATATGAAGCCCGTATGAAATACATGGGCTTTTGACCTATAAGCATGGAAAAGTGTTCAACACTGCACTGAAAATGAACGAATCCTGATTCTCGCTCCTATACGGGCGAGAATTTGAGGGCAATTTTCTTACTCTCTAGAGAGTGAGAATTTTTTCCTCACTCTATTTGAGAAAGAATTTTGTGATCTCGCCCGAATAAAGTGAGAATTCTTGCTTAAATAAAGTGAGGCTAAGAAATCCTTACTCATATAGAGCGAGGCTAAAAAATATCTCGCTCAAATAGAGCGAGGTTTAAAATTCTGACGCTAAATAAGCAAGGAAAAGTGTCCTTTCCCTTTTCGGGCGAGAATCTGGATTCGAATATTTGCAGTGTGTGTTTAACACCACTTGTAAGTGTGTGTCCGTTGGACACTGCAGATTACATTGTAGCTAGAGAGAGAGAGGGAGAGGGAGAGAGAGAGAGAGAGAGAGAGAGAGAGGGAGAGAGAGAGAGAGAGAGAGAGAGAGAGAGAGAGAGAGAGAAAGGGAGAGAGGGGCGGGGGGGAGTTGGGGAGTTGGGGGAGGTGACCTTAAAGGACCGGCAGCTTTATCAAGTTCTTCCGAGAATAAGGTAATGGGTGTTAAGTGGTGGCGCAGTGTCAAGGCCGTCAAGGCCCCGCCCCGCCCCGCCCCGCCCAGCCCCGCCCAGCCCCGCCTGCCCGCCCCGCCTGCCCGCCCCGCCCCACCCCGCCCCCCCGCCCCGCCCCGCCCCGCCTGCCCCCGCCCCGCCTCGCCCCGCCTCGCCCCGCCTCGCCCCGCCCCGCCCCGCCTCGCCCCGCCCCGCCTCGCCCCGCCCCGGGGCGGAATGGGACGGGCTTGTTGGAGTTAAGGCAGCTCTAATGCGGGCTCGAGTCTAGGAGGGGATTGGACCACCAAACGGCATCGCGCTTAAAAATTAACGGAAACAAGCTGGCCGGGCCGGGCTGGGCCGCTGGGGGGCGCGGCTAAGGGGTGCGGCCGCGCCGCGCGCGAGCCACCTGCGAATAATGCAGTGAGGGTTGGGAAAACACTGTGAAAAATATATTTTCGTAGATTTCTACAGCTTGTTTTGTAATTTACAATTTAATTTCCACGTCGTAAATTTATCAGTCGCCCCGGCCACGCGCCTCGCCCCGGCCGGTGGCAGCCGCCAGCTTTCTGCGTAGCTCTCACTGGTAAAACTAAAGCGTAGTTGTACGCCCTTTTCTGGCGTACGACTTCGCTTTAATCCCCCAATGCATTTAGATAGGGGAAAAGGAGTGCATGAGGTCTTGTACGCTTCAAGAAGGGCGTACGGACTGGGCGCTATGGTACGCCTTCGTTTTACCAGTGCTGGTGTACTAAACACTGTAAAATGCAAGAAAACAATAGGTTTGTATTGCAAAGTGTTTGCCTTGCAAGTTTTGCAAACTATTTCTTCGCAATATACGAGCTACACTCTTAGCTTCTTACAAGGAAAATTCTTGTATTACAAAGAATTCTGTGCAACCGTAATACAAAGCCAAATTTTCTTTGTAATACAAAGAAAAATCTTTGTAATACAAAGCAAAAATTTTTGTAATACAAGAAAATTTTCTGTATATTACGGTTGCACAGAATTCTTTGTATTATACAAAAAAATTATTTGTAAGAAGTTAAGAGTGCACTTCTGTTGCACATATTCTAGTGGTAAACATAACAGTCTAACGTATGAAATACACGGGCTTTTGACCTAACCATGGATAATTTTTCAATGTTCAACACTGTGTTTAACACTTGTCAGATGAACACTTTAGATTACAGTGTATTTTATTTTTCCGGCGTCTGTTTACCGCCTCCCGGGCGCGCTGGGCTCGGCTTCGCCTCCTTTGGCGCACTAGCTTGTTGCGTTTATAGCCCCGCCCCGTCCCACCCCACCCCGCCCTGCCCCACCCCGCCCCACCCCACCCCGCCCCGCCCCACCCCACCCCGCCCCGCCAGCCTCCCGTGTGCCCCAAAGTGTAACGCTCTAGCACGCCCAGGGACAAGCCCACGGGGCCATACCGCCTCGAAAAAGTTTAGCTCAAAGTCCCTTCTGTAGCGCCTGCTGCCGCCCCGCCCCGCCCCGCCCCGCCACGCTCGGACCGCTCGCCTATACAGACTTCCACTCTATGGATTACGATAATTTCCAAACACAAAAGCCGGCTTTAGCATGCTTCCTGGGTCGGTCGGTCGGGCGGGTGGGCGATCCTGCCTGCATACCGGCTGGTCGGCTGGTCGCCTGCGCTGTTTTGTGTCCTTTGGTCAGCCCGGCCCGGCCTGGCCCGGCCTGACTGCCAGCCCGCACACTGCAAAAGTTTTCACTGCAAAATGCAAGAGTGAGGTGTGCCACCAAAATAGAGCGAAAACAGCCTGTGGCACAGAGCCTGCCACGGAGACCGTACCCCCTGAAAATACTGGTTTTCTCGATGAAGTACGGTTTTTTCCGTATCTTGTTCGGTACCTTATGGCCTGGTAATGGACAGAAGGTGGAAGTGTGGGAGTTCCTCAAACTGGGGAAGTTCCTCAAAATAGGGAAGTTCCTCCAAATAGGGACGTTCCTCAAAATAGGGAGGTTCCAAAAGTTTTTTCCCACTACCCTCAAAAAAATCAGACATGGTTTTTACCGTGAACAGAACATGACATCGACCTCGTCACTCACAACACCGCAAGACAAGAGAGTGCTATACCCCAACTTGCGTGGAGAGGAGGAGGTGGGAAGGGGGGGGGGGGGTGCAATGGCAACAAGTTCTGCGTCGTGTTTATAGCAGCTTTACTTTGGCTCTCAGAGGGCTCCGTCGCGCGTATGTCTTTTCGGAACACGGGCCGTGTAGAACACGACGGCGCCCTTCCATTAGGTGAGGTTACGGGCCCAGGCCGGGCGGCTAATTTTGAAACCCTCCTGGATTTCGACCTTACAGTCTAAATGGGAAGGGACTTTTTTTTTGTCCATAGAAAGTGACATCTTGGTGCACATCTTGACCAGGTGCAAATCTACATTTGGCACGTGACAAAATTGTATCCTACACTGAAAACTCTATCGTGAGCATTGCACGCTTAAGTTAGAGTGAGCATGGCATGCACGCTTTAGTTAGAGTGAGCATGGCATGCACGCTTAAGTTAGCGTGAGCATCGGGATGCTCACTCTAACTAGAGCAAGCATCCCAATGCTCACGCTAATTGGAGTGTGCATTCTCCCCACTGAGATAGGTACAAATTAGCGTGAGCATTGGGATGCTTGCTTTAGTTAGCGTGAGCATCCCGATGCTCACGCTAACTTAAGCGTGCATGCCATGCTCACTCTAACTAAAGCGTGCATGCCATGCTCACTCTAACTTAAGCGTGCAATGCTCACGATAGAGTTTTCAGTGTATTGTCATGGACAACATTTTCTTTGTAAGATGCAAATTTGTCCTTTGCTGGATTGGAAATTGTTCTTCTTTTAGATGTGCACGAAAATGTCACTTTCAATGGACTAAAAAAAGTCCCTTCTCATCTAGATTGCATCCGTAACTTCACGGCTGTATTTCTTCACTTCTACTTGGTCGCGGGGGCCAATAGGAGGTTGCTAAAATAGACATTTAACAGAGGTTAGGCTAAGTTCGGTTAGGATCGGTTGCATTGGATTTAGGTTAGGTTAAAGTAGAATAGGATTAGCTGTTTTCTTCGCTTCTCTAATCAAACCCTATCTATCCTAACCTTACCTAGCCTAACCTATTTTAAATATCCGTTTTTTAGCAACTCCAGAGATCCAGGAGGGTTTTAAAATTAGCGGGCGGGCGCTCCGCACTGCCGAGCCGCGCAGCCGCGCCGCAGAACATTCGGCAAAGTTTTGAGTAGCGGCACGGCTCGGCACGGCGCCGCAGCTGAGCAGGCCGAAATACAAAGGGCATATTCGCATTTAGGTCGGGGAATGATCGAGTTGCAAAGGGAATATGCGGGCGGGGCGGGCCCGGTGCATTCAGGAGTATTGTCATTTTCTTCGAACTGAGGTTGTAAAATGAAGTGTGCCGCAACTTGATTTTACCTGCAATGTTTATTCGTATTGCAATCCTAAGGCCAGTTAAGGTTTTGTGTAATGTCACGTCGTAATAAATTCACAGCATTTTTCTTTATGCATTCTACAAAAAAGAAGTGAAATATCTTGTCACACACACTAAATGAGAAGGGACTTTTTTGTCCATAGAAAGTGACATTTTTTGTCCATAGACACTTCTGTGCACATCTTTACCAAGGACATTTTCCAATCCAGCAAAGGACAAATTTGCATATCTCAAGTGGACAAAAGAAAATATTGTCCGACTAGGATACAATTTTGTCACGTGCCAAATGCAGATTTGCACTTGGTCAAGATGTGACAAAAATGTCACTTTCAATGGACAAAAGAAGTCCCTTCCCATTTAGAGTGCAAAGTTCCTTTACCATTGTGAATAATATCTTCGTAAATTTTCAACATTTCTCGTAATTTGTGATTTACAACAAATGTTGTAATTTTACGATCGAAATCCTAACTCTACGAATCTCTATATTGGCTCGTTGATGAATGTCAAGTCAATAGCAAGTGTTATCATAGATTTGTAATTTTATTGTTTAATATCGTAGTTTTAAAACATTTCTCATGGAAAATTTTCCCGTAAACCTTAGAAATATTTCTAACCGTGACATTTTTTTCAATTTTTATTTTTGCTCTTTTTCAGGTAAGTTTCGGGTGTCCCCTACCTAACTGCGTGGGAAGCCGAGAGGGAGAGACATTGGAGAGAGGTGCACCACACTCTAAATGCAAAAGAACAATTTTGTTCAGAAAGTAGAAACGTTTTGAAACACATCCCGCCACAGACAATATTGTGTCGTTAGAGCCGAGAATTGTGAAATTTGTTCCCCTCAAATGGACAAATTTGTTGCCAATATCGAAGACAGGGCATTTGTCCAGGGGAATGGACGTTTAAATATCCGTCACCCATTTGGCAACCAATTCGTGTCAAGGAGGGGAACATTTTCAGGAGGAACATTGTGTGCCTTTTTATGACGCAAATTGTTCATTGTCCCAATGTCTGCGGCTGTGGACAAACACTCTGTTGCTTCTTCAGGGAACAAAACAAAGTTCTTTTGCATTTAGAGTGCAGGATAACAAAGAGGTAAGATGGAGAGGACACACGGCAGCCAGCCTGGCCCGGCTCTGGCGGGCTGGTGGATATTTTGTACTTATAGAGAGAGAGGGAGGGAGGGAGGGGGGGAGGGTCTAGAGGAATGATGGTCCACATACGCCTCCAGCCCCCGCCCCGCCTCGCGCCGTGCAGCAGCTCCGGCACATCATTATCTTTGTCTGCTCCGGGAGCGCGGGGCGGGGATGGGGTGGGGCCGCAGTGGCTTCCGGTCCGCCCGGAAACCATTACCTCTGGAGCAGAAAGGAGATCGCCGGAGCCCCGGGGCGGGGCGGGGTGGGGCGGGGCGGGGCGGGGCGGGGTGGGGCGGGATGGTCCGGTACGCACGCGCGCTGCGCGCGTGTCGTATTGTGTATACCTCGACTTTCGATCACATCACACTCCATCTCCTGGCGGCGGAATCACCCGACTGGGGCGGGGCGGGGCGGGGCGGGGTGGGGCGGGGCTGCCCGCAGGAAATAGCTGAGCCGTATATGGACGCAAGAAATGTGTGCGCTGGTGCGGCATCGCCGCGCCATTTTCCGTTCTCTTGGCTACGCCGCGTGCCACGTCGTATACCCTTGCGCCCTTGATTTTTAGCAGATGATGCACTACTAAAAATTGGTTGGCGTCTTTAGACGCCAAGATCACTGTCAAAAATTACAACGGGAATTTTGACGGGATAGCCCGGTAATTTTTTAGCTGGTCTGAACCGTTTTTAAATTTAAGGGACGACCGCACCAGAAAAATACGGACCTTCCCGTACATTCAAAATACGGACCGTTATTGGCTTTGCAAAGCCAGATTCAAGTAACTATAGAATAATATTAATTGTTTTATTTTATGTGGTTGGAATCATCTATAAAAAGCAATGGCTCTTTTTTTTTTATTGATAAGACATATACCTATAGCATTTTTTATATACCCAATACTTCCGTTGACTTACTTGTAGTTAAATCGCTTCATTGTTTGGAGCGACACATTGGATAAGGCAACATGTGCTACCTTTTGAGGCGACAAGTTTATTTGTCGCCTATAGAAGGTCACATGCATTGCCTTTATTGGAAACAAAATTAAATGTCACCGAAAAACCTATGTGAAATTGTACATGTCAAGGTATTCAGGCCGGGTACATGGCCATGTATTCATTATTTACTGAATACCTGTAAGTATGCAGTAAATAATGAATACATGTACACACTTGGTTTTGCAGAGTAGTCATTTAGAATGTGGCTGTCTGACCTGAAGTGCAGTCCGCGCCGAACAGAGCCCACTGCAGTGGCATGCCTCCCCCCTCTTACCGTGCCCAACAATGTACTGCGTCGCGAGTACTATTCTGTGACAGAATTTCTGTCCCAAATCGGAGGGTCAGGTCATTGATCGAGCCCGAGTGGTGTTTTTATGAAAGTTCATACCGAGAAATATTACTGTGCAAAATTTGAGCGCTGTCCGATAAGCGAAACCATAGGCGCGCCGCGATAAAAGATTTTTGTCAATTTTCGCGCCGAACGCAGGTACCGCATGTGTTCGACCCTTCTGTGCCTGGACGACGGAGTCGCCAGGGACCACGCCCCGGTAAGTGCCTGCTACCTACGCTGTGAACTAAAAATTCCGCCGGGTGCCGACCGGGTGACCCCATCCCTACGGGTGTAGGGGCGTAAGTGACCCGAACTAGGTCATTTCGCTATAGCGCGAATACCGTGAAAGGTTTCGAAACGCCAACAACGCGACAAGGTGGCGGGACCCTTATGGTATGAAACCACTAAACCACACTGTAAACAAAATTTGGAAATTTCCACAAAATATCAATCCTAACAGTTTGGAAAAAATATTTCCCCAAAAAGTTCTTGGAAGTGACATTTTCTGACTGTTTTGGGAAATTTAAGAACTGTACCGGAAATGCGAAGGTGGACGAGTGTGACTCGAAAGACTCACCAACCGTTTTAAGAACGCATATATTTAAAAAGTTGTAGGAATTTCTTTACGAAAGTCTGGAAGAGTTATGGAAATTTCCAAACGATTCGAAAACCCGTTTTCCAGACAATTTGGATTTTAAATTTTCCAAACTATTTGTGGTGCAAATTTTCCAGTAAATTGTTTGGAAATTCCCGAACAAATTTTTTACAGTGCAACTCCCGGCCGGCTGGCGCCATTGTTTCTCGCGCCCGGTTATTCAAACGAGTCGTTTGCCGCTCGTGACCTTCCACTCGCATTTTCGGCGTGGTGATGGAAAATGTTACGGACAGATAGGGTTCGCCCGGTCGGATTTTTTTCCGGAAAAATTGGAAAAAAATCCGCTTTTTTTCGGAAAAAAATCCGAGGGGTCAGAAAAATTGGAAAAATTGGAAAAATTGAGAAAAAGGTCCAAAACCGGCTTTACCGACCTCCCCCGAACGTGCGCGTGATCTAGAAGGTCAGAAAGGGAATAATTATAAGGTTTCCCGCGGTGAAACAAGGTGGGGAGGGGGATAGGCGGGGGATAGGAGAATATCAGAAAGAAACGAGTCGCCCGTGACCATCGGAGTGATTGGTTTGTCCCCTTCGCAAATCTGGACGAGCAACGCGATCTCAGCAGCGATCGTAAAAATGAAAATGCTCTGCTAGCACAGTAATTTTGTTATTTTGTATTTAATAACAAGCAGGTCCACCTCTTCCAAATGTCGTTGCCACCTCCGCTTTGCTACGCTGGCAACTCCCTGTTTTCAGTGCCTTAATGGGGTTTAGCAGGATTTGCACCGGAGCGGTTTGGAGTCCATCCAGGAGTAACCCCCTAAGATTCTCAGAAAATTTCATGTCTCTAGCTCATTCTCTTCCTTGCGCATAGACGACGGACAAACACATGAGCGGCTGGAGAAGCCCGCTTTTATGCTTTTTCGAAGCAGAAGGGCGGGCTACACTGTTTTAAAAAACTGTTGTAAATTAACAACACATTCGTAGTTAAGTTTTTAAGCAACATATGTTCTCCAACAACCATGTTCTAATCCAACAATATTCATAACAATTTCTAAAAACTACTTTCCTCTAAAAAAAAAAAAATGTAACATTACAAATGTGTTTGTTTTGGAATGATAAATGTTGCTATCAAACTAAACAACATTTTTTCTGTATTGTTACAACATGGTGATAAAAAGTAGTTTCGGTTATAGGCCACTATGGGTTAAGTAGAACGACTTTTGTCAGACTGTCAATGAAAACAAGCAATGTTGTTTGCATCAACGTAATCATCACGGAGAGTATCATCAGCTAACAACGTTTTCTAGTGTAAAAGCTTAAAATTGCATCATCTGAATGATTTTATCCCTTTTTTTAGAGTTTTATCTAACTACCACATACCTTCGGGAGCTCTAATAACACAGATACCTAGTTTCCGACCCCGCATGTAGCTACAATAAGAAAGAAATTCAATTTTTCCAATTCTTCCAATTTTTCCGAAAAAAAAATCGGAAAAAATCGGATTTTTTTCCATAGATTTTATTTTTCCGGAAAACTACGAACCCTACGGACAGAGGGGTTCACGGGAAAATTTTCCTCGAAATGCTGTTGCAAAATTACAATTGCAAATCGTCAAATTACAAACACTACACATCGGCTTGAAATTCATTCACCAACAAAGAAGGTCCGTCGTAAATTTACAACATATTTCGTAAATTGTAATTTACAAAATTTATTGTAAATCTACAACGATATTTTTCCCATTGTACGGCTGTTCCTACAGCACCGTTATTGTTACCGTATCTGTTCCGTAGTTTTACGTGTGAAAATCATGACTGACGGTGTTTCCGTATAGTCATACCGAATCGACTTTCCCACCTTTTTACGTAAGAGATGGAAATCAAACAACGGACTATCAGTACGAAATGTCGTCCGTACTCAACAAATGGCGATTCGACCGACAGGCAGCTGTTATGACATACGGTTTCTATTATCGGTTCCGTATAAGGCATCTAATGTACCTCTTTTTCAAAATCAGACATACTAATCGTAATATCGTTCTTGCTTCTTTTCAGGAAACTTTTGCAGCCGCTACGTTTACGTTCGAAGTAAGCTCCAATTTGCTGATCGACGAGGAACCCGAAAACATCCCGGTTTCACGCACCTACAAAAGAAATGGACGACCACGCCAACAGCAGCGCTTTCGAGTGCTCGTTGTGCAACAAGACGTTCTCCCGAACCTCTGACCTGCGTTGCCATCTGCGCACTCACACTGGAGAGAAACCTTTTGAGTGTACTGTTTGCCAGAAGACATTCTCCCAAACCAGTCATCTGCGAAGCCATCTGCGCACTCACACTGGAGAGAAACCTTTTGAGTGTACTGTTTGCCAGAAGACATTCTCCCAAACCAGTCACCTGCGTGTCCATCTGCGCACTCACACAGGAGAAAAACCTTTTGAGTGTGCTGTTTGCCAGGAGGCATTCTCCCAAAGCAGTACCCTGCGTCTCCATCTGCGCACTCACACTGGAGAGAAACCTTATGAGTGTACTGTTTGCAAGAAGACATTCACCGACGCCAGTACCCTGCGTCTCCATCTGCGCACGCACACTGGAGAGAAACCTTTTGAGTGTACTGTTTGCCAGAAGACATTCACCAAATCCACTGGCCTGCGTGTCCATCTGCGCACTCACACAGGAGAGAAACCTTTTGAGTGTAATGTTTGCCAGAAGACATTCACCAAATCCACTGGCCTGCGTGTCCATCTGCGCACTCACACAGGAGAGAAACCTTTTGAGTGTACTGTTTGCCAGAAGACATTCGCCCAAACCAGTCATCTGCGTCTCCATCTGCGCACTCACACTGGAGAGAAACCTTTTGAGTGTACTGTTTGCCAGAAGACATTCGCCAACGCCAGTGGACTGCGCGTCCATCTGCGTACTCACACAGGAGAGAGACCTCTTGAGTGTACTGTTTGCCAGAAGACATTCATCGATGCCAGTAACCTGCGTGTCCATCTGCGCACACACACTGGAGAGAAACCTTTTGAGTGTACTGTTTGCCAGAAGACATTCTCCCAAACCAGTACCCTGCGTCGCCATCTGCGCACTCACACTGGAGAGAAACCTTTTGAGTGTACTGTTTGCCAGAAGAGATTCAGCCACGCGTATCACCTACGTCGCCATCTGCGCACTCACACAGGAGAGAAACCTTATGAGTGTACTGTTTGCCAGAAGAGATTCTCCCAAACCAGTACCCTGTGTGTCCATCTGCGCACTCACACAGGAGAGTAACAACTCGATTGCGTCGTGTGCCAGATTGGCGTTTTCCATGAGCTGTATTCCAATAGCACATTTTTGAACGCCCACGGAAGTTTAACCTTTGCATTGAATAAACCCTGTATCGAGCTGAAGTCGTGACGTATTTACCTTATTTCTTTTGTCTTGCTCTGCTCGACTTGCACCGCACCCCCTCCCCTCCCCCGGCGCACCAGCAGGCTACACTGTTAATTTCGGGTGCTCAGAAATTGTACGCCAAGGCGTACAGTGATAGTACGCCTAGGCCTACACCACGCAAAACTGCACCCCTGGTGTACGATGACAGCACACCCTTGACGTCCCCCGTTTGCATTGTCTCAAGAGGGTGTGCTGCCACTGTACGTCAAAGGTGTGTAGTCATCGTACGCCAGGCGTACAGTTTTGCGTGGTGTACGCCTTTGGCGTACGATCACTGTACGCCTTGGCGTACAATTTCTGAGCAACCGAAGTTAACAGTGTAGTTAGGCTTTGGCACTTGTATAACATGAAATTGAATATCCATAGCGACGAAAACGTAAAACAAACTAGCAACAAGAAGTATCATCTCTTTCCAATTCTGATCTGGATTGAGAATTTTTTATTTGTCTACCTAGTTTATTTGTCTACCTAGGGGCCATCCGTTAAGTACCTGAGGGGGAGGGGAGGAGGTCTCTCAAAAACTGACGTCGATGGACCTGGTGGAAAGGGGGGGGGTGAGCGTCAGTCTGGACGTCCGAATTCTACCCGACAAAACCAAAGAAAATGGGAACATTCTGCGCTGTGGTTTGGGTTTCGGCAAAATCAATTACATGCTCCAGGCTGACCAGAAGGCCGGTGGGGCTGTGTAGGTACAGCTCCATTTTTTGCCCACTGCGTGGCGGCCATACACACGCACACACGCACACACGCACGCCCACACACACACACACACACGCACGCACGCAAACGGACACTCTCACAGAGTTGCAGTCATGCTGCCTCCCCTATGATGGAGCGGAAGCCGGCAGCAGCCGCCAGGTCCGGTCGTCAAAGTGAATGTCCGTATATTTCTTTGTGCACCTGCACCGGCCTCACTCTGCTTCTCTCCCCGCCCCTCTCCCTGCTGTCCGTCTGATTGTGTATCGGTCTCTCTCTCTCCCCCTCTCTCCCCCCTCTCTCTCTCTCTCTCCCTCTCTCTCTCTCTCTCTCTCTCTCTCTCTCTCTCTCTCTCTCTCTCTCTCTCTCTCTCTCTCTCTCTCTCTCTCTCTCTCTCTCACTCTCTCTCTCTCACTCTCTCCATCTCCATCTCCCTCTCCCAGCAAACAATTTGTTGCAATAACAGAAACCTTGTTCCCCCAACAAATTTTTAGTTCCCGGATTTTATTTTTTTTATTTATGTATATATTAACAAACTCGTTTGTTGTTAGAGCAAAATCCTTTTCACCGTGTATTTCGGAATTTTAATTTTGTGAGAAACGAAACAAGTGGGAAAACGAGGCCGGTGGGGATAAGGAGGCGGGCGGGGGGGGGGGGGGGGTGCGTCCAAAATGAACGCGCAGCCCTGACTGTGAGTCGGTCCTGCGCTCGCAGCCCAGCCCCTCTGAGGCCCGGCCCGGCCGTCGGACTGGCGCGGCGTCGCCACCGCTGCTCAAAATATTATTATCTGGCGGGGCGGGGCGGGGGTTTATTTGGCGTGGGAAAAAGGCTGTGTCCTGCCGGGCAGCTGAGTGACGCGACCGGCGGCGTGGCGGGCGAGCGGGCGCCACTGTGCGAAACCTCCGACCTCCAGCCTCGCCGCCCCTCCCCTCCCCCGGGCCTCGGGGCAGGGCGGGCAAGGGCACAAAAGGAAAAGGGTCGGCAGGAGACCGGGGCCGACCCTGGCCGACCCGCGCCCCGAGGGTCGCCGGCGTCGACGTCGCAACCAAGAGCTTAATTACGGGGGGAGGGAGGGGGGGGGGGAATCCCTGCCGACGACAAATCCAGCAGCAGCAGCAGTGGCGACGGAGGGCAGCGGGCACAGGTCGCCGCCGGCCCGGCCAGCTCAGCGGGATTTTATTTTAAAGAAATATGTCAGGCGAGGCGACCAGCTGGAGGGAGAGGAAGAGAGAGAGTGAGAATGAGAGGTTGGGAGGGAGAGAGGGAGGGAGAGGGAAGGACCAGGGTGGTGCGGTGCCAAAGACTGGATGTAATTTTGTGTGCGGCGTGTGTATATACGAGGGCAGGGATCGTAAATGTGGCCGTGTGTGACAGGAGTTCGCGTCCTCCTCTTCCTCCTCCTTTTCCTCTTCCTCCTCATCCTCATTTTCCTCTTCCTCTCGTGCTGTAAGCAGTGGAGAAAGTGAGGAGTACGCCTTATAATTTTCTGAGAGTTTTATAAGACTTCGCTTTTAAGGTGATGAAAGAAAAGGTTAGCCCTTCTTATGTCAAGCGTTAAAACTTGCTTGGAGTACGTTGGAGTTCCCATTTGTCGTACACGTGAACAATTATTTAAAAGTGTGAATTTTCTTAGGAATTTCAAAAAATTGGAGGGGATAAGTGTATGAACGAAAAATGTATACACCAAGAAGTAAGTGCGCGCTCCACACGTCCAAGTGTACAACTCGGTATTTGTGCAATTCCAAGTGTCAAACTAGCCAGTTGTACACTTGTAAGTGTTTAACTCGACATTTGTGCACTTGCATGTGTTCAACTGCCCCGTGCAACATTTCCCTTGTTGACTTGCAGGTGTACAACTGTCGAGTTAAACTCTTAGGCCTACGAGTGTACGACTGGCGAGTTTGACACTTCCAATTGCACAAATACCGAGTTGCACACTTGCACCTGTCATACTGGAAGTTGTACACTTACAAGTGTTGAACAGTTGAACACTTGGTTTCACAGTGTATGGGCACCAGCACCAGCCACCGAGCGCGGCGCCGTGGGTGTGGTTTTTGGCGAAGCAAGCAGCTGAGGTTTGGCGGGAAATGAGAATTTGCATCGCTATTTTTGTTGCTGTTGTGCCCCTACTGGTATAAGGCGCCAGGCAGGGCTGTCGGTACGGAGGGTATGATCATGATTATTCTGAATAACTAACAAGAGCGGTAAGCAGGGAGTGAGGCGAGGTAGAAGGCGCTGTTAAAGATGTTTCCTGGAATATTCATATTGCCAGGTGCGCTCCTCCGCCCCGCCCCGCCGCGCCCCGCCCCGCCCCGCCCCGCCCCGGTGCGGTGGTGGTGGTGGTTCTTCTCACTTGTCAGATTGTCGGCCCGGCTTAAGTCCTATGGATCACAGACTTTAATCCTGTTGCGCACTGTGAAAGTAGTGTGAAATTCATGTAAAATTCACATCTTTACTGCGCTGTAAATTTGAGCCGTGAAGCGGAAGAAGGGGATGAGTCGACTTAACTCCATGACGACTTTTTTTTATCTGTGTGACCTACTTGACACACCACAAATCCCTAAAGTCACCTTGAAGAGATGTCTGGGAGTACTAGTCAACTTCTCATGGCGACCTTATGTACTTTCGATGCGCCGAACAGTTCTCACAGACCAAAAAGAGGTCATGGAGTTAAGTCGACTTATCCCCTTATTCCGCTTCACGGCTCATTTTAGGTCGTCACATTACGACAAAGTCAGTGCTAAATTTTAGTCCTGACAGGTTCCTCACAAGGGGTGAGATATGGCAAATGGTTCATCAGTGTGACAAATGTTGCGTGTCATGTGACGAAAGATGCATGTCAAGTGACGAGATGCATGTCAAGTGATGACTGTTTCAGCACAGCTCTTGTGACGAAATATTCGTAGCAACATTTATCGTCACATGACAATACGGTTTAACAGTGTGGTTCACAAGTACCAACAAGAATTCACACCTCTACAAGTTGACGAATCTTCCACAGAGTTTGCGTTTCTACTGCATTTTGCGGTTTTGCGGTCGCTTTTGCTTTATTGATATCGTGATCTGGAGCGGACAGGTCAGGCGGCGGGGTGGGGTGGGGTGCGGCGGGGCGGGGCGGGCCGCACTTTTGCTACATCTTTGCTGGCGGCCGCCGCAGGATCTTCTCGGCCTCAGGGCGACCGGCGGCCTAACCTCATTAAAGCACGACACAGCAGGACGGAGCGCCCGCGGCACCCCCACCCCCCTCTCTCTCCCTCCCTCTCTCTCTCTCTCTCTCCCTCTCTCTCTCTTTCTCTCTCTCTCTCTCCCTCTCTCTCTCTCTCCCTCTCTCTCCCTCTCTCTCTCTCTTTACCCCCCCCCCACCCCGTCTCTCTACCTCCCTCTCTTATCCACCTTGCCTCTTCATCTGAATTCCCCTTTCCTAAAGAATAATGCGCAAAAAAAAGTGTATTCACCAATAATGTACTTTTTAAAGTGTAACGGGGTAAACCCAAAAATAACGCCTTCAGCTGGTCATAATTTTTCTCGCGCATTGCGTTCTCTCTTTTTTTCTTTTTTTTTCTTGTATCCTTACTTGGAATGTAACAAACGCGTGAAATATGAGTCGCTCCTGTAGGCCGTGACGCCGTGGATACGTACTTTTTTTCACACGCAAAGAGCTGTAAAGGGTAGAGAAGAAAAATAGGGATATAAAAAATACGCCGTGGTGCTACTGCTAAATGCGCAGGGAGAACTTTTGACTTGTTTAAGGACTCTGCTCGTTAGCTGCACGCCCCGTGGCGGGCTGGGGCGGGGCGGAGTGGGGCGGGGCGGGGCAGGCGGGAGTCCTCCCGGAGGACATCCAGCTTCGCCAGCGGCTGTCCAGACAACCACCCTAGCTCCAGCCTCACGTGCTATGCGGGTGCGTATCAAGAAAAACTCAAATTCCTTTGGATTTGAAAGTAGATGCCTCTGCAATTCACATCTTACACTGTATAACCCGCACGTATTCGGAAAAGGGATAATGCGCGTCACTACGCATGCTCCTGCATTTTATTTTTGATGACACCATTAAATTTGTTTGGAAAATTTCCGTTTGAACGAGCATACATGTGACTAGTATTCTACCCATACTTTTCGAGCACGTGCTGCTGTTAGCATGCTAGTCTGTGCATGTGTTTGAATCGGGAACCCCTTGACATGTACGCTCATTCAAAGGGAAATATTACGAGAAATTTAAGAGGGGGCCACCACTCTGTTGACGGATGTACACAGGATTACAGGAGTGGTGGCCCCCTCAAAAATTTAATGGTGTCATCAAAAATAAAATTTAGCAGCTTGTTTAGAAAATATTCAAGAAAAAATGCATAATGACTCACGTTATCCCTTTTGCGATAACGTGAGTCATGATGGGGCTTGCAGTGTGGTCTGTGGAGTACGTACTGTTTGACAAAAGCAGTGTCATGGAGGTTGTATCATCTGCTAAAATGTCCTTGGCCTTTCATTTTTGTTTTCCGTAGTCTGACTTTGCACGAGTTTGAAAAAAGTATGACATGTAGAAGTATGACATGTAAAAGTATGACATGTAGAAATATTATGACATGTAGAAGTATTACGACATGTAGAAGTTTTATGACATGTAGCAGTATGACATGTAAAAGTGCAAAAGGGCTGCGCGTGCCCTCCGCTTCGCCCTGTGCCTGTACTGCCGTTGAGATCGCACGGCTGAGCTGCCCCGCCGCGCCCCGCCCCGCCCCGCCCCGCCCCGCCCCGCCCCGCCCCGCCCCGCCCCGCCGGCCGCTGTATACGTAATTGCTCAGCTCCAAATCCGACACACAAATTGCGGACTTTTCAAAGGGCCTTGTGCCTAATCGTACATTCTGTTTAGCGCCGAGAGGTGCCTCGCGACTCGCGCCGCGGAAATTTCTGCGAATTTTGTGCGCGATGGGAAAGAATTGTTTCCGGTGTGAGCGGGAGGCAGCAGAAAACGTCGTGCTCAGGTACAGCCCTGCGGAAAGGGTGTATCCGTTCCCTTGCGTTATTACCAATGCATTAGCCAGCTGGGAGGAACGAAGAAAATACAATCCTGTACGTGAATGTGACTTTTAGCATGCCGATGTGGCCCCTACTTCCTCCTCCTCCTCTTCCACGGTAAAAACAATGCCTGATTTTCTTGAGGAAATGGGAAAACTTTGAGAAACTCCCATAATTTGAGGAAACCTCGGATTTTGAGGAAACCTCGGATTTTGAGGAAACCTCGGATTTTGAGGAAACCTCGGATTTTGAGGAAACCTCGGATTTTGAGGAAACCTCGGATTTTGAGGAAAACTCGGATTTTGAGGAAAACTCGGATTTTGAGGAAAACTCGGATTTGTGAGGAAACCTATTTTGAGGAATATTTATCGGATTTTGAGGAAATTTACATTTTTTGAGGAAATCAGATTTTTTGAGGAAACCTCAGGTTTTGAGGGAAATTCCCACATTTTTTGAGGAGACTTCCCGCACGACTTACTCCGCAAGTGAATCCCAGCTCGGCCCGGGCGGCCGCGGTGGGCGTTGGGCCTCGCCGTTACCGTCGCTCTCTCCCGCACAAGACCGTTACCGTTACGATTACGTCACACACGCGGGGCGATAACGCGGGATCAACACGCACGCCTGCGGTTGTTTCGTTTCGTAGCGTAACGCAGCATGCGTTGCTGTCGCGCATCACGGTGGGGCTTTTAGCGTTACGGCCAGGCGGAGAAATCGCTGCCACGGTGAAAAAAGATACATCTTTTGGTACGGAGCTTGTTACCGAGACCTACGAGGCAAAAGGTACCCTCATGTGCGGATAGTTTGCCGTAGGCAGGTGGAGATACCCATCTGCCTCACATTCGTGGGAATTTCGCCTTCTCCCTTTAAACGCTGCTATATTAATGCCAAATTTTGGCCTTTCTGAAGAATATTTTTTTTTGCATTAAAAGCGGCCGACCGAAATTGGCATTTTTAAAAAAAGAAAGTTTCCAAATTTTGACATCCAATATTTTAGCATTAAAGGTGGCCACAGCGGTTACAGTACTTACCAGGCATCACTGATAATAACGGTGTTTTTCAGTATGCGGGACCGTGATTTGATTATTTTTGACAGTGTAGCTACATGGGCTTCATGAGCGACTTATCAACCACTGGCGCGTAACGCTACCCGTAACCTGTTTGTGATGCATGGGGGGTGGATATCGTGGCCGCCTGTCACGGTGTTGCAGGGCCTCGTTCTCTCTCTTTCTCTCACTCGCTCTCTCTCTCCCTCACACTCGCTCTCTCTCTCTCTCTCTCTCTCTCTCTCTCTCACTCGCTCTCTCTCTCTCTCTCTCTCTCTCTCGCTCTCTCTCTCTCTCTCTCTCTCACTCTCTCTCTCTCTCTCTCTCTCTCTCTCTCTGTCGCTTGCTCCTGTATGCCTGACCGCCGCAATCGCCGGTCCAACAAAGCTTGGGATTGGACACAGGCGAATAGGAGCATGGCGGAGGAGAGGGGGTTGAGGGGTGAGTGAGGGGGGGGGGCGGTGAATTGCCACTATTGCTGCAAAAAGGAGGGGGTAAACACGGAGCACCGGGGGGAGGGGGGGGGGGGCGCCGGGATTGGAGCGGCGGCAGGAGGAAGAGGGGGTAAGGTCTCTATGCATGTGTATGAATATCAAAAAGGATTGTGGTATCTCCAGCCTGAGCTCAACGGGACCGGCGCGGCGGCCCGGGACCGGCCGCGTCTTACTCCTCCTCCTCCTCCTCCTCCTCCTTTTCCCTCCTCCTCCCTGCTCCCCCTCCTTCCCCTCCTCCTCCTCCTCCTCCTAGACCTCCTGAACCTCCACTTTGCGCTCACCCTCCTCCCCACTCACAGACCCGCACAGCCTAGCTACCTTTTTCTCCGCGACAGAGCGGCGCGCCGCGGGCTAAGCCGCCAGAGGGAGGAGGAGGAGGGGGAGGAGGAGGAGGAGGAGGAGGAGGGCCAATATGCGCCGCCTGCGAATAGCAGCACACGGTACGGTACGCGCACGGGCTCTTCACACCTCGCCGGCCCCGCCCCGACCCGCCCCGGCAGGGGGGATTGCTAGGCGCCGCCGGCGCCGCCCGTCAATATTTTGATTTTCTTTTTGTTATAGGCGGCGCCTTATCTTTGGCGCTGATACACGTGATGTGGTATGAGTTCGTGCGGCGCGGCGCACGCGTCGCCAGACTGCGCAATGAATGGGGAATGTTACCGGGGGGATGAGAATGTCGGCGTGCGCGGCGAGTTAGCGCGGTCATGGGGAAAGTCGTACTCATATAGGGCTCTGTGAAATGTTAAGTCATCGCTTTACGGCAAAGACAGTGCTGAATTTTACTCTATCAAAGGGGTGAGATAAATGTCGATCACGGTAAAACTAGCGTCTTGGTTTTCAAGACAACTTTCTTGATTTTCAAGACGTTTTGGAAAACGCAAGACCTTTCCTTAACGTCCTGAAAACCAGGACAATTTCCAAGACATTGCTCTTGGTTTTCAAGACATCTTCTTGAAATAACTCCTCTTTTTCAAGACGACGTCTTGAAAACCAAGAGCAATGTCTTGAAAATCGACCTGGTCTTGATTTTTCCAAAACGTCTGGAAAACCAAGACCACAGTTTTACCGTGATATGACAAATAATGGTTCATCAAAGTGTGACGTGACGAATTTCGCATGTGATGTGACGACACGACTGTTTCATCTCAGCTCGTGTGACGAAATATTCCTGGCAATTTGTTTTAATTTTGTCACATGACGATTCGGTTAGAGGGAGCCAGTTGCGAAAGGAAGGTTCCTAAAACTGACGAGAATCTTTCTTCAAAGTGTTTTTATATCCGTGGAAACTCTGCCGGTGAACAACAGTATCAAAACTTTCAACGAACTACCGTAATTTTGCAAACGAAAATGTGATTTTTATCTTTTACGAACTCTTCGATAGTTTTGAGATAACGAATACATTTGTAAAATGACAACAGTTCGTAATATTATGAAAATGATCCAGAATCCAAGAACTCTGTCGATCTTGAATTCTTATAATTTATATTTCAGATTACGAATACTTTGTTTTCCAATTCTACGAACAGTACGTTCTTCTTCTGAAATGACGGACAGTATTCGTCAATTTTAATTACAATACTATTCGGCAAGACTTTTTACCGTAAAATAACGAGATACCCTAACGGTGCTCGCCGCAACAAGGAGAAAAAAAAAAAAAGAAAGCAACATCCGTGTAAGATTGGATGTAGTTTGACATTAGCCGGCACGCACTCGCAGGGGGGATGGATGGAGACCTCTCAGTGTCTCAGAAGCAGCGCGTCCCGCCGGTGGAATACATAATGAATTTCAAAGGCGAATATGAAATGAACTCCAAGGTGGTGAGCGTGTGAGCGACACAGCGAGAGCATTGGGGCGGGGCGGGGCGTCTCCGGAGAGCAGCCGCCCCGCCCCGCCCCGCCCCGGCCGGCAGGCGGTGTAAGACGAGCCCGGGCTGCGGATGTCATGTTATGCTGATATCTCGCGAAGCCCGGGCTGTTCCGCAGTAACAGCGCCAAGAGAAAAGAGGAAGGGGGGGGGGGAATGGACAAAGTGTGCATATTTTTTTGTGTGTAGTGTTTTATTCGCCTCATTTTTCCTGCTTGGAGCTGCGCGCGCTGTAGCGCCCGGCCGGGTAGGCAACCCGTCGGCAGCCTTGGCGAGCGGGTGGCCCGCCCCGCCGACCGCAGGCGCTCACCGCAGGCCGCCGGCGGGCTGGCGGGGGGGGTGTCACTGCAGTGTGTCCTCAGAGCAGGAGGAGGAGGAGGAGGAGGAGGAGGAGGAGGAGGAGGAGGAAGGGAACGACGACTTGAGAGAGGGACCCTGGGCGAGACAAAAGCCTGCTCCTCTGCCCGTTGAGATTATGCGGTTATGTATGGCGCACTGGCCCCGCCCCGCCCCGCCCCGCCCCGCCCCGCCCCGCCCCGCCCCGCCCCGCCCCGCCCCGCCCCGCCCCGCCCCGCCCCGCCACGCCCCGCCACACTACGCAAGAGACACAAACACAAGTCAGCGGTGCGCTCTGCGTCGCCAAGTTAGTTGTCACAGTACACAGCGCACTCCGGGGCGGGGCGGGGCGGGGCGGGGCGGCTGACGACGGCCTTGCGCGTCCGGACGGGGCCTCAAACTAACGGCGTTTTGCTGTCCGCCGGCACAACTTTGGAAAGCACTGAAAACAAAAACACTGTAAACGCTGTGGCTACTCTTTATGACCAATTTTGACATTCTTTTTTGAACGCCAAAAATTGGCAATCCTTTAGAAAGATGCCAAAATTTGGCGTTAAATTTTGACATCAAAAGTTGCCACAGCGTTTACAGTGAAGACTACTCAAAGTTTTGTTTTAAAAAGAAAGCAGTTGTTTTTTTTAGCTAGCCATTTATCACTGTAAAATATTTCTTTGTAAATTCACGACTATTTTCGTAATTTGTAATTTACAAACTGTGTTATGACTTAACGATTGAAACCGCGTAACTTTCGGAAGCCTATTCGTGCTCTTTTATGAATCTCAAGTCGATATATCTACGACATTTCTCATGGAAAATTTTCCTGTAACTCTTACGAACATCTCTCACAGTGTAAAAGTATAACACTCGTGTGGAGGGGTCAGGCATACTATTCCCTTACAGTTTTTGTCCTTCCCCGTCCAAAATACAAAATATACACGTGCACCACAAACTGCAGTAACAGCAGCATTCTGACACAGAATAAAACTAAAAGGGCAATCGTCATCCCCCTCCCCCCCCTCCCCCCGCCAAACCCCTCCTCACCCCGCCTCATACCGTCAGGGCTGTAAGGGCAATACGAAGGGACGACAACCATTTCAAATATTTAGGACGCCCCACCCCGCCCAACCTCACCCTGCCCCACCCCGCCCCGCCCCACCCCGCCCCGCCCCGCTCTTCTTCGCTCGACTCGGCCACCCGGCCAGAGCTTCTCTTGCGGCTGCCGCGCCGCGCCTCGCAGGGGCTACCAAAAAAAGGCGGGTCGGAACCAAACAGCCCCTGCTAGCCGCGTCTCGCCCCGCCCCGCCCCGCCCGCCGAACCGCACATTCCACGGGCTCAAAGCTGCACAAACCCCATCCCTCTCTCTCTCTCTCTCTCTCTCTCCCTCTCTCTCTCTCTCGCTCTCTCTCTCTCCATCTCTCCATCTCGCTCTCTCTCGCTCTCTCTCTCTCTCCTCTCTCTCTCTCTCCTCTCTCTCTCTCTCTCCCTCCCTCCCTCCCTCTCTCCCTCCCTCCCTCTCTCTTCCTCCCTCCTCTCCCTCTCTTTCTCTCCCTCTTTCTCTCTCTCTCTCTCTCTCTCTCCCTCTCTCTCCCTCTCTCTCCCTCTCTCTCCCTCTCTCTCTCTCTCCCCCCCCTCTCTCTCTCTCTCTCTGGGCGCGCTCGCATCCTGCATGTCGTCCCCGGCGACGCGACGATGCCTGCAGTCGTGAGGCCCCTAAGGGGGCGTTCCTCGCGTCTCGCGGGGCGTCCTGAGCTGGAGCGGTGTAGCGGGGCGGGGCGGGGCGGGGTGGCGGCGGGTGGGGCAGTGGGGCGTACTTGATCCGTACCGGAACGCCACAGGGGCGTCAACGGGAAGAGCGGCAAGAGGGGCTCCGATATCCAATAACCGGCCAGCGTGACCCAACACAGGCTCGCCCCGGCTCGGCTCGGCCTGGCTCTCCTTGGCTCGGCTCGGCTCGGCTGGGCTCGGCTCGCCCCTCCTGTGCTCGGCTCGTGCTGCCCCGGGCCCGGCCCGCGAGCGAACCCTCCCTGCGGCTGTGTCAGACATTCATTTCCATTAAACGTTCTGCACTAATTGTAACTAATGGTCCCACGCCATCAGGGATCACCGGAGTGTAATGAGCCCCCACCTGCAGTCTGTCTGTCCTTCTGTCTGCGCATCTGTCTATCTGTCTGTCTGTCAGTCTCTATCTGCTTGTCTGCCGCGTGACCCTAAATTCCTACACTGTAAATACAAGAGCGAGAAATTCTCTCTCTCTCTCTCTCTCTCTCTCTCTCTCTCTCTCTCTCTCTCTCTCTCTCTCTCTCTCTCTCTCTCTCTTTAGCAATAGTTTTAAAAACCTCGCCCCATTTGAGCGAGGTTTGGGAAACCTAATTCAGTGAGGATTTATATCCTTTGTCTCACTTAATTTAAATGATGTTATAGATTCTTAGAGGTTCCTAAACCCTCGCTTTAATGTGGCAAGAGTTAACAAAACTCGCTCGCTTTTGTTTTTTTGCTTTTGATAAGGCATTTCACTCTTGCATTTGAAGGGAAAGCGCGGAATAAGTAAGTTTGTCGCGTGTAATGAAAATCATTCTCTTACTGCTTTTCGCTAGAGGGCTCGTGCGTTGGGGTGTCGATAACGATGTCTCGCTATTTGCAGTCACGACGCGGCCCGTGATCCTGCTGCTTGTTTGCCCTGCGAATATCGCGTGCGCAAACAGTAAAGGTGGGGCGCGGTGGGGCGGGGCGGGGCGGGGCGGGCCAGTGCGATCAGTGACGGAGGACGTATCCCCAGGACGTCTCCAAACACCACCGCTCTGTACACGGCCGCCCCCGCCCGGCCCTGCCCCGCCCTGCCCAGCCCCGCCCCGCCCCGCCCGGGCTGTGCACTGTTAAAAAAATCACGGTCTCGCATTACTGACGGTGTTTCCGTGGTCATACCAAATCGACTTTCCCACCGATTTACGTGAGAGATGCAAATCAAACAACGGACTATTAGTACGAAATGTCTACAACTTCAACTTGGGTTATAACGGCAGCAGTTCATTGTGAACTTAGGGCACCTACAACTAAGGCAAGGCCGCCAGTTCGTGAACGGACCGTACTGGACAAATGGCAGTGCGACAGTCAGGCAGCTATTGTGACGCACGGTTTTACATCATGGGTTACCCACTAGGCCTCTCATTTACCGTGTGTTTCTTTCAATGCGTAACCGTAACGGTGTTCCACTCTCGCCGGGGGTTCAGGGGCCATGGCGCCTTACGGGCGAATGGGATGGGCGAACACGCAACACTCTTACGCATGCAAAGAAACACCTTTCTCTTTTTGCAAAATCAGACATACTAATCGTAATATCGTTCTTGCTTCTTTTCAGAAAATTTGTGAAGCCGCTACGTTGACGTTAAAAGTAAGCTCCAATTTGCTGATTGAGGAGGAACCCGACAACAGCCCGATTAAAAGTAAACGCACCTACAGAGAAAATGGACGCCCACGCCAAAAGCAGCGCTTTCGAGTGCACGTTGTGCAACAAGACGTTCTCCCGAACCACCGGCCTGCGTTGCCATCTGCGCACTCACACGGGAGAGAAACCTTTTGAATGTAGTGTTTGCCAGAAGACATTCAGCCTCGCCGGTAACCTACGTCGCCATCTGCGCACTCACACTGGAGAGAAACCTTTTGAGTGTACTGTTTGCCAGAAGACATTCTCCCAAACCAGTAACCTGCGTCTCCATCTGCGCACTCACACTGGAGAGAAACCGTTTGAGTGTACTGTTTGCCAGAAGACATTCTCCCATAAAGGTGACATGCGTCTCCATCTGCGCACTCACACAGGAGACAAACCTTTTGAGTGTACTGTGTGCAACAAGACGTTCTCCCGAACCTCCGGCCTGCGTCTCCATCTGCGCACTCACACTGGAGAGAAACCTTTTGTGTGTACTGTTTGCCAGAAGACATTCATCGATCCCAGTAACCTGCGTCTCCATCTGCGCACTCACACAGGAGAGAAACCTTTTGAGTGTACTGTTTGCCAGAAGACATTCTACGAAACCTCCGGCCTGCGTCTCCATCTGCGCACTCACACTGGAGAGAAACCTTTTGAGTGTACTGTTTGCCAGAAGACATTCTCCCAAACCAGTGACCTGCGTCGCCATCTGCGCACTCACACTGGAGAGAAACCTTTTGAGTGTACTGTTTGCCAGAAGACATTCATCGATCCCAGTAACCTGCGTGTCCATCTGCGCACACACACTGAAGAGAAACCTTTTGAGTGTGCTGTTTGCCAGAAGACATTCTCCCAAACCAGTACCCTGCGTCTCCATCTGCGCACTCACACTGGAGAGAAATCGTTTGAGTGTACTGTTTGCCAGAAGACATTCTCCCGTGCGGATGTCCTGCGTTGCCATCTGCGCACTCACACGGGAGAGAAACCTTTTGAGTGTACTGTTTGCCAGAAGACATTCACCAAAGCCAGTAACCTGCGTCTCCATCTGCGCACTCACACTGGAGAGAAACCTTTTGAGTGTACTGTTTGCCAGAAGACATTCACCCAAACCAGTGACCTGCGTCGCCATCTGCGCACTCACACTGGAGAGAAACCTTTTGAGTGTACTGTTTGCAAGAAGACATTCACCCAAACCAGTGACCTGCGTCGCCATCTGCGCACTCACACTGGAGAGAAACCTTTTGAGTGTACTGTTTGCCAGAAGACATTCGCCAAAGCCAGTAACATGCGTGTCCATCTGCGCACTCACGCTGGAGAGAAACCTTTTGAGTGTACTGTTTGCCAAAAGGCGTTCAGCCAAAATGGTGACCTACGTCGCCATCTGCGCACTCACACCGAACAGAAACCTTTTGAGTGTACTGTTTGCCAGAAGACATTCACTCAAGCCGGTAACCTACGTAGCCATCTGCGCACTCACACAGGAGACAAACCTTTTGAGTGTACTGTTTGCCAGAAGACATTCTCCCGTACGACCACCCTGCGTGGCCATCTGCGCACTCACGCTGGAGAGTAACAACTCGATTGCGTCATGTGCCAGAATCGCGTTTTCCGTGAGCTGTTTTCCAATAGCAAATCTTGGCACGCACACTGAAAATTAACCGATTAGTTGAATAAACCCTGAGTGTGTGGAGCTGAAGTTTTGTTTGAATTATTTTCTTCTTTGTTCTGTATTGCGCTCGCCGGTCTGCGATGCGTCTTCGGCATGGAGTGGTCACGTCGTAGTTGACAATTTTTTGTCTATATTTTAAATTATCAAATTAGTATACTTACAGCGTGTATGGACGTATGCAGAGTGTACGGAAAAATCCTTTAGTCCAGACTACGGGCACTCCGTACTAGGGTTCTAAATATGGGAACGTTTTCCTAGATAAACCCTGCCTACTAAGCAACATGCCTTCACCCGTGTACTGCAGTTTGCCTAGTAGGAAGGGTTTGTCTAGGAAAACTTTCCCATATTTAGAACCCTACCCCGTACCCAACTTCTGTACCCACCTCCTCGTAAGAGTCCATGTTCATAAAACTGTGGGTACGGAAGATCTTCGGAAATGTTAGTGTTAATTTTAATCCGTTTTAGTCCCGTTCCTTTTATCTATCAGAACACACGGGATACAAGAAAAATATACTGAAAAATTGGTATTAAAAAAAAACAAAAAAAAAAAAAAAAACACACACAGACACACTTGTTTAGGGGGTACGGTCTGCACGGTGTTTGCCTTCCTACGTGTGCTCAGTCAGTGACCAATGGTTTGTTACACGAGCAGGAAATACAAATGTGTGTGCATCCTTGCGTACTTATACGGTAAAAACATTTTACGAGAAGCGGGTCATTATCGCGAAAAAAAAATTGCTTTGGAAGGCAAAGTATATAATTACAATAAGCACAAATCAAGTAGCGTCTGCGTTCATTTACAATTTTATTCGAATTATTTTTTTTGTGTCTAAACGGGGGAATGCCACTTTCCTGTTGCACGCTGTCGTTTCACTGGTCTGTAGGTCACGGAGACCCCGCAGCCGCCCAGCCGGGGTCCCCGGTGCGCCCCGCCCCGCCCCGCCCCGCCCCGCCCCGCCCGTCGCGGTTAAACGAAACCTGAAAATATCCAATCTCTGGGCTGGAATTGGAACAGGCACCCCCGGGGCCACGCACGGCCGTGTCGTGGGGCGAGGTGGGGTGGCGCGGGGCGGGGTGGGGCGGGGCGGGGCGGGCCACTCAGCATGCATGCAAGGTAGCGGGCGGGAATCTATTCCTGCTGGGCCCTATTGACAGCAGCCCCACGTTATTTTCACTGCTTTATCATTATTATTATTATTATTATTATTATTATTATTATTATTATTATTATTATAACAAACTTAACAGTACTTTTACTGTTATTTTATTTACCAAATTTTTAACAATGAAGTAAAGCAAAACGCTGTAATAGTGAGTGCGGAGGCCGCGCTGTTGGCGTTGTTGTGTTTAGAATGTTTTGGTTGGCTGCGCGCTACTCCGCACGGCTGGTGCTCTGAGAGAGTCACGCCCTGGCGTTCGGATAACCGAGAACGCACCGCCTAACATGTGTTCAAAAGAAAGAATAAACACTGAGAAATGTTTGTAAGGGTCACGGGAAAATTTTCCATGAGGAATGTCGTAAAGTTACGATATCAAATTGAAAAATTACAAAATTTTAAGAACACTTGGTATCGACTTGTGATTCTTAAACGAGCACAGGTAGGCTTTCGTAAATTACCGATTTCGATCATAAAGTTACAACACCGTGAGTAAATCACAAATTACGAAAAAAGTCGTACACTTACAGAGAGATTTTTTACAGTGAACGGTAGTTCTGCAACTGCAGTTTCAATACTTCAATGTAAACTATAGTTTCACTACATATCCTTTCACCAGTTGGCAAGCTGTTCGGAGAACCGCGAGAACGTACCGCCCTATCCGTCTGTGTGCCCCGCCCGGGGGTAAAACGTTGGGGAATCTTCAATGTGCATACACAATTTTATAAAATTGTCGTACCAGGTACAGAATAATTTTACATGCACTATGTCGTACACTTACACTGATAAACCGAATCGTCATCAGCGGAGAAACAAAGCTGCTAAGCAACGCCTTTCCTGAGGCGCTAAAATCAAGTGCTAAGTTTATTGCCTTTTCTGGGGCACTAAATCTTAGTGCCTTTGCGAAGGCACTAAATTTGTGTGGAGCATTCGCGCTGGTCAGCTAAAGGTGCTAAGTCCTACCTTTAAAAGGCACTAACAAAATTTAGTGTCCTTAGAGAGGCACTAAACATTAGTGCCTTTCCAAAGGCACTAAATTTTGTTAGTGCCTTCTAAAGGTTGGACTTCGCACCTTTGTTTTTCCAGTGAAGTGACGACAAATATTGCTACTAATATTTCGTTATGGATCAGGATAGACGAATGATGCATGTGATGCCCGTGTGATGTGATGAGATGCATGTGATGTGTCGACTGTTTTATCTCTCAGCTCTTGTAAGAGACATTTTTTAAGAAGAAGAAGAAGGAGAAGTAAAGAAGGGAGGAAATTATGAATGGTAGAAAAACGGTGCGACGAAACGTGACGTGCATGTTAATGACAGATAACAGGTAGGTGTGCGTGTACGGGCTGCTCCAGCTGCATCGGTGCCCCACCCCACCGCACCCCGCCCCACCCCGCCCCGCCCCACCCCGCCCGCTCGCTGCCTTTTCCCTGTACTGCTCCTGCTCGCGGATTCCATGAGAAATGTTTGGAATTGAGCGGGGGAGGAATCCGCCTGTTTGAAGGCTGCCGCCTGACAGAACATCGCAGCGGGTAGGGAGCGTCGAGACAGACCAGACCGGCACAAAATGCGGAGAATGTCCTTCTCCAGGCACACTTTGCTTCTCTTTCTCTCTCTCTCTCTCCTCCCTCTCTCTCTCTTCCCTCTCCCTCTCCCTCTCTCTCTCTCTCTCTCTCTCTCTCTCTCTCTCTCTCTCTCTCTCTGTCTGCCGTTCACTATCGAAATGAGCTGTTGGAGGAGAGATGCTCGAGCAGGCGCCACGTTACCTCTTTCGCAGTGATTCTTTTATACGCGAGCAAATCGGCCTCTGTTTTCGATTTATTTTTTTATGGTCGGGGTGGTGGCGAGTGAAAAGCAGGCTGTGGTCTTAAAGCCTCGTCTTAAGCAGGTTTATTGCAGAAGATGTGAGGGCATGACAATATATAAGGTGTAGTTATTGGCAGCAGGGAATTCATTATACACACTACTCTAGAAACCCAAGTGTGTGCATGGCATGCATGTTCCAGAAAAGAGTGTGCTTGCCAGGCACACTCTAAAAGAGAGTGTGCCTGCCAGGCAAGCATGCCAGCGAGGCACTTGGTGCACACACACGGTAAATCTGTTTCCTTGGACGCCCAGGAAAGTAGATACTTTTCCAGGAAAGTTCCTGGGTATTTCCAGGAAAAGTACTGGAAAAGCCAGGAACTTTCCTGGAAAAGTACCTACTTTCCTGGGAGGTCCCAGGAAAAAGATTTACCATGCACTTGGTGCATGCTTTAATTTAGAGCATGCCTGGCAGGCACACTCTTTTTTAGAGCATGCCTGGCAAGCACACTCTTTTTTAGAGCATGCATGCCATGCACACACTTGGGTTTCTAGAGTACAGGACAGTCCAGTACCTTCCAGGGTACACAACACAACAATTTCTAATCGTCCGGTCTTGAAAAGGAAATTGTCCAAACGCCATGAGATTCGGCGTTTAATCGTGCAATGTAAGCCCGAGAGTGGAAGTTGTGTGCAGCATCGTAAAGGCCGGGGGAAGACTCGGGTCGGGTCGGGTCGGGTCGGGTCGGGGTTATTATCAGGGCGTACGGCGCGGGTCTTCTGGTTGGTCGTGCAGGTGGTTCCGCCCTCCCCTCCCCTCCCCTCCCTCCCCCGCCCCGGCCGCACGCCGCTGCAGAGGCTATACGCCACAATATATGACTGCAGAGGAAGCGCCTGCCCGTGCCTGCGGCCGCCCGCCCCGCCTCGCCCCGCCTCGCCCCGCCTCGCCCCGCCTCGCCCCGCCTCGCCTCACCCCGCCACGCCCCGCCCCGCGGCGGCGACTTGTTGGGCCCTACACGGTCCTGTAGCAGTGATGCGCGCGCCCTGCCCCCGCGCTGCGTAGAGAAACCAAGAAGGCAACACAGCTGCACACTGTCAGAATAAAGTGACGGTGAATCCCGTTAATGTTGATAATACAGCCCTTCACTCTAAAAAGCCGACGGTGATTTTTACTGTAAGCTTCAGTGAACCAGGGCGCATCACCGTAGCTTACAGTGACGTTTGTAGTTTACGGTGAAAATCCACCGCAAGTTGCAGTGCTGCAGGGTTCACCGTAGCCTACCGTGAAAATCACCGTAAGCTTTTATTAGTGTTTACTGTAGTTTTAGGTACAGGATTCACTGTACTTTTTTGACAGTCCATCCTGTATCCCCATTAATAAAATTGTTGTAGTGGAAAACTAATTATGGAAATAGATTCGTTTTGATCAGACGAACAAAAAGTGTGAACATGCCATGTTTGTACTCAAAAAAGTTATTGGCCTTCAAACTTTTTTTTTTTTGGGGGGGGGGGGGGTACTGTCGGACTGCGGACTGTCTAAGTAAATCCTGTACCTGATATTACAGTAAATGCCGGAATTTATATTAACAGCTTTCATCGTAGTATTTTCCTCGCAGTGGAAAGGGGCGGAGCAGGAATACCGAGACAAACTCGAGGGGGCCTCAACTCGGGCGATCCAGTGCACACCGCACCCTGGCTATCCATGAGCAATCTTCGGCAATCTTCACAAAACAGGGTGCAAAAGCCACACTTGTTGCCTTTATGCAGGCGTTTTATCTTAAATAGGCCTAGGCAATCTAGCAATCATGGCAATCCGGAGTTGAGGGCCCCTCGGACAAACTCGTCCTGCTGTGTATGTGTGGTCCGAGAAACTACATATTTTGAGTTCAGCTGTCATGTTATCGAGAGACATGGCTTATTCGTAGATTCTATACATAAAAGAGGATGAAAACCGAATGGAGATGGGACTGAAACATAATTTCCATACGTGCCACAAGAGAGAGAGAGAGAGAGAGAGAGAGAGAGAGAGAGAGAGAGAAGCTGACGTCAAGAATGTGATGCAAATGAAATTTGCGAACTAAAATTTTCATCTGTCAAATTACCTTTGAAAAGGCACTAAAATTTGTTAGTCCCTATGAAAGGTAGGACTTTGCACCTTTAGCGGACCTGTGAGTATGAGCTCCATACAAATTTAGTGCCTTTGCCAAGGTACTAAGATTTACTGCCCCAGGAATGGCACTAATCTTAGCACTTGATTTTAGCGCCCCAGGAAAGGCGTTGCTTAGAACCTTTGCTTTTCCGGTGAGGTGTCGTCGAAGGAAACGTGGCGATATGGAGACGTAGGTGGACCCTATCACGACGTGGGACGTCCTCCCGGACTTACCCCTCTCGCTCACAGTCCGCACAGTGGGTCCGGTGCCTCCCCACTGAAAATGAACGAATCCTGATTCTCGCTCCTATACGGGCGGAAATTTGAGGGTAATTTTATTACTCTCTGGAGAGTAAGACTTTGTTTCCTCACTCTATTTGAGAAAGAATTTTGTGATCTCGCCCGAATAAAGTGGGAATTCTTGCTTAAATAAAGTGAGGCTAAGAAATCCTCACTCATATAGAGCGAGGCTAAAAAATATCTCGCTGAAATAGAGTGAGGTTAAAAATTCTCACCCTAATTAAGCAAGAAAAAGTGTCCTTTCCCATTTCGGGTGAGAATCTGGATTCGAGGATTTGCAGTGCCTTCACTGGAAAAACAAGTGTGACATGTGTCACACATTATCATGCACTCTCTGGAAAGAACGTTTCTTAATGCACTCCTCCCCATGCAAAAGGATAGGAGCATCGCTCAGAGAATGCAGCAAGAAACTTTCTCTCCTGAGAGTGCAGCAAGAAACGTGACGCATGTCACGTTAGTTTTCTCGGTGTTCCCGCACATTCTTGGGACCCTTCCCTTTCCCTAGGACTTTTCTCGTGCTTGAATCCGTTTGTCGGTCCTTGAAACTGGTCAAACCTGCTTGGAAAACTAGGATCCGGCTTCACGGTGTAGTTTAACGGGGGGTGAAAGAAACAGGATGACTGACGGTGCTTCCATAGCCATACCGAATCGGTATGACCTAACGTTTTACATGAGGGATGCAAATCAAACAACGGACTATCAGTACGAAATGTCCGCACTCCACGAATGACATTGCGACCGTCAGGCAGCTGTTATGATATACGGTTTTCCATCATCGGTTCCGTACTAGTCCTCTCATGTACCTCTTCTTCAAAATCAGACATCCTAATCGTAATATCGTTCTTTCTTCTTTTCAGAAAATTTTTGAGCGGCTACGTTTGCGTTCAAAGTAAGCTCCAATTTTCTGTTTGAGGAGGAACCCGACAACAGCCCGATCACACGCAAACGCACCTACAGAGAAAATGGACGCCCACGCCAAAAGCGCTTTCGAGTGCTCGTTGTGCAACAAGACTTTCTCCCGAACCTCTAGCCTGCGTCTCCATCTGCGCACTCACACGGGAGAGAAACCTTTTGAGTGCGCTGTTTGCCAGAAGACCTTCAGCCTCGCCGCTAACCTACGTCACCATCTGCGCACTCACACTGGAGAGAAACCTTTTGAGTGTACTGTTTGCCAGAAGACATTCACCAACACCAGTGACCTGCGTGTCCATCTGCGCACTCACACCGAAGAGAAACCTTTTGAGTGCGCTGTTTGCCAGAAGACATTCACCCAAACCAGTCATCTGCGTGTCCATCTGCGCACTCACACTGGAGAGAAACCTTTTGAGTGCGCTGTTTGCCAGAAGTCATTCGCCCAAACCAGTCATCTGCGTGTCCATCTGCGCACTCACACAGGAGAGAAACCTTTTGAGTGTACTGTTTGCCAGAAGACATTCTCCCAAACCAGTGACCTGCGCGTCCATCTGCGCACTCACACAGGAGAGAAACCTTTTAATTGTACCGTTTGCCAGAAGACATTCTCCCAAACCATTACCCTGCGACGCCATCTGCGCACTCACACAGGGGAGTAACCACTCGATTGCGTCGTGTGCCAGAATGGCGTTTTCCCTGAGCTGTTTGCTAATAGCACATTTTCGCACGCACATGGAAGATTTACCTTTGCATTGAATGAACTCTGTACCGAGCTAAATCCTTGACGTACTTGATTTATTTATTTTTCTTTGTTCTGTGGTGCACGCCGTTCTGCGTTGCGTCATCGTCGTGGAGTAGTGACGTCGTGGTTGACATGTTTTGTATTTTATATTTTTTAATTAATAAAAATAGTATGCACCTAGTTTTTTTTTCTAGCAGTTGATACCTTAAAGCAACACCTACACTAAACATAAATGTAACTTAAAATTTTAAGGTGTCAGCTTGTATTTTCGAGCTTTATTTGAGAAATTAGAAGTGACCAAGTTAAAGTTGAAGTAGGAAAAAAAAAGCTTACTTTAAACACGTGTGTATATGTTTATTCCGAGGGGTCGTCAACTTCGATATTACTCCGTACAAAGGCTGACAATACCTCAAATATTACCTGAATATTACACATATAACCGGTAATAAATGTTACATAAATATTTTATACCTTTCCTCATTGGTTATGTTAGAACATGCAACAGGGTGCCAAAGTCACACTTTTTGCCTTTATGCAGGTGTTTTATCTTAAATAGGCCTAGGCCTACACTGTTATAAAATACCACAATTTAACAACAGTGTGGAACTGTTATTTCTAAACACAATAGAAAACTGTTTAAATTTATTGTAAATTGTAGGGTACAACGAGCTGAATGTACAGTGTTTCACTGTTAATTTCAAGTACAATAACGGTTTGTACGGTTCATATTGACGGTATTTTTTACAGTGCAGGCAATCTAGCAATTATGGCAATCCGGAGTTGAGGCCCCCTCGGACAAACTCGTCCTGCTGTGTATGTGTGGTCCGAGACACTAACTACATTACATTTTGAGTTCAGCTGTCATGTTATCGAGAGAAATGGCTTATTGGTAGATTCTATACGAAGAAGAGGATGGAGACCGAATGGAGATGGGACTGAAACATAATTTTCACGCAGCTGTCGGAAAATACGCGCCACAAAAGAGGGAGAGAGATAGTGAGAGAAGCTGACGTCAAGAATGTGATGCAAATGAAATTTGCGAACTCAAAATTTTCATCTGTCAAATTACCTTGACAATAGCAGGGCACAGAAAGGCGATGGCTGCGGGGCGTGGCGGGGCGTGGCGGGGTGGGGCCAGGTTAGGGCAGCCGAGCATGGGGTCCGTGCTTGTCTTGCCGCGGGGGCCCTCCTGGGCGGGCGCCGGCCAGGGCCCGGCCCAAGTCATGCTCAGGCTAACTAGCACCAGCAACAAGGTCCTGCCCCACAGCCAGCCACGTGGCCACCCCACCCCACCCCACCCCACCCCAAACATATCCCCTCAGGCATGTTTATTTCCATTTATGTTTTGCTGGCTGGAAGCCCGCGTTTGTTTGACTTTCCAGCAGCCTGATTACTTTTGCAATCTCTCTCTCTCTCTCTCTCTCTCTCTCTCTCTCTCTCTCTCTCTCTCTCTCTCTCTCTCTCATTTCGTGTGCCCCTCCGATTCTGCTTGAAAATTATCAAAGTGTGTGGGACAAGATTTCTCTTCAGAGTCGTCGTCTACTGAAACGAAAATATAAACGGAATTTCGTTGTGTGTTGTACAGAAGGTTTGGACTTTTTCACTAAAACCTGCAGGAGTGAGACTGGCTGGCAGTGCTCTGGGCCCCGCCCCGCCCCGCTCACATGTAGTTAGAATAAAGCCCGCTTATATTCAGAGCCCATGCTAACGAGTTACTTAGCGCCGTTCCGCTGCTACTGCTCCTTTTCATACAAGCCTATTTCTCGCCCGGGGGAGCCTGCATTAACATACTGCAGGCTACTCAACGCGAGCGAGAGAGAGAGAGAGAGAGAGAGAGAGAGAGAGAGAGCGAGAGAGAGAGAGCTCAGGAGGGAGATCTGCAATATGGGAGCGGCTACGTTATGCGAAACGAGTAACCTTTTTTATTATTTATGCGGGCAAGTACCTGATGGCAACACCGTCCGACATACTTTTTACTCTTTAGTTTATTTTGTTTTCTGGGTTGTTATTTTGAGGGCCGGTATTCCTGTTGTTAAGAGAGGAAAATAGGCCGGGCTTTTGCCTGGGGTAGATTACATTGGTAAAACTATAGGGCGTAACATCCTTTCATGAAGCGTACAGTTCGTGCGCCCTTTTCGAAGCGTACAAAGAGCTCATGCGCTTCCTTCCTCCAGTCTATGAATGCATGGGGGAATTGCCTTCAAGCGTAGTTGTCAGCTTCGAGAAGGGTGTAAGGTGTTCTAGCGTAAGCTGCAAGCTTGAAAAAGGCGTACAACTATACGCTTTAGTTTTACTAGTGCACTCTCCCTGAGAGGGAAGTGCCACCCGAGTCCATTTCCGGGCTACTTCGACTTGATTCAATAATTATGGACCCAGAAAGAGGCAATCTTCACAAAAATAAATGCTTTTGTCTCAAGAAATAAAACAAGAGCTGAAGCATGAACTGGAAAATTATATTGATCTCTCTCGGTTTTATTCTCGAAGTCCTTACAAAACTTCATGTCTCGGAGCGTCTAAAGCTTTGGTTTGCGCGCGATTGCTGATTAGTGTTGATGCAAACGCTTCCTGTTTGGGGGATGGGAGGGAGGCTATAAGAAGGGGTCCCGCAGGAGTGTGGTGTATCGGTCCGATAAGACCCAACCCCCGAGGCTAGGCTAGGCTGGGCTAGTCGTGGACACCTACATGACTTACGAGCTGCGGGCCAGTGAGCAACCCCCCCCCCCCTCCGCTTCCTTCGCAAACTAGCCTTGGGAAGCAAACTTGCCTCCTCCGGGCGGCCGTCCTGGTCCTCGTCCTGGTCCCCGTACTGGTCCCGCCCCATCTCCTGCTGGAGATTCAAGTGATCCGCCATAGCCGTAGTTTCAAACTAGACTACGGTCGGCAGGGTCACCCTGACATGTCGTCGGGGCCCGTTCGTTAACAACATGTCTTGCGCGACGTCTGAAACGTTATGGATTTTTTTTTCTTTTTTGGAAATATTGTATGGAGAGATGCAGCTGCAGTAGACACTAAGGGGTGCCCAACTGAGGTAATCAGGTGTGCACACTCTGCAAATCTAACTGTTGCACTACATGTCAGTTTAAACTGCAGAACTCTGATCTTGCAGTTTAAACTGCAAGACTAGAGTTTTGCAGTATAAACTGTCATGTACTACAACCTTTAGATTTGGAGAGCAGAGTGTTAAACTCCTGGTAATCCCTCTGGGAATCATTTGGTAATATCTGGTTATGCTTGGTAATCATTGGTTATCACTGGTATTCCCTCGTAATTCCTGCGTAATTCCTGGTAATCACTGATAATCGGTAATCTTTGGTAATCCCACCCTAATCCCTGATAGTCTCTCGTTATATTCTCCGTCAATCTCTTGGTTATCCCTGATGATCGCTGGTAATCTTTCGGTAATCTGTGGTAATCACCATTGCTCGGTAATCTGGTGTACAAGATTTTAGCGAGTTGTGCACCGCTCGGTAGACACTCAAGTTTTTGAATTTCACAAACTTTTTGGTGTGTGAATATCCATTCGTACAGGGTGGCCCACTTACCCCGGCGTTCGTGTAAGTAGGCAACTCATTTACGATAATTTTTGTAAATTGAGATTTACGATTTATGTTATCGGCGGACCTTTTTTGATCGTGAATAAATTTCAAGCTAATATGAAACGCTTGCAATATCATTCGATTTGCGGTTGTAATTTTACAACTGCTCTTCGCGGGGAATTTTTCCGCGTAAACCTACGACTATTTTTCACAGTGAATTTCGCATGTTTGCGCGGCAGTGTATGTATCGCCCTTCTGACGCGCGCGGTCAGAGCAGCGTGGCCGCGGGGTAAAGGAGCGAGGGACTCGTCCCATCAGGAGAGCCCCGTAATGAAGTCGAGAGAGAGAGAGAGAGAGGGAGAGCGAATGAGAGTGAGTGAGAGAGAGACGGTGAATGACCTGCTGCCCCTTGACTCGCTCTGCTCCGCGCCGTGGCGTACATACAGCTGCTCGCCCGACCATTGAAATAAGTTTTAATGGACACGTTAGCGAAAGTACTCGACTAGCTGCACATGGTGGGGCGTGGTGAGGTGAGGCGGGGTGGGGCGGGGCGGGGTGGGGCGTGCTCCCGGGGGCGCCCCGGCGCCGCGCCCTCTGCCGTGCGGATGTGAATCAGCCTCTTGATGAGCTTGCCTTGCTGGCCCTGCCTGGGCTGTCGTTAGACGCCACTGCCCTCTCGCAGCGCCGCTGTCCGCTCGAGCATCACGTCGTTGTCGTTTTTCGTACACCTGGAAGTGTCGCGTCTGCACTGGAAAAACAAACGTGACGTGCGTCACACTTGCAAGTGCGGCCCCTGAAGAGGTCGCATCACCTGGGGTGCTAAAATCAAGTGCCAAGTTTAGTGCCTTTCCTGGGGCACTACATCTTCGTGCCTTTGCAAAGGTACTAAATTTGTATGGAGTATACGCATAAGCTAGTCAGCTAAAGGTGCTAAGTCCTACCTTTAAAAGGCAACAACAAAATTTAGTGCCTTTACAAAGGCTAAATTTTGTTAGTGCCTTTTAAAGGTAGGACTTAGCACATTTGTTTTTCCAGTGATCATGTGGTGTGACCGTAGTTGTGGTCACGTTCGTGATGCGACCTCCTATGTGAAATGCCGTATACCCTGGCGCTTGCGTCGCATTGACCTAAATTTAGGTCGCATTACGTGGTGTGACCAAAATGGTCACACGCACGTCACGTTAGCTTTACCAGTGTGACGTATGATTCTAACATACGACTGCTTGGCCGGGCTATTGGATTTGAAAAATTAACCGCCGTACAAGTACTATTAGTACTATCCTGATTGTCGATTTCAGAGTTCACAGCTTGATCCACATCCGTATATTCCGTTTTTGGTTTATTTTAATATTTTAATTATTTATTTTTTTTTGAAAGTTATTTGGCCACCCTGTATATTGGACGGCAAAACCAATCTATAATTCCATGGCGACGCCTGACGTGTGACGCCGCTCGCGTCGAATTTTTTTTTGTTTCCATTTCCGTATGTTTCCACCGTTAAAATGCAAAGTGCGCGATTCGTTGGCATGCGATCAGCATTCAGGCAATGCGCCAATTTGGCTGCACCGACCGTTCTCTCATCCATACATCGATCTATTTGCCCATCCGTCTGCGTGCCCATATTCAGCTCCCCCACCTCCACCTCTCTCTCTCTCGCCCTCTCTGTCGCACTCTCTCTCTCGCCCTCTCTCTCGCTCTGTCTCTCTATGTCTCTCTCTCACTCGCCCTCTCCCGCCCTCTCTCTCGCTCTCTCTCGCTCTCTCGCTCTCTCTCTCTCTCTCTCGCTCTCTCTCTCGTTCTCTCTCTCTCGCTCTCTCTCTCTCTATCTATCTATCTATCTCTCTCTCTCTCTCTCTCTCCCTCTCTCCACGGTATGTGATGACCGTCGGCGCCCCCGCCCTCCCCGCATCTCTGCGCCGTAACTCTTTGCAATATACAGGCTCCAACGGCCACGCTGCCCGCACGTCGGCATCAAATAGGCCATCGCACACGGCGCCGCGCGGGGGCGTATATGAGAGAGGAGAGAGAGAGAGAGAGAGAGAGAGAGAGAGAGAGAGGGGGAGGGGGAGAAAATGGAAGGTAAGGACATGGCAGTGTGCATCGTGTATTCTGCCGACCGCCGGCTGCTCTCCGCCACGCCGCCCAATACGACTGCTGCCATGCACTCCATACCGCTTGTGATGTGACTCTGTTGGTGTGGTGTGTGCTGTCGGCGTACTGCCGCGACACTAACCCCAACAAATTTTTAGCAAATGATACCTTAAATCAGCACTTCCACTCATCATAAATGCACAGCAACTTTGAAATTGTGTCAGCACTGGAAAAGCTAAGGTGCTAAGTCCTACCTTTAAAAGGTACTAACAAAATTTAGTGCCTTTGGAAAGGCACTAAGATTCAGAGCCCCAGGAAAGGCACTAAAATTTGTTAGTCCCTTTTAAAGGTAGGAAAGGTAGGACTTAGCAACTTTAGCTGACCTGCGAGTATGAGCTCCATACAAATTTAGTGCCTTTGCAAAGGCACTAAAATTTAGTGCCCCAGGAAAGGCACTAATCTTAGCACTTGACTTTAGCGCCCCAGGAAAGGCGTTGCTTAGAACCTTTGTTTTTCCGGTGAGGTGTCGTCGAAGGAAACGTGGCGATATGGGGACGTACGTGGACCCTATCACGACGTGGGACGTCCTCCCGGACTTACCCCTCTCGCTCACAGTCCGCACACTTAGGTCCGGTGCCCCCCTTAACTGGAAAAACAAGTGTGACATGTGTCACACATCATCATACACTCTCTGGAGAGAACGTTTCTTGATGCACTCCTCCCCATGCAAAAGGATAGGGGCATCGCCCAGAGACTGCAGAAGGAAACGCTCTCTCCTGAGAGTGCAGCAAGAAACGTGACGCATGTCACGTTAGTTTTTCCAGTGTTCCCGTCCTTTCCTGGGGAACCTTCCCGAAGATAATCCTTTCCCTAGGACTTTTCCTAGGACCATTGCTTGAATCCGTTTGTCGGTCCTTGAAACTGGTCAAACCTGCTTGGAAAACTAGGATCCGGCTTCACGGTGTAGTTTTACGGGGGGTGAAAGAAAAAGGATAACTGACGGTGCTTCCATAGCCATACCGAATCGGTATGACCTAACTTTTTACATGAGGGATGCAAATCAAACAACGGACTACCAGTACGACATGTCCGCACTCCACGCGAATGACATTGCGACCGTCAGGCAGCTGTTATGATATACGGTTTTCCATCATCGGTTCCGTACTAGTCCTCTCATGTACCTCTTCTTCAAAATCAGACATCCTGATCGTAATATCGTTTTTTCTTCTTTTCAGAAAATTTTTGAGCGGCTACGTTGACGTTCTAAGTAGGCTCCAATTTTCTGATTGAGGAGGAACCCGACAATAGCCCGATTTCACGCAAACGCACCTACAGAGAAAATGGACGCCCACGCCAAAAGCGCTTTCGAGTGCTCGTTGTGCAACAAGACTTTCTCCAGAGCCGCTCGCCTGCGCCTCCATCTGCGCACTCACTCTGGAGAGAAACCTTTTGAGTGTTCTGTTTGCCAGAAGACATTCGCCGAAGCCATTCATCTGCGTCTCCATCTGCGCACTCACACTGGAGAGAAACCTTTTGAGTGTTCTGTTTGCCAGAAGACATTCGCCCAAGCCAGTCATCTGCGTGTCCATCTGCGCACTCACACAGGAGAGAAACCTTTTGAGTGTAGTGTTTGCCACAAGACATTCGGCTTCGCCGGTGACCTACGTCGCCATCTGCGCACTCACACGGGAGAGAAACCTTTTGAGTGCACTATTTGCCAGAAGACATTCTCCGAAACCAGTACCCTGCGTGTCCATCTGCGCACTCACACAGGAGAGAAACCTTTTGAGTGTACTGTTTGCCCGAGGACATTCAGCCACACCGGTTATCTACGTCGCCATCTGCGCACCCACACAGGACAGAAACCCTTTGAGTGTACTGTTTGTCAGAAGACATTCTCCCAAACCATTGCCCTGCGTCGCCATCTGCACACTCACACAGGAGAGAAACCTCTTGAGTGTACTGTTTGCCAGAAAACATTCTCCCGTACGGATACCCTGCGTCGCCATTTGCGCGCTCACACGGGAGAGAAACCTTTTGAGTGTGCTGTTTGCCAGAAGACATTCATCGATGCCAGTAACCTGCGTGTCCATCTGCGCACACACACTGGAGAGAAACCTTATGAGTGTACTATTTGCAAGGAGACATTCACCAAAGCCAACAACCTGCGTCGCCATTTGCGCACGCACACTGGAGAGAAACCTTTTGAGTGTCCTGTTTGCCAGAAGACATTCTCCAACACCAGTAACCTGCGTGTCCATCTGCGCACTCACACAGGAGAGAAACCTTATGAGTGTACTGTTTGCCAGAAGACATTCTCCCAAACCATTCAGCTGCGTCGCCATCTGCGCACTCACACAGGGGAGTAACCAATCGATTGCGTCGTGTGCTAGAATGGTGTTTTGCCTAAGCTGTTTTCTAATAGCACATTTTCGCACGCACACGGAAGATTGACCTTTGCTTTGAAACTCTGTACCGAGCTAAATCCTTTTCGTACTTGATTTATTTTTTTTCCTTTGTTTTGTGGTGCACCGCGTTCTGCGTTGCGTCATCGTCATGGAGTGGTGACGTCGTGGTTGACATGTTTTTTTTTCATATTTTTTAAATAATAAAAGTAGTATGCACCTGGTTATGCCTTTTTAGCAGATGATACCTCAAAACAACACCTACACTAAACATAAATGTAACTTAAAATTTTAAGGTGTCAGCTAGCTTGTAATCTCGAGCTTTATTTGAGAAATTAGAAGTGACCGTAGGAAAAAAAAAAAAAAAACTTTCTTGTATGTGTTTGTTCCGAGGGGTTGTCAACTTCGATATTACTCCGTACACAGGCTGATAATACCTCAAATATTACTTGAATATTACACATGTAACTGGTAATAAATGTTACATAAATATTACATACCTTTCCTCATTTGTTTTGTTAGATTCTAACAGTTAGAACATGCAATTTGCTCCAAAATTATCATTTATTCCAGAACTATTTAATATTCCTCCGTACACGGTTAAAATGAGTTGACGACCCCTTCTGTTTATTCGCGTAGTAAGATATTTCATGTCATCAATTTCTAATCCATTTACAGTTGCCCTATAGGGTATATGTTAACAATATTAGTGATCAGATGCAGACTTTTATTCTGAATTTATTTCTGATATAAAAACTTATAAAAAGTCATGGGAAAGCCAAGATAAAGGCCAAAAACCACCAAAAAGTGGATTTCCAAAATTCAGGCTTGCGCGCAAGATTCTGACTAATTCTGATGAATTAGAAAGTCCCCGTAAGGTTTATTTGAATCAGAAGATTGAAAACTAGAAGACAAGGCAGCCGTTTTTAATGATTTTGACCTCATATGGATTTTTGCTTTTTACGTTGAGTTCCCAAAACATCATGATTTATGCAGCTTTTCTCACTCCCCCCCCCCCTTAAAGTGTACATGGCATGTATACTTTATTTAAAGTGTACAATGTACACATTTGTGCTGATAGAGTGGTAAATTTTCAACACTTTTTAGGAATAATTACACGATTGGTAATTTACAGAAATTGTTTGGTAGAACTACTAAACAGTGTATGTTTTCCTAGAATGTCTGGTAAATTACCAGAGTGTCACGCTTGAATAGCCTTTACCAAAGCCCCCATTGAACGCATCGCACTTAGAATGGCCCTTCTCAAATACTCCGCTTGTTAAAACTTGGCCGCCACAGCGCCGACTCTTGTGGGAAAGGCCCCCGGTGACGGCTTAGAGGCACACCGGCGGGTGACGCTGTCCCCGCAGCAAGTAACTCCTAGCCTGATGGATAAGGTGACGGGCTACCCACGGGAAAGTCCGAGGTTCGATCCCAGCAAAGGTGAAGTGATATTCACCATTCGAGTTGCATATAATCTCATCGAAGAGACATGACTGTATGAGTAAACTGCTCCAACGGCCGCGGAAAAAAAAGGTTTTGTTTTACGAGACGTGACCATTATACTTTACAGACATTTCCGGTAATTTTTTCCCGGTAAATTATAGGTAAAAATTTACCATACAATTTCTGGAATGCATAATACTAGTGTTCTGTAATTTTCCAGACTATCTTAATTTCACCTTAAAAAGTCTTGGCTAGTATACCCAGACATTTCCTGTAAAATTTTTGAAAACATTTTACCAGTGGGGATCATGGCGCCCCGGGGGTACCGGGTGTGACAGAGTAAGCGCTACAGTGTTGCGGGTTTGCCTACTGCTGTCGCCCGTAAGGCGCCACCATGGCCCCTGCGGTCTAAACGAGTATGCAATCCCGCAACACTGTAGCATCTCCTCTGTCACAGCCCTAGGGTTAGTGTACCATGACCAGCGGCACGGGGCTCGAGGGTGCCGGTTACCTATCAGGGGTCCGTAACTTAACGCAAACGTGCCTTATAACGTTCTTTAAAGAAATGACTTAAACCTAAATATTAAATTATGGACTTAGATTGCCAAATAGAAGGCAGACATTCACCAACTTTTTTTTTTTTGAATCCTTACACCTTTAACTTTTATTGGAAATTCCGAAACGTTACCATGAACAATTTGAGCAAAAGAAAGATATGCAACGTTACGGCCCCCTGTTGCCTACTCTGTCCCGCTAGCCAGTTGCAGCCGCCTCGCGTGTGAGTCGCGCCAACTGCTTTCCGGTCGCTTTGTTACCGAGTTGTCGGTGCGGGGCGGGCGCGCTCCGGTCGGCTCCGGCGCCACCACCGCGCGCCATCTCTCGGAGGGTGGCCGAACCTCCTGCGCCAGGCTATCGACCGCCGCCGTCACCCCCCCACCCCACCCCCCGCCCCAAACAGGTGGGAGGGGGTGGGGGCGGGGGCGGCGGCAGGAACAAGTGGGGGAGGCGGGGGCGGCGCGGCACGGCGTTACCTGCAACACACGAGGAGGACTGTATCGTTATTCGGCTCGGCGCGGCATATCGGTAATTGGGTTATGGCATTTAGCGTCGTCCTGTCGGGCGGTAACGCCGCGCCGCGCAGCCCGCGTGCCGCCGATGTAACGCTATCAAAGAGTGTGGTCGTAACGCGTTACGTTGTGCATTAACGAGCCTGTCGCTTTAACCCGCCACGCCAGCGGGCCAGACTGGAGCCGCGGCACGAATTAACAAGCCCATAAATACGGGAACGGTAGCTTTATGTTGTATGGATGACGTTTCCACACATTTGTTCACATTAATTTAAAAAAAAATATTATTACAGTGGACCGGCTAGTTCCTTCTCCACTGTGAAAAATACTTGAAAAGGTTACAGGAAAGTTTTCCATGATAGATGTTGTAAAATTACAACTTGAAATTGGAAAATTACAAGTACTTTGTATCGACTTAGAATTCATTGACGAGCAAGAATGTGCGGTCGTAAATTTACAACATATTTTGTAAATCGTAAATACAAAATATGTTGTAAATTTACGAAGATATTTCTCAGTATCATGGCCACACTGGTAAACCACGCGTGAAACTGCTCAACACTTGTATGTGTGCAACTTCCAGTCTAACGCTGACTAGTGTGCAACGCGGCAGTTGTGCAATTTCAAGTGTCAAACTCGCCTGTCGTACACTTGCAACTGTTTAACCCGACGGTTATGCACGTGCAAGGTAGAAGTGTGTAAAAATTTTATTAAGAATCACACACATTTGCAGGGCAACGTACACAGATGTAAATTCACGCTAGTGTGTTTTCACCGCGGGGAAACTCAAACAAGGAACGTAGTAGTGTGAGTTTACATTTGTACACGTTTCCCTGCAAGTGTGTGTAACTCTTAATAAAATTTTAACACACTTTTGCCTTGCCCAAGTGTCCGAATATAAATTCGCACACCCGCAAGTGTACGTACGACCTACACACATTTGGCTTTCAAGTGTGTTTGTGTGCGCATAAGAACGTTGGAGGCCCAAATGCCCAGTGCTTTGGAGAGGGAGCCTCAGTGGCCTCAGTAAGAGACGCGCTGATGGCGAGGCAAAATCTGTGTGCGTGTGTGAGTGTGCGAGGCGAGGCGAGGGTGCCATCCGCTGCACATGTCTGCGGGGCGTTATGCTGCAGTGCCTCCCCACCCCGCCTCACCCCGCCCCGCCCTGCCCCGCCCCACCATGCCACGCTACCGCAAAGCTGGGAACAAGGAAGGGACGGCGTTGGTCCGGGCGGGGCGGGGCGGGGCGGGGCGGGGCGGGGCGGGCTCACGGCCTTGGCGCCCCCGCCCAGTTATTTATGTGCTTCGGGCTTCATCTGCAGCGGCCCGCCTCGCCCCCGCCCCACCACGCCCCGCCCCGCCCCGCCCCGCCCCGCCCCGCCCCGCTCCGCTCCGGTCAGTAGCCGCACAGCGAAGGTGAGACGCTACCCGGGGCGGGGCGGGTCAGGGCAGGGCGGGGTGGGACGGGGTGACCTGAACTTCAGAAAAAAAAAAATGAAAATAACTGAGACGAAGCGTCGTAGGAACTATCGAAAGTCTAAGAGTACCAAGCAATTTATCTTGAAAGAGGAACTTTTATTTTCACTCCGTGAGAAAATTTTTTCAGACGGGCTAAAATTTTCCATGCGATATCGCACCTCACGTGTTTCCAAACCAGGGAATGTCTTTGGGTTATTACGGTCTGGGCGGGGCGGGGTAGGGCGGGGCGGGGCGGGGCGGGACTCTGTGGCGGGGCGGGGCGCCAGTACGGCGGGTAGACCCGCACTCCACGCGACAGCAGGCCTTGCAATAATTGTGCAGGCTGCAGGCGCAACGGCAGATAAATCATGTCGAGGTGAGAATATGAGAATTTGCGCTCTCGCTCTCTCTCTCTCTCTCTCCCCCTCTCTCTCTCCCCCTCTCTCTCTCTCCCTCTCTCTATCTCTGTCTCTCTCTCCCTTCTGCTCCCTCTCTCCCCTCTCTCTCTCTCTCTCTCTCTATCTCTATCTCTCTCTCCCCTTCTCTCCCTCTCTCTCCCCTTACCCTTTTAGGATTCGATCGGGCGTGAATAACTAAAACTACGAAGCTTCGGAAGGTATGGAAGAAAAAAGAATAATTAGAAAAGCCGCTTATAATTTTTTTTTCATACAAACCCGCCCGGCCTCCCGTTCCCTATTCGCCGGGATTTTCTTTTTTTTTTAATGGCGCCTTTTTTCGTGTAAATTGGGCTTGTCAGGAGTACATGGAGTAACTCTGGTTTGCACCGCTGCGGTGGCGGCAAGGCGAGGTATTTGCTACTCTGCCTCGAAATTCACGCCGTACTCTCAGAGTGCAGGGAGCTTAAGCGAGAATTTATGTAATGTGCTGTAGAAACGGAATGATTAAATTTTCGTTTCAGTTTGTTTTAAGTCGATCAGTTACGAGGGCGCCTGTGTGCACTGTTAAACAAAGTGTGCAACTGCTCGACACTTGTATTTAGCCGAGCACGTGCAAGTGCGCAATCGGCAATTTTACGTGTCCAGCTCACCAGCTGCACACTTCTGAGTGTTTAACTTGACAGTTGTGCACTTGCAAGCAGTGTTCAACATGGATAGTGTTGCACGGGGCAGTTGAACACTACTTACAAGTGTACAACTGGCGAGTTTGACACTTTCTATTGCACAAAACTGCAGAGTTGCCCACTTGCGCGTGCTAGGCTGGAAGTTGCACACATGCAAGTGTTGAGCAGTTAAACACTTGGTTTTACAGTGTGCCGTGCACTGTTAAAAGTTTACAAAGCACATTATTCGATTCCTTTGTATTACGAAGCACCGTTTTGTACTACAAATGATGTGCTTTGTAAGCTACGAAGCATCACCCTTTGTCTTACAAAGCAATGCTTCGTAATACAAAGCAGTGCTTTGTAGGCTACAAAGTCTGACTCTTCGTATTACAGTGGCCCTGTTTTCTCCGTAACTTACAAAGCAAATCCTTTGTAATACAAAGCAATGCTTCGTAAACTTTTAACAGTGTGCTCACTGCAAGTGCGCGGGAGTCTCACGTAACATACTGTGCTCCGCGGCGGTGCGCCCTATGATGTGCCATGCTGCCCGCCCCCGGCCCGCCTCCGCCCCCGCCCCCTGCCCCCAGATCCGCCCCCGGCCCGCCAGACCCTCAGCCTTACTCGCACGTCCTGGCCATCTTTCTCCCCGAATTATTAGCCACCAGTAAAACTTGGACGGGACTCGAACCGCGCTCTCGCCTGCCCGGGCACCCTTTATTGCCATCTCACGAGCCGAGAGAGATATCACAGATTCAGAGGGGCGTGCCGTGGCGGGGCGGGGCGGGGCGGGGCGGGGCAGCGGTTGTGCTTCCCTGTTCGACCCGCCGCGCCCCGCATGCCGTGCGCCGCGCTGCTCGGACCGTTAGGAAGTGAGCTATCACTCTACGAGTGTGGGGAGGCTGTGAACAGAACAGCCGCCTGGATCCGAAGGAATGGTTTCGCGTCGCTCTGTCTCTCTCCCACTCGTGGAGCGCTCCGTATAGGTGCGAGAGAGAGAGAGAGAGAGAGAGAGAGAGAGAGAGAGAGAGAGAGAGAGAGAGAGAGAGAGAGAATCGGGCGACATACCACCATACCGACCATCTGACGCGACGACAAACTACATATAATGGAGGTTAGGGGTGGGCGTGGGCAGAGAGGGGAGGGGGGGAGGGGAGAGGTGGTTAGAATTGCCTCGCTATCGCTCGCGCCGCCAGCGTCTCCGTCTCTATCTCACGCGCTAGACCCGCTAGACGGCCCGGGCCCGCACCCCGCCCCACCCCGCCCCGCCCCACCCCAACCCGCCCCGCCCCGCCCCGCCCCACCCCGCCTCCTGCGCCCCGCGCCCCGCCCGACGTGGTGTGCGATGGTGTGGAACATTGGGCCGAGTCGCACCCCACGCAGCGCCGCTCACGCCCCGCCCGCCCCGCCCCGCCCCGCCCCGCCCCGCCCCGCCCCGCGCCGCCTGGCTGCTATTCGCTCTCGGGCCCAGCAGCCTTTCCTTACTTTCGTTCGCGCGTTACGTCGTTTGTTACCTACTTGCTATGCTTGTATCGGTACGTACGTAATATCTTGTTCAATGAAAGCTCGTGTGTACTGCCTCACGACCGTACCGGTTGTTTCTTTGGATGCGTCATAGTGTTGCGGGTTTGCCTACCCCATTCGCCTGTACGGCGCAATGGCCCCTGCTGCGCTGTATAGTATGCAATCCCACTCGCGCAACACTGTTACGCATTCACAGAAACATCTGGTACTGTACTGTAAAAAAAAAAAGCCCCGACGGTAGTTAGAAGAGACACCGTTTATTCGTTGAAATCATCATTGAGCTCGACGAAAACGGCTAAGAAACCGTACATTTAGCGTCAAGTAACCTATAATAAAATTTTACGGTTTAATAATGAATGTAATGTAACATTTTAATCGTTGTTAACAGTTTATGATTTTTTTTACAGTGTGCTATTAGTGCGCACTGAACAATTGCCAAGTTTGCGGCAGCCTATTCGGTTGTCTCAGGGCCAAATATGACATCATGGTCGAGAAAACAAATCAGTTTATGGTTGTGATTATACCATCGAAATTCGCTCGTAAGAAGCATAATATTGCTCTTAAACCCCGTCACTATAACCATACTGTCTGCGACAACTCTTCGTCGTTTTCATTCGGTCCTCGATGTTCTTATCATGGAGACTAATTTCATCCACCCTTAAAGCAAGGCATGTTATCAACCACAAAAGCATCCGCTCTATGCATCCCCCCCCCCCTCTCTCTCTCACTCTCACTCTCTCACTCTCTCTGCGATCGCCTAATCATGCTCAACTTTTTTCACTCCCCCTTCCTACATTCCTGCGAGGCCCAGGCGCGGCCAGGCCCCTAAGCTAGCTTCGTCAGCTCAGCGCGGGGCTCGGCCCCCCGCCCCGGCCTTTCCTGAACATTCTTCCGTCGCAGTGCCCCGCCCCACCCCGCCCCACCCCGCCCCACCCCCGCCCCGCCACGCCCCAAGTCGCCTAATGCTAATCACTCGGCTCTTTTGCTTTTCTTCCTCCGCCCTAAGGTCACAACCCCCTTCCTCCCCCGCCTCTCGCCCCTGCAGCCCCTCATCCTCCTCCACTGTTCGGTACACTGCACCTATCCGCTTGGATGACGAAGAAAGACAATGTTTTAAATATTGAAAAGGCGCCCCGCCCCGCCCCGCCCCGCGCCACCCCGCCCCGCCCGCAGATGGCGACGCTGAGGGTACGGCGCTGGTAACGAGTGCACGTCTCTCTCTCTCTCTCTCTCTCTCTCTCTCTCTCTCTCTCTCTCTCTCTCTCTCTCTCTCTCTCTCTCCCTCTCTCTCTCTCTCTCTCTCTCTCTCTCTCTCCCTCTCTCCCTCTCTCCCCCTCTCTCTCTCTCTGACGCTCTCTCCCTCCTTTCCTCTCTCCCTCCCTCGCCCTCTCCCCTCTCCAGCGGCGTGCAGGGCTGAAATAATATCGCTACGGGGGTTGTTCAATTATCAGGGAGCAGAGTGGAAGAAAGGAGCTGCGTTTAAACCTCTGCCGCCGAGAGGAAACAACTCTAAATGGTGACAGTGCAAACGTAAATAGCTTAAAATCTCTTTTTTGTGTTTCATTTTTAATTTAAATTTATTTGAATTATGTATGAATTACGTGGACCACCAAAATTTCCGCAGAGTTGTTAGTCCTGCGTGCGTTCGCCGCTGTTTCAAGTAAATTATCTAAAATGATGTGTTGCTCAACTATTCAATTTTCTTGTTGCTCTGTTCTCAGCTCACCCTGATGGTTTAGCCCTCCCACCCCACCTTTTGTGCCCGCCCCGCCCCACCCCGCCCCGCCCCCCTTCCCCCCGGCCCCGCCACGCCCCGCCACGCCCCGCCACGCCCCGCCACGCCCTTCTCCATCTCCTTGATCCGAAACTGTAGCAGTATTATAATCTGAAACTTTTTCCTGCGCGCAACACAAAGCAGCGGAGTCTCCTCCTTGGCCAAGTGGGTAGAGGCGTTCCCTGGCGGTGCGGGGTGGGGTGGGGGCAGTAGGCCTTAAGCCTGGAGACGGCAGCCTTCCCTGGCGCTTCCCCCCCTCCCTCCTCTCCTCAAAGGGACTCTGCGGAGGAAACCCCTGTACCTTGATCGCAGCAAATCCGTATTGTGAGATCCGAGCCAAGGAGGCTCTCCAGATTGAAATTTTGTGGACGCGCGCGGGCGTCGGGGGGAGAGTGGTCGGTCCGGTCGAGCCCCGCCACTCCACGACCCACCACGCCCCGCCCCGCCCCGCCCCGCCCCGCCCCACCACGCCACGCCCCACCACGACCCACCACGACCCACCACGCCCAACCATGCCCTGCCCCGCCGCGTCCCGCTACACTGTAAACAAGGTTGTTGGAAAACAACCTATTTTGTAAGAACCATGTTGACAAACAACCATGCTGTTCAAGAGGAGCAAAGGTTGTTGAGAAACAACAATGATTGTTTACTAAGGAAAACAAGAACTTTATTGTTCCTGGACAGCTATTGCTGTTAATGGACAACTTCTGTTGTAGCTTTACAAAATTTTTGCTGTCCTTTGACAAATTTTGTTGTTATATATAACAATTCAATTGCTGCGTATTTCCGGTGTCGGCTGCGTTTGCCGCTATGTCACATGTTCAAACCCTTGCAAACAATCATAAGGTGGCTTAATTTTTGGACTACGGGAACTGCTGTGCATGTCCACACAGACAGCCCAAACCATGCGCGTCGTTGCTCTATTCCCTAGTTTGCGAGTGATGCGAGATTGGCCCCGCCCAGGTGACACAGGAGTGGAGTATTTCCCTTCCTGGAATTGCGCCGGCCGGCGCCCTGGGCCTGGGCCTAGGGAGAGAGCGGAGGGGAGCCTGGGGTTACCCGGGGTCCCGGGTGCCCGCTCCGCCTGCGACCCGGAGTCACCGGCTACCTGCTCACTCGCTCGCACTCGCCTACTCGCCTCTCGCCTCAGGAGCAGGAGGAGGTCAGTGGTCGTGGTCAGTCTGACGGTGGCTGCCGTGGTGTGCGGAAGTGCATAGCAGAACACAACACAACAGGACCATGCTCAACTTTTGCAACTTTTGCGACGATGCGGACTAGGAGTCATGCTGAGCTCGTGCGTGCAGGTAAAGTTAGCGCGTTAGGAAAATAACAAAAAACAATCAAAAAAATTCCGATAAAAGTAAGGCAAAAATTGCATAGAATTCAATAAAAATTCACGACATTTGTGCAACAAAATTCGGAGTTGTTTCCCCACCGTGCGCCCGCTTGGTTCACCATATATCTTAGGGTGAAATTCACCATACGCTCTTGATACTGAAGGCCCTTAACCCTGGCGTGCAGCGGAGCTTCCACCTGAGCAGACAGCCAAGCTGACAACCACCGCGGCTGCGTGCGCCGTGATGTGGACTGTGCGCGGAGGAGGAGCACTGTGAGAAAAATATTTGTAAATTCATGACTTTTCCCATAATTTTGGATTACGACACGGAATCGTAAATTTACGATCACAGTCGTAAATTTACGAGAGCAAATTCTTGCCCGTTGAAGAAAACAAAGTCGACACATGACGTCACAAAATTTGTCATGGAAATTTTTTCCATCACCCTCACGACTATTTTTTTTAAAGTTGGCGGGCGGAGAAGTAGTGGAGGAGGAGGAGAAGAGAAGAGAAACAAAACGAGACAGAAATAGAAATATTCTAAAGGCATACAGAGCGGAAGAGGTGGAGAAAGGCGATCGCGGGCAGAGAAGCGTGAAATGCAGCCAACGCAAACCTTCTTAAAATATCCCCCCCCCCCCGGTCACACACACACACACACACACACACAGAGAAAGAGAGCGACTTGGCTGCATTACGCAAATGGAAAAGAATCGTGGACTTGGCGGTAGCTAAGTGGCTCGTGTGTGTGTGTGTGTGTCTGTGTGTGTGGCAGGAGGGAGAGCCCTGAGGCGTCCGGAAGCTATGAGGAGTGGGAGGTGGTGCGGCGGCTCTCTGGCGACAACTTGTCTGCCCTGCCCCGCCCCGCCCCGCCCCGCCCCGCCCCGGACAGGCACTCTCGCGCCGCCCCAACGCAGCGACACAAATCTTATGCAAGGAAGCAGATGGCCTCTCTGCTTCGCGCTTCTGAGCCATTTCTCTGGCAGGGCGGGACGGGGCGGGGCGGGGCGGCGCCGTGGGCTCTCGGGCACGCCCTCAAGTGCCGCGGGGTGGGGCGGGGCGGGGCGGGGTGGGGTGGGCCTTCAGGAGGGCAGCACGTTGCGCCCGACCCGCCCGACCCAGGATCTGCAAGCTGCAAAATAGAACTAATAACAAAAAATAGGGGAAAAAATTGACAAAAAATATAGATGTTCTAGAATGAATCTGATTTCTGGTAACAGCGCAGTCCTATAGGACTGCCGGTTAGAAGCGTGCTTGTTCAGGTAGTTGGTCTGCTTAGGGGCCATCCATAAAGTACGTACTTGGCCGAATAGGGGGGGGGGGGGGTATCTGCAGACGGATGGTGACGTACATGGGGGTTGGCGGGGGGGGTCATTTTGGGCCCATAAACAGCGGACGCACTTTATGGATGGCCCCTTACGAGCGTGCCCTCCCCCTCTCTCTCTCTCTCATTAACAGGTGTACTAATTTTTTAGCGGTACAGGCGCTGCTAATTTTTAAGCTACGGTGCTTATTTTCTTGCTACCCTGCACTGTAAAAAAGCAGCCTCTGTTACGGAGCTTGCTACACTGCTAAAAGTTTACGAAGCATTGCTTTGTATTACAAAGGATTTGCTTTGTAAGTTACGGAGAAAACAAGGCCACTGTAATACGAAGAGTCAGACTTTGTAGCCTACAAAGCATCCGAAAGCATCGCTTCGTATTACGAAGCATTACTTTGTAAGACAAAGGGTGATTACACTGTGATAACCTTGCGAAGAAATTGTGTTCGTAAGCGTTCGTAAGCTTTCGTTAGCTGCGAAGCATTCGGCTGCTTCGTATTACGAAGCATTTTCTTCGTAGTGTACAAACAAATTTCTTCGTAAGGCAGGGCTTGCGAAGAAAATGCTTCGTATTACGAAGCATTGCGAAGCAGCCAAATGCTTCGCAACGTTACGAAGAAATTTCTTCGTAAGGATTTTACAGTGTAGGGTGATGCTTCGTAGCTTACAAAGCACATCATTTGTAGTACAAAGCAGTACTTTGTAATACAAAGGAATCGAATTCTTCGTAGGCTTACAAGAGAAGTGCTTTGTAAACTTTTAACCGTATACGGAGACCGTAGCCCCTGGAAATACAGGTTTTCTCGATGGTACGTTTTTTTCCGTATCTTGTGCCGTACCTTATATGGCCTGGTAATGGACGAAAGGTACGGAACGCCGTTACAAGCTCCGTACTGCAACGGAGAGTTCCGGATTACAATTAGCGGGAACATTTCCGTACATTTTCCGTACCAACACTTTGATTTACATGGGCTCTTCTGACGGATAGTCAACGGAAGCCGGGTACGGAGAGTGACCGTAGGCAGTACAAACGGTACTTTTCCGTATGCGGGACCGTGATGTTTATTTTTACAGTGTGCTATTTATTTTTCTGCTGTTCAAAGTTTTCAGCCGTGGCCCTAATTTTTCACATCAAATTTTAGCTGAGCGTTTTTTTTCTTTCTTTTTTTTTTCGCTTGTAACTTTGAAATTTTAAGGTGGAAGCTAGCTTGTGCTATCGAGTTTAGCCACCATACACTCTTAACTTCTTAAAAAGAAAATTCTTGTAATACAAAGAATTCTGTGCAACCGCAATACAAAGACAAATTTTCTTTGTAACACAAAAAAAAACCTTTGTAGTACAAACCAACAATTTTTGTAATACAAGAAAATTTTCTGTATATTACGGTTGCACAGAATTCTTTGTACTATACGAGAAAATTCTTTGTAAGAAGTTAAGAGTGTAGAGTACCCTGGGTACATGGTCATTCCAACTCGACTTTCCCATATTTTTACATGAAATGCAAAGCAAACAACGGAATTTCAGTACGAAATGTCCATGTTTGATGAATGGCGGTGCGACCGTCACACAGCTGTTATGACCCTCCGCAGTGCATTTATCGACATTCGGGTTTCCATCATTGGTCCCTACAAGGCCTCTCATGTACCTCTTTATCAAAATCATACATCCTAATCGTAATATCGTTCTTTCTTCTTTACAGAAAATTTTTGACGCCGCTACGTTTACGTTCAAAGAAAGCTCCAATTTGCTGATTGATACGGAACCCGACAACAGCTCCATTTTAACACACCTACGGAGAAAATGGACGCCCACGCCAAAAGCAGCGCTTTCGAGTGCGCGTTGTGCAACAAGACATTCTCCCAAACCAGTGCCCTGCGTCTCCATCTGCGCACTCACACAGGAGAGAAACCTTTTGAGTGCACCTTTTGCCAGAAGACTTTCTCCAACACCAGTGCCCTGCGTCTCCATCTGCGCACTCACACAGGAGAGAAACCTTTTGAGTGTCCTGTTTGCCAGAAGACGTTCACACAAGCCAGTAAGCTGCGTCTCCATCTGCGCACTCACACTGGAGAGAAACCTTATGAGTGTACTAATTGCAAGAAGAGATTCACCGAAGCCACTCAACTGCGTGAGCATCTCCGCACTCACACAGGAGAGAAACCTCTTGAGTGTATTGTTTGCCAGAAGACATTCAGTTTCGCCGGTAACCTACGTCGCCATCTGCACACTCACACAGAAGAGAAACCTTTTGAGTGTGCTGTTTGCCAGAAGACATTCTCCATAAGCAGTCACCTGCGTCGCCATCTGCGCACTCACACTGGAGAGAAATCAGAGAAATCGTTTGAGTGTATTGTTTGCCAGAAGATATTCAGCTCCGCCTTTAACCTACGTCGCCATCAGCGCACTCACACAGGACAGAAACCTTTTGAGTGTACTGTTTGCCAGAAGACATTCTCCTGTACGAGTACCCTGCGTCTCCATCAGCGCACTCACACTGGAGAGAAACCTTTTGAGTGTACTGTTTGCCAAAAGGCGTTCTCCCAAACCATTACCCTGCGGCGCCATCTGCGCACTCACACCGACCAGAAACCTTTTGAGTGTACTGTTTGCCAGAAGACATTCACTCAAGCCGGTAACCTACGTAGCCATCTGCGCACTCACACAGGAGAGAAACCTTTTGAGTGTACTGTTTGCCAGAAGACATTCTCCCGTACGACCGGCCTGCGTCTCCATCTGCGCACTCACACCGAACAGAAACCTTTTGAGTGTGCTGTTTGCCAGAAGACATTCACTCAAGCCGGTAACCTACGTAGCCATCTGCGCTCTCACACAGGAGAGAAACCTTTTGAGTGTGCTGTTTGCCAGAAGACATTCTCCCGTACGACCGGCCTGCGTCTCCATCTGCGCATTCACACTGGAGACAAACCTTTTGAGTGTACTGTTTGCCAGAAGACATTCTCCCGTACGCTTACCTTACGTCGCCATCTGCGCACTCACACATAGTATCCACTCGATTGCGTCGTGGCGTTTTCCGCACACGGATGATAAACCTTTGCATTTAATAAACTTTGTGGAGCTTTTGTCTTGACATACTGACTTATTGCTTTTGACTGTGTACTGTGGTCCTCACCGTTGTGCGGGGTGTGGTCGTTATGGATTGGTCACGTCCGAGATTGACATGTTTTTTTTTTCTTCCTTTCTATTTTCTAAATAAAAAAATATAAATAAAATTATATTATGCAGCTAGTTATGCATTTTTGGCAAATGATACCTTAAAACAGCACCTACACTAAACCTAAATGTAACTACCTGACATGAGGTGTGAACACTACCTCCTGACATACGCGCTGCGATCCCAACGCTCGGCGTCGTTCCGGTGATCTCACCTGCGGACGGAACACAAAACTCGAATCAGACATGCGCTTTTTGTAAATAATTCATCCTTTTTTTCAAACACTCTTCACTGTAAAAAAACAGCCTGTGGTACGGAGCCTGCTACGGAGACCGTACCCACTGAAAATACTGGTTTTCTCGATCAAGTACGGTTTTTTTTCCGTATATTGCTCCGTGCCTTATAGGGCCTAGTACGGAAAAAAGGTACGGAAAGCCGTTACAGACACCGTACCTGAAACGGAGAGCTCCGGATAAAAATTAGCGGTAACATTTCCGTACATATTCCGTACCCACAGTTTAATTAACATGGGCTCTTATGAGGGATAGACAACGGAAGCCGGGTACGGAGTGACCGTAGTCCGTACTGACGGTACTTTTCCGTATGCGGGACCGTGATTTTTTTAACAGTGTTAAAGCTCCTTATTAAAAACAATAATACGAGGTATTTGCCCCAAACGGTAAAAATGCTGCAGCGTAGGCAAGGATACTGCAGCTCGATCTACCCAACGGCTTTTCTCTCCCCCCCCCCCCCCCCCCTTCTCTCTCTCTCTTTCTCTCTCTCTCTCTCTCTCTCTCTCTCTCTCTCTCAGACACACACCAGAGACACATTTGGGCCAATCCTTCCGTGCATGCCCGCGACCACCTCCGACCCGCAGTCGGACTGCAACCCTCCACCCCACCCCAGCCCCTGGATGCTCGCTAACTGCCCCCTCCTTCCACCCCCTCCCCCCTGCTTCCCCCTCACCTCACCGCCCTCCGCACTTCCTGCACAGATTGGCCGGGCAGCAATTTGATGACCTTTGGACCCGCATGAAGTCCGAAGGGAGTTAGTTCGTTAAGCGGCCCGTAGTGTGACGGCGCGCCCCGCCCCGCCCCACCCCACCCCACCCCACCCCGGTACGCCCCACCCCACCATTGTGTCGGGGCCCTGCAATTAAGTGAAAAGTTGTTTGCGCCCCCATCATGATTCCACCTGGCGTGGGCGGCCTAGGGGCGCGGCGGAGTGTGTGGCGGGGCGGGGTGGGGCGGGGCGGGGCGGCCCTTGTGTCTTTGAGGCAATTCAACGTTAATACGCCCGTCGAATAGAATCAGAAATGAATGCCGCCGCCAAACATGTGTAAAACGCCTCTGGAGCAGATGGGCGACAGACAATAGCGACACAAAGGGATGAAGGGTGCGGGGCGGGGCGGGGCGGGGCGGCAGGCAGAGTGACGAAGGCCAATAAAAAAGTTTGCTGTCGGTCTGAAGGGCGGCGGCGCAGCTCGTGTCGGCTGCTGTTGTTGGAGCAGCCAGCAGAATAAGAGAGGAGTTTTCACTTAAAAACACCAGAGGGCGCTGGCGGCGGCGGCGCGCCCAGCGGGGCGGGGCGGGACGGGGCGGCGCAGCAACTTGCTCGGCCGTGTAATAAACGAGAGCACCGCGAAAAAGTAATCTCTCAAACTCATTAGAGAGACGCTGTCCTCATCCGCAAGCCGACCGACTGACAGACAGACAGACAGACAGAAAGACAGACAGACGGGCAGGGCAGAGGAGAAAAAAAAATACTCGGACGGCAAGACAGAGACGCATGGGCGAATAGGCGAAGGAGACGGTGGGGAAAATGTCATCCGGCTGACTGCGCGCGAGGAAGCGTGCCGAGCCAGCAAGCAAGGGGAGAGAGAGAGAGAGAGAGAGAGAGAGAGAGAGAGAGAGAGAGAGAGAGAGAGAGAGAGAGAGAGAGAGAGAAGGAGAGAGATCTCAGCGGCTCGGTAGAGGAGGCTCGTAGATTAATCACCCGGGAACCAGCATGATCACCTTCATTGAATGAAACAGGACCGCGCTGTGTCTTGATTCCTATCGCTCTCTCTCTCTCTCTCTCTCTCTCTCTCTCTCTCTCTCTTGCTTATTCACTTTCTCTTTCCGCGCCCCCACCCCCTTACTGCCGCCCTTTGCCTTCATTAATATCAAAATGTCAGTGTGTCTTTATATTCCTCGCGGGCCATTCTTCTTACCCTGCCTTTGCACCGCTTCTCTCTCTCCCTCTCTCCCTCCCTCCCTCCCTATCTCCCTCTCTCTCCCTCTCTCTCTCTCTTTCTCCCTCTCTCCCTCTCTCTTGGCTCAACCGGACGCCGTTATGTACCAGCGCGCGTTGCACAATCACTGCCACCAGTCGACTGATCTCCACGGCTCCCGCCAAAAGTCAGGACATTGTCGCATATAACCCTTTCGCTGTCTTACAAAATGAGTAATGACATTTATATACATAAATCTAGAGAGGAAAAAATAATATTTTTAAAGCGCCTAACTGCGTTTGAAGACCTTACGCCTTCTTGAAGCATACAACTACGCTTCCAGAAAATTCCCCATGCATTCAAATAGGAGGAAAAGAGCGCATGAGCTCTTGTACGCTTCAAGAAGCACTGGAAAAACAAAGGTGCTAAGTCCTACCTTTCCAGGGGTGCTAAACCCGTTTTAGGGGTGCTAAAGGTTAAATTATCAGTTTTGTAAAAATATTTTTTGTGTGAGCAAACCAATCACATTTTAGGCTACATTATCGCATTACTCGCAAAATTCCGCGTCAAACGAGCCTACATGTGATGGGGTTCTGATCAGCGGCCAGCAAATGAAAAGCAAGTAAAAAGTACAATCGATTTATGCCATTTTTGAACAGAACCCCATCACATGTAGGCTCGTTTGACGCGGAATTTTGCGTAGAGTACGAATAAAGGTCTTCAAATGTAATTGTATTCCATAGTACGGAAATATTTCAAAAATACATAAACCTTTTGGAACTTTAGTGCCTTTTAAACGTAGGACTTAGCACCTTTGTTTTTCCAGTGAGGGCGTACAACTACGCCTTAGTTTTACCAGTAAAGAGAACAGGTAAAATGCAGTTTATTTCCAGCCTGAAACGCCGTTGGCCGCGCCGTCACCCTTGTCCTGTTCTCTCCCCGCGTGTACTTAACGTACACCCAGCCAGCCAGCCGGGCCGGCATGTATGATTTCGGCTCCAAGCCAGACCTCCCCCCCCCCCCAACCACCACTGCTGTGTCAGGAACACCGCACGAGAGGGGACAATTTATTTCGTTCCGATTTGCAATGGGGGATTGGGGTCTCCATCAGGCGCAGCGGGTGCAGCCAGAGCCGCCCTGAGTGGGACGGGACGGAGCACGGAGCAGACGGGGAGACGAGCCCGACTCTGAACCCAAGTGTGCGAATATATGTATCACTGGAAACGGGGGAATGATGCACCCTGTTAAAGCAAATTTCATATGTGACGATTAATATATATTGCTACAAATATTTTCGTCCCAAGAGCTGTGATGAAACAGTCGTCAGATGGCATTACATTTCGTCACTTGACATGAATCTTTCGTCACATGACAGGAATCTTTCGTCACGTGACAGGAATCTTTCGTCACGTGACATGAATCTTTCGTCACGTGACAGGAATCTTTCGTCACTTGACATGAATCTTTCGTCCGTGACAGGAATCTTTCGTCACGTGACAGGAATCTTTCGTCACGTGACAGGAATCTTTCGTCACATGACAGGAATCTTTCGTCACTTGATATGAATCTTTCGTCACGTGACAGGGATCTTTCGTCACTTGACATGAATCTTTCGTCACGTGACAGGAATCTTTCGTCACTTGACATGAATCTTTCGTCACGTGACAGGAATCTTTCGTCACATGACAGGAATCTTCCGTCACACTGTGATGAACTATTTGTCATGGGACGAACGTTTCAAAAATAAAATTTAGCACTGACTTTGTCGTCATGTGACGACCTAAAATATTACAGGGCATGTCGATCACGAGAGGAGAACGAGCGTTACAATGCTGTTTTTGTAAAATATTGTGTAAGCGAATTTCTGGAATTTATTTTCGAACCCGGAAAAAGACACTTACAAGAATGACCATAGTTTCAGGCCCCAGGCAACTAAAGGTTAGAACCCCATGACGTGTATGCTCGTTCGAACGGAAATTTCACGAGGAATCCAATGATGTCGAAAATAAATTTCAGAGGTCTGCTGAAATATGTCACATACACGATGACGCGTGTTATCCTTTTGTGATCGACATGCATCATTCTCCAGTTTCACGTGTACTTTTGACGTGCGCCTGGCGTGAAATTTTTTTTTAAATGATTTTTTTCTTTTTAATCTGAACTTTGGAATGAAATGTAGGCATTAAAAAACGCGTCGCGGTGTAGGTACACAAGTCTGACGGGATTACAGCGGTCCCGCACAGTGGCAGGTTGGCAGGACTGCGCAGGTCGCGGGGCGCGGGGCGCGGGGCGCGGGGCGCGGGGCGCGCCAGAGGCGGGAATGACCCGAGGCGCTTTTCGTTTGCTGCCCGGAATGTATAATCTGTAGCCGACAGGTTGGCAGTGGCAGCACTGCACTGCACTCGGACCAAACGAGGAAGGGCGAAAGCCCAGCGCGAAAGCCGTCCAATTCTCTCTCTCTCTCTCTCTCTCTCTCTCTCTCTCTCTCTCTCTCTCTCTCTCTCTCTCTCTCTCTCTCTCTCTCTCTCTCTCTCTCTCTCTCTCTCTCTCTCCTCTCTCTCTCTCTCTCTCTCTCTCTCTCTCTCTCTCTCTCTCTCTCTTTCTCTCTTCGCTCTCTCTCTCGCTCTCTCTCTCTCTCTTTCGCTCTCTCTCTCGCTCCCTCGCTCTCTTTCTCTTTCTCTCGCACCCGCCCTCTCACGCTCTGTCTCGCTATCTCTCTCTCCATCTCTCTCTCTCTCTCTCTCTCTCTCTCTCTCTCTCTCTCTCTCTCTCTCTCTCTCTCTGTGTGTGTGAGAATGGAAAACGAGGCAGGCACGATTGAAAAAGCGTCCCCGTTCTAACGAATAACTCATTCCCTCCGTACATTTCTCACTGCCACTGTTGGGTTTGCGCCTGACGTGTTTAAAGCGTGGATGTTGGGTACCGGGTGTTTCAGAAAACACCTCACAGTGTTGCGGCTCTGCCTTCCCAAGGGGCCACATAGGAGACACAAGTGTATGAATGTTGCACACGTGCAGGTGTGCGAGGATTCATTCGCACACTTGGCCACTCAAACGTACGAATTTCCATTGAAAATTCACATACGTTTGAATGGCCAAGTGTACGAATGAATCCTCGCACACCTACAAGTGTGCGACATTCGCACTCTTGGATTTCCAGTGCACGGACGGCGCCTTACGGCTGGGGCGGGTAGGCAAACACCGGTCGTGCATCGCCAGTATAGTTGGGGAGAAGAGGGAAAGGGGGGGGGGGGGGGTGAAACAGCTGCCTTCCGGCGGCCCAATTGTCAAAGTTAACCCCACCCCCTCCCCCCGGGCGACACCCCATCCTCCTTAGTAATAAAAAGGATTATATTTTACAGCTTTCCGTAACTTTCCAGCGGGGCTACGGACGACGACGAGCTTTGGGAGACCCATCCGCCCACCCACCCCTACCCTTTAGCCGCCTGACGACAAAGTCGATGCGGGCCTCTCTCTCTCTCTCTCTCTCTCTCTCTCTCTCTCTCTCTCTCTCTCTCTCTCTCTCTCTCTCTCTCTCTCTCTCTCTCTCTCTTTCGCTCGCTCGCCTCGAGGCCGCCACTCTTTTGAGGGACATTTGGGTGGCAGCTGGCGGCCCGGCGCCGCTCGGCGAGGCTCAAATTGGCGCCATTATATTTGGGAAGTGTTTATGACGGGCAGTTCCTCTCGTTTCGGATTCAGCCCGGCCCCGCCCGGCCCCGCTCGGCCTGGTCTATAACGATGGTGGCTTGACGTGGCGCGGCATGGCGCGGCGCGGCCCCGCGGAGTATCAACTTTAAATTTTCCTCACCGCAAATTAGAGGCCATAAAAGGTCTGAAAGTTCTCGCAGATGATGATGGAGCCAAAAAGTCGTCGTCAGGCCCCGGTTCCCCGCCCAGCCCCGCCCCGCCCCGCCCCGCCCCGCCCCGCCCCGCCCCGCCCCGCCCCGCCCCGCCCCGCCCCGCCCCGCCCCGGCGCGGTGACTGCGGAGGCCAGGGGGCTCGGCTGCTTCCCGACCCGAAGGGGATGACACCGACTCGACTCACCACGCGCCGCCACGAGCCACGGCGCGACCCGCGCGACCCGCCGCGCCACAAAAGGGGATGACAAATTCCAACGGCCGCAAATAATATTTATATATTTCCCCAAAAGTTGGTTATTAAAAGGGGGGAGCCATTTGCATGTTTGGCGCGTTACGGCCGGGCGGTCCTTAACGACGGCCCGCCCCGCCCTACCCCGCCCCAACCCGCCCCACCCCACCCCACCCCGCCCCACCGCCGCACCCCACCGCCCCGCCGCGCCCCGCCCCCCCTCACCCCGCCTCACCCCGCCCCGCCCTACCCCGCCCCAACCCCCCGCCCCCCCCCGCCGCACCCCGCCCCACCCCGCCCCACCCCGCCCCGCCCGACCCACCGTTGCGTCATTTACTCGTCGCGACGGCTTTGGTGGACCGAATTTAGGTTGGTGTTTTTAGGTGAGAAAATAAATTTGTGGTGCTTAATGCATCGAGCTCAACACACACACACACACGGCCCCCCACCCCCCCGCCGGTGACGTGGTAAGCAATCCTAGTAATGAGATCGCTGAAGGGCGCAGGGCGTGCCGCATCGCAGTGCCGTAAGCAACCAGCCCTTCCAGTCCTTCATAATTTTTTTCTTATTTTTTTTCTCCCCCTCGTTTCAGAATCCTCTGGTGCAGTTGCGCAACAGAATGCAGCAGCAAAAGGCCTTGGCGCGTAATTGGGAGCCTCGTTAGCTGGAGCCTGCCGGAGCCCGCCGGAGCCTGCGCCGCGCACGACACCGCTGCGGAGTCAAGTGGTGAGTCGCACAATGGAAGCCCATGTGTGTAATGTCACACACTTGAAGGCGTGTCCCCTGTCACACACTTGTAGGGGTGTGTAATATCACACACTTCTACGGGTGTATTATATCACACACTTCTAGGGTGTGTTCTGTCACACACTTGTAGGGGTGTGGACTGTCACACACTTGGGTGTGTAATGTCACATACTTCTACGGGTGTGTTTTGTCACACACTTCTACGGGTGTGTTCTGTCACACACTTGTAGGGGTGTTGTGGACTGTCACTGTCACACTTGAACCTGTGTGAAAATGTGAATTTCCCGTGGAGATTTCTCAGCTGCAAGTTTACGAACTGAAATGCGCACCCTACGTGTGCCACACACTTTTTTTGCGCATTTCTTCTGTGTTTAGTATGGTGCGCACGAGCAGTCGCGTGGCGCCCCGCCTCCGCTGCGCGCGGGGTGGGGTGGGGTGAGGCGGGGCGGGGTGGGGTGAGGTGGGGGGAGGTGAGGCGGGGCGGGGGAAGGTGGCGAGCTTTTAAACTACTCGGCGTGCGCGCGGAGATAGGTGAGGTGAGGTCCCTCCACCCCGCCCTCGCCTCGTGCCCAAGCAGCCATTCCGCAGCCGGCCGCCCCGCCCCACCCCGCCCCGCCCCGCCCCGCGGGCCGGTGAAGACAAGCTAACTTTATTATCTGCATTACCCGGGTCCTCGTTCTGCCATCACGCCCAAAGTTTGCCGATTTGTTATTCGGCCGTGTGAAAGATAGCCGCGTTCTGCCCCGCCCCGCCTCACCCCGCCCCGCCCCGCCCCAGCGCACACCTTGAGCCGTAGCAGGGCGGGGCGGGACGGGTGGAGCGCACCTCTGGCTCTTTCACGTTGCGCACTAATGCACCTCTGCAAACGGAAATCCGCCGAAAAACACGCTATGACTGATTAGCAGAATGCCCCCAATAAAGTCTTGCAGTTTTGTGCCGAAGGTTTAGCGATCACCACACACTAAACCCTTATGCATTTTGTTGTGCATAAACATGCAGAATTTTAAGCAACCATAATTATGCACAATTTTTGTTCATATTGTACATAGTTATGCACGAAATTGTGCATACTCTTATGGTTGCTTTAAATCCTGCATGTTTATGCACAATAAAATGCATAAGGATTTAGTGTGCACCAGTAGGCATAAAATTTCGCTCCTTCCGCGCTGGAAACTGCACATCCCTTACGTTCCTTTAAAATAAAAAAAATCAGTGGGCCCCGCAGCACTTTTCCAACGCGTTCGTTATTCCGTTAACATTTCTAACCGCAACCTCCGGTTATCATTTTTGTTTATGGCGGGAGCGCGAGCGCCCTCTAACGGCAGCGAGCGTCGACGAGCGCGCCATGCGGGGCGGGGGGGCGGGGCGGGGCGTGCCCAGCGTGAGGCGTATTAAGTATACGTAAGGGCGGGGCGGGGCGGGGCGGGGCGGGGCGGGGCGGGGCGGGGCGGCCGCGCCTCTGCGCCTTACACAGGCGAAAGTGAAATTAGCGACGGCGTAAACTTGAACGACAGGCCGTTCTCCGGGATGGCGCGCCCAAACGGCCCTTAAGTGTCTTTTCGCCGTGCCCCGGCACGCCCCGGCACCGCCCCGTCAGAGCTCTGGCCCGGCCTGGCCTGGCCGCATGGCGTACCGTCGCCTCGCCTCCCACAGCCGGACGCGCCGGCAGGGGCGTTCTGGGGCGTACCGGCGGGGCGTTCCGGGGCGTTCCGCGCGGCGCAGCCCGTATTAAGCGACGCGGCGGTGCCCCGCTCAAAACAGCAACAGCGACGGTGGCGCTATGACGCCCCCGGGGACGTGAGCAGCGCCATCTACCGGCAAACGTCACCTGCTCTGTAACGGGCTCGTACTGGCCCACGACTTCCGGATGGAGAGGAGAACGGGCAGACCTTCTCCAAGGATTTCCTCCCGCGTACACTGGAAATACCGAGTACTGTGAAAAATGTTTGTAAGGGTTACGGGAATTTTTTTTTTATGAGAGATGTTGTAAAGTTACGATATCAAATTGTAAAGTTACAAAATGTTAAGGACACTTTGTATCGACTTGTAATTCTTAAACGAGCAAAAATAGGCTTCCGTAAATGTACGATTTCGATCGTAAAGTTACAACACCGTTAGTAAATCACAAATTACGAAAAAAATCGTAAATTTACAGAGATATTTTTACAGTGAGAGGGCCTTAACTTTGTCCCACGGTGTTCACCGGATTGCCAAGATTGCCGGATTGCCAATCACCGTGAAATATATCTTTGTAGATTTACGATACATTTTGTAAATTACGATTTATGAAGTATGTTGTAAATTTTAGGACAGACCGTTGTTTAATCAATTTCAAGCCGATATGTAGTGCTTGTAATTTTATGATGCGATTGTAATTTTACAACTGCACTTTGTGAAAAATTTTCCCGTAAGCCTACGACTAATTTTTACCGTGTTGTCGTGGTGTTTATTTTGGCCATTCCAAGGTAAAATGCATGTAGTCAACAAGAAAGGCTTATTTTAAACCGAGTTTTGTCTGGATTTCCGAAGATTATTCATGGATTGCTGCGGTTTGGTGTACACCAGATTGCCCGACTTGAGGCCCCCCTCGGGAAATACCCATTCTTCGTCTGTTCTTGTTCATGACGAACAGAAATTCCCACACCTGGAAATGTGTGACATTTACATGCTTGTGTGTCACAAGTGAACACCAACAAAAGCTAATTTCTTGGGTTTAAAATTTTTTTCTTGCAAATTTGTGTGGTAAATTTTTGTTGTAACGTTTCTTTTTAATACAACCAAGCGTATTTCGATAAGTTGTGGAAAACAAATTAAATCGGGCCTGTAATGTTGTGTGCAGTGTACCCCTGCCCAGGGCTATGGGAGCGGGGGAGAGGCGTGGGCCTGAGTCAACAGCGTGTCGGATTTAAGCGCGCCAACGAATCGGGACGGTAAAATGTCTTATCAATAATACAGCAGATCGGGCAGCTGGGCCCAGCCCCTCCGCCCGCACTTCCCGCACTGTCACGGGGGTCTTGTCGGTGGTGTGGAGCTCGCGGCGGGGGTGCGGGCGCGGTGCGGGCGGCGCGGGGGCCAAGTGGCTGTCCACGCGCTGCGGAGACACGGGCCGAACAAAGGCGCCGCCCATCCCCTGCACCACCCCCACCGCACAATCTACAGGTGCAGGCTATTCCGCCGTCGCTCTCTCTCTCTCTCTCTCTCTCTCTCTCTCTCTCTCTCTCTCTCTCTCTCTCTCTCTCTCTCTCTCTCTCTCTCTCTCTCCCCTCTCTCTCCCTCCTTCTCCCTCTCCGTCTCCCTCTCTCTCTCTCTCTCTCTCTCTCTCTCTCTCTCTCTCTCTCTCTCTCTGTCTCTCGCTCTGTCTCGATTTCGCTCTCTTCCCCCTTTCGCGGTTTCTTCTTCTCAAACCACCGACGACCACTTCCCTCTCTCCTTGTCAGGCGGTATGGCGGTATCTCTCTGTTTTCGGGGGAGAGAGAGAGAGGGGGAGAGAGGAAGAGGGAGAGGGAGAGGGAGAGAGAATGGACGGGCTTATAAGAATTTCCACTTCTCGGCGGTTATCATCACATCACCAACGCGAGAAAACACGACCCGAAATCGAAACGAGAAAGGAGTGCGCGGGGCTAAGCTGCCGAGAGAGAGAGAGAGAGAGAGAGAGAGAGAGAGAGAGGGAGGGAGTGAGAGGGAGAGAGAGCGCGAAAGATACTCTTACTAACTTTCCTTCTTCCTTGCGCCCATATTTTTTTTTTTTGCCTCATTTTTCGATGGAACTCCATTTCCTGTGGTTGGGAGCGAGAAATAGTAATTTCACAGGCCCGCCCCGCCCCGCCTGGCCCCGCCCCGCTCGCGGCCGGCAGTCAAACGTACGTACAGTGAGGTGTGGCGGGGCGGGGCGGGGCTTGGGCCACCGCGCCATATACATAAAGAAATATGGCCACCCTGGGTGTCGTTCTGGCCTTCCTGCTCACTCCGCCCCGCCCCGCCTCACCCCGCCACGCCCCGCAACACCCCGCGCTACGCGCTGCATACTCGCATTTTACGCCTTCCTTTCCTTTTCTCCCATCCTCCCCCCCCCCCCCCTCCCGGTCCACTTCTCCCTCTCCCTTTTGCAGCGCCTTCCACTACCACTGTCACTCCCCTATCTTCAATCGACACACATGTGTCTTAACCGCTTTTTTTTTTTTCGTGAGTCGGAGTGCGTGTCCTTTTTTTTATTTGAGCCAAGATCTCGTTTGATTTCTTTCTTTTCCCCTTTTTTATCTTTTATTTTATCTGTTGCTTCACTTTGCGTTTAGTGTCAGCAGTTTGGAGAGGGCGGCTGGCGGCACAAGTTTGTTTAATTGTCCCCGGCGTGGTGAAACGTGCTGCATGAAAATTTAATTTTCCTCACACACAACTCCCGCATCAACTGCACCGGAAAAACAAAGGTGCTAAGCAACGCCTTTCCTGGGGCACTAAATCTTAGTGCCTTTCCAAAAGCGTTAAATTTGTATGGAGCTCATACTAGCAGGTCAGCTAAAGGTGCTTAGTCTTACCTTTAGAAGGCACTAACAAAATTTAGTGCCTTTCCTGGGGCACTAAATTTTAGTGCCTTTCCAAAAGCATTAAATGTTGTTAGTGCCTTTTAAAGGTAGGACTTAGCACCTGTGTTTTTCCAGTGTGAGGAAAACCGAGGAAAACTTTTTTCTCTCTTTTAACAGTGTTTCTTCTTCCTGCACCCCCCCCCCCCCGCCCCTCTTCCATCGCCCCTGGGGAGAGCGTGGGGTGAAGCCTCCAGCCACCCCCGCCCGGCCCGGCCCGGCCCGGCTCGGACCGCGTGGACCTTCGCGATAAGTTCAAGAATGTTTGTCATTGGGGTTACCGTCCGGCTTCCTGAGGTCCCCACTCCGCCCCGCCCCGCCCCGCCCCGCCCCGCCCCGCCCCGCCCCGCCCCGCCCCGCCCCGCCCCGCCCCGCCGCGTTATTTGCGACCACGTCCGTCATCCTAGTGGAGGGTGATAGCATCTCGACGGCGCCCCAAGGCACCCCGGGTGCCGCAGGCCACCGCAGGGCGCCGCAGGACGCCGCAGGGCGCCGCAGGACGCCGCAGGACGCCGCAGGGCGCCGCAGGACGAGCGCTCTGAGCTGGTCAGCCCCCGGCAGGCTGGCCGGCCCGGGCCCGCGCGACAGGCCTGCCGAGCGGGTGGCCTACTCTGTCACCGACAGGCGCTGGCCGCAGTTGCAGCCGTTATCACATGGGGTCCGTCCACCTCTCTCTTTCTTGCTCTCGCTCTCTCGCTCTCCCGCTCTCCGCCTCTCTCTCGCCGTCCCCGCTGAAGATGCCGATCTTCAATAGTGTCGCTCTGGAAAGGCCTTTTCAGTAGATGATACCTTAAAACAATACCTACACTAATCACTAACTTTGAAATTTTAAGGTATGGCAGCTAGCTTGTACTCTCGAGTCCAGCAACCAAGCGCGTACCATAGGTATTTATGGTCATACCAAATCGACTTTCCCATCTGTTTACATGAGATGCAAATCAAAGTACGGACTTTCACTACAAAATGTCCGCAGTGTTGAAACCTTGTGAAAAAATACTTCATATTACAAACTAATAAATAGTTCGTAAGCTGCAAAGTATTTGGCTGCTTCGCAATTGCGAAGTATTTCTTCGCAGCTCACTTACTATTTACTTTGTAAGGTGTAAAAAGTTCGGTTGTATTTTGTTTGTAATGCGAACTTTTTCTTCGCAATGCGAAGCTGCAAATTTCTTTGCAACGATTGTTCGCAAGGTTTTCATAGTGCGTACTCGACGAATGACGGTGCGACCGACAGGCAGCTGTTATGACATTCGGTTTTCCCTCATCGGTTCCGTACAAGGCCCCTCATGTACCTCTTTATCAAAATCAGACATCCTAATCGTAATATCGTCCTTTCTTCTTTTCAGAAAATTTTTGCCGCCGCTACGTTTACATACAAAGAAAGGTCCAATTTGCTGATTGAGGAGGAACCCGACAACAGCTCCATTTTTACGCACCTACAGAGAAAATGGACGCCCACGCCAAAAGCAGCGCTTTCGAGTGCTCGTTATGCAACAAGACGTTCTCCCGAACCTCTGACCTGCGTTGCCATCTGCGCACTCACACGGGAGAGAAACCTTTTGAGTGTACTGTTTGCCAGAAGACATTCTCCCAAACCGGTTCCCTGCGTGTCCATCTGCGCACTCACACTGGAGAGAAACCTTTTGAGTGTACTGTTTGCAAGAAGACATTGACCAACACCAGTGACCTGCGTGTCCATCTGCGCACTCACACAGGAGAGAAACCTTTTAATTGTACCGTTTGCCAGCAGACATTCTCCCAAAACAGTAACCTGCGACGCCATCTGCGCACTCACACTGGAGAGAAACCTTTTGAGTGTACTGTTTGCAAGAAGACATTCACCAACACCAGTGACCTGCGTGTCCATCTGCGCACTCACACTGGAGAGAAACCTTTTGAGTGTACTGTTTGCCAGAAGACATTCTCCAACACCAGTAACCTGCGTCTCCATCTGCGCACTCACACTGGAGAGAAACCTTATGAGTGTACTGTTTGCCAGAAGACATTCACCAACACCAGTGACCTGCGTGTCCATCTGCGCACTCACACTGGAGAGAAACCTTTTGAGTGTACTGTTTGCCAGAAGACATTCGCCGACGCCAGTAATCTGCGCGTCCATCTGCGCACTCACACAGGAGAGAAACCTTTTGAGTGTACTGTTTGCCAGAAGACATTCTCCGTAAGCAGTCACCTGGGTCTCCATCTGCGCACTCACACTGGAGAGAAACCTTTTGAGTGTACTGTTTGCCAGAAGACTTTCTCCCAAACCAGTTCCCTGCGTCGCCATCTGCACACCCACACAGACGATTAACCACTCGATTGCGTCGTGTGCCAGAATGGCATTTTCCGTGAGCTGTATTCTAATAGCACATCTTCGCACGCACACGGAAGATTAACCCTTTGCATTGAATAAACCCTGAGTGTGCGGAGCTGAAGTTTCGACGTATTTGACTTATTTTTTCGTCTTTGTACTTGTGGTGCGTGCCGTTCTACGGTGCTTCATTGTCATGGAGTGGTCACGCCGTGGTTGACATATTGTGTCTTTTGTATTTTTTTAAATAATAAAATTAGTTTGCACCTAGTTATGCCTTTTTAGCAGATGATACACTCTAAAAATCTTACAAACAAATTGTGTTTGTATTACAAACGTCGACATTCATAATATGAGTCTTTTCTTCATATTACAAACAATTGCTGTGCTGTCATAAGACAAACAAAATTTGTTCGTATTACGAATCTATCCATTGATGGCAAAAATAAAATCACGAAATAATGCAGAAAAAAGAAAAAGATTGCTCTTTTCAAATTGCAGATTTCAAGCACGCGAGATTGGCAGTAACTCTGGCTATTTCTTGTATTGGTACATAGTACCTGACATACCCTTAGCGATCCCAACGCTCGGCGTCGTTACGGTCAGCTCACCTGCGAACAGAAAACAAAACTCAACTCAGACATGCGCTCGTAAATAATTCACTTGCCATATTTTTTTCAAACACTCTTTAAGCTACTTCTTAAAAAGTATTAAGTGTCTGCTCCGAACGGTAAAAATGCTGCAGCATAGGGAAGTATACTCTGCAGCTCCATCTACTACTCGGCTTCTCTTTTCTCTCTCTCTCTCTCTCTCTCTCTCTCTCTCTCTCTCTCTCTCTCTCTCTCTCTCTCTCTCTCTGTCTCTCTCTCTCTCTCTCTCTCTCTCTCTCTCTCTCTCTCTCTCTCTCTCTCTCTCTCTCTCTCTCTCTGTCTCTCTCTCTCTCTCTCTCTCTCTCTCTCTCTCTCTCTCTCTCTCTCTCTCTCTCTCTCGTCCTACCCCGCACACACTCTGCAGCACCTGCGCGCCCCACAATTTAATTTAATGCCACTGCAGCGGGCCTAAGGGAAAAGAGGAATTGGACGGGAAAAGTAGAAGAAAAGAAGAAGAGCGGTAAAATGAAAGTCGCACAGCAGCGGTCCCGGGGCGTTTTCCTTGTGGTGCATCTCGCCTCATCGCTCGGTTAGGTACGGGACGATGCGTGCAGTACGCTGTAGATGATTTGCCCACTATTACACTGTTTTACCAAGTGTGCAACTGCTGAACACTTGTATGTGTTCAACTTCCGGTCTAACGCAGCTGCAGCTCCGTAGTTGTGCAATTGCAAGTAGTGTCAAACTCGCCAGTAGTATACTTGAATATGTTCAACGTTCAACTCAACAGTTGCGCTCTCGCAAGTGTTCAAGTGCCCGGTGCAACACTTCTCTTTCTCTGCAGTGTCCCTATGAAGAAGGAAGTTGCAGGATGTGCGGCGGTACAATTAGACAACAGGACGCTCCGCAGTGCGAGCAACAATCGCGGGGTGGGGGAGGGGGGGGGATGGGACGGGGCGGGGCGGGGTGACTTGTGTACTACAGCTCCGCTGGAGCGAGGCGGGGCGGGGCGAGGCGGGGCGGGGCGGGCGCGGTGTCGCGGCAGCAGCCTTCCCAAAACTTTTCCTTGCCGTCCAACAAATTAATTGGGACGCGAACGTGATAGTGGCGGGTAGGGTGAGAGGGAAGGCTGCGAGAGCGGGAGAGAAAACCTTTTGCCCCGCCACGCCCCGCCACGCCCCACCCCGCCCCACCCCGCCCGGCCACGCCACGCCATGCCCAACACGACACGCTCCCCCGTTTCAGCAAGACCGAAAGAAACGCGCTGGAATTTGGTCACTTTCCTGTCCGTCGTCTGCGCGAGCGCGCTTAGGAAAAAAAAGGGGGGGAAAAACTACTGTCGAGTGGGAGCACGTTACACTGGACATTACCCCAACCAGGCTGGAAGGCGATCCTCAGAGTGCGTGATCGTCGCACACTTGTAGGTGTGACTATTCAGTCGTACAGGTAACCCCTGAAGTGGGTGAAATTACAAAGAAACATTTACACCTTTACTTGTTCAATTGTTAACACTCTGAAAAACGGCTTAGTAGATTTACGATAAATTTTGTTAATCAATTTTTGCTCGTGAATGAACTCCAAGACGATATGTAAGGCTTGTAATTTTACCGTTTTCGATTGTAATTTTACAACTGCACTTTGTGGGAAAATATTCACGCGTCAACCTACGACTAGTAGCTATTTTTCACAGTGTGAATGGAAATTGGTACACACCTACAAGTTTGCGACTCGCACGCTTGGCGGTTTTGAGTGTGGTAAAACCGCAAAAGAAAAGGCATTTGCCTCTCTCCCTCCCTCCCTCTCCCTCTCCCTCTCCCTCTCCCTCTCCCTCTCCTCTCCCTCTCTCCCTCTCTCCTCTCCTCTCTCCCTCTCTCTCTCCCTCTCCCTCTCCTCTCTCCTCTCTCTCCCTCTCCCTCTCTCTCCCTCTCTCTCTCTCCCTCTCCCTCTGTCTCCTCGCTTCTGGCGCGCCCGTCTCCCCCACCCCCACCCCACACGCGCGACGTGCATCTCATGCCGCAGCCCAGCACGGCCCGGGGTATAAAAGTCACGTGGTGTGGTGCTCCAGGTAATGCACATAAATCCCCGGAAGCGTTTGTGGGGGGGGGGGGGGGGGCTCGGCAGGGCACAGGAGTCAAGGAGACTCATTCAGGGGTGTCTCCTCGCCTTATCTCTCTAGCGCCTACTCTCTCGCCTCCCACGCCCCCCTCTTTCTCTCCTGTCTCTCCCTCTTTCCTCCACTCCTCCAGTCCTCCTCCTCTCCTCCTCTCCTCCAGAGGAATACTCGCTCAGACCTGTACCGATTTTTTTCTTAGTACACCCACGTTTTTAAGCAGCAGAATTATTGACTAGTTATTTAGTTATTCCGCACAGTTTTGTAAGTTACTTACTGATAAAAGAAGCAATCGTCAGTAATGTAAAAAGGAATTAGTGCGTACAACTGATGAAAAAAGTCGTCAGTAGCTTAAAAAGGTTTTTACGCAGCAGGAATACTGACAAAGGGGGCCGAAAAATCAGTAATGGGCTGAGAGTGAAAAAAGAAAGAAAATTACGAACGCATATGACGTTACTACGTTTGCTGCAGTGCCTGTACCGGGTGTAGCAATTATTTCGCGCCCTGGGCTCGAATCCTTCGCAATAACGCGTATACAACGGGAAGAGGGACTGTGATGCTTGCTATACACTATCCTAAAATACCACAGTGAATCCCGTTAACTTTTATACAGCCTTTACTGTAGTTTCATGTACAGGATTCACTGTTCTTTTCTAACAGTCCACCCCCACTCCCCCCAAAAAATGTTAAAATGAGAAACTAATTACACAAATAAATTCGTGGTCTCGACAAGACGAACAAAACACGTCAACATAATGTCATGTCATGGGTTTGGACTCGAAATGAAAAAGTTATTTTTGGCCTTCAACCATTTTACTTTTGGGGTTACAAAATGGTCAGAAAAGTACAGTGAATCCTGTGCCTCAAACTACCGTTAAGGCAGGCACTTAAATTAATAGCATGGACTGTAGTTTTTTTTTTTCTCGCAGTGTAGTGCTCTCTTGCCGGCCCGGGCGCGCAGAAGCGGCTTTCACAAACGCTTCTGCGTCGTGCCGAGTGTCGTGTCGCACAGTTTCGCTGCAGGCTGTTATATTGCGCTACTGCTGGCTGGCTGGGGAAAGAAGAAAAACAGAAGATAGAAAATAATAAAATAAAAAAATAAAAAAAAAATAAAACATAAAAGGAGGTAGAGACTGGCGCGGGGCAGGGACTGTAGAGAGCGGCGTGGGGAAAATAGGGTGTTTTAACGCGGCGGCTAGGCGCGCTGGGGGGTCCACAGGACAGGCTCTCTCTCTCTGCGGCGATGTCATAAATCCTCTTCTGCTGAAACGACTCGTGCTCCGCAGGGCTCCACAGGGCTCCACAGGGCTCCACAGGGCTCCGCAGGACGGCGCTCTGTTGCTTCATCACCTGGGGTGGGACTCGTACAACCTCCCCTGTCACTGTGACGGCCGCTTCCGAATCAGCAGAGGTAACGCGCGCGCGCGGTGACAAAAACTCGTTATTGTGACGACCCTAATGAAAAACGCAAACCCCTCTGTGAAGTCCTCCTCAATCCCAAATCCCTGACAAGGATCTAGATGGTGCATTCTAGGGACGCGTGGGATTTCAGAGAGTCGTAGCCTTTGAATTCCCGCCTCTGAAGTCCCCAGCGTCCTCCGTGTTGGCCCGACGGTCGCGTGACGTATAGTGTGACGGAGCGTAACGAAGTGAAGTGAGCCGGTGAGCCGCGCCCCGCTTGAGCTGTCACAGCGGCGCGGGTACAATCCGCGGAAATGAGAATAAATTCGCAGAGCTCGTCCCTTCCTCTCTTTCCCTCTCTCCCTCTCTCCCTCTCTCTCTCTCTCTCTCTCCCCCTCTCTCCCTCTCTCTCTCTCTCTCTCCCTCTCTCTCCCTCTCTCTCTCTCTCTTCTCCCTCTCTCTTCCTCTCTCCCTCTCGCTCTCTCCCTCTCTCTCCCTCCCTCCCTCCCCCTCTCTCTCTCTCGCTCCCTCCCCTCCCTCTCTCTCTCCCCCTCCCCCTCCCCTCCCCCCCTCCCCGCGCGATGTCCCCACGGATGGGGGTGCGGTGTGGGGGGACGTAGGCTGTCTCGCCCTGATGGATAGTGGTGTTCCGCCCCGGATACAGGCCGGATATGCGACTGATGCGCTAAACCGGAAGCGCCACCGCGTGCGAGGCGAGCGGTCAGAAACAGAGGAGCTATGCCTGAAGTGAGCAAGTGAGCCCTTCCTAGGCCGCATCTGGTGCTGATAATTTTTCATTTATCTTCCATTACTTTTCTTTGCTCCAACCGCTGTCAATTTTAGGTATTGCAGACCCGGGATGCAAATTGAAGGTTAACGTAGTTTCTGTGTGATTTTTCGTGTGTACATGCCGAGGTATTCAGGAAATAGTGTGTACCTTGGCATGTACACACATTTACTGCATACATAGCCATGTATTCATTATTTACTAAATACCTGTAAGTATGCAGTAAATAATAAATACATGTACACACTTGATTTTCCAGAGTGACTCTGTGGACGGAAACAGTGGACTTATTTTTTTCCGTGTAGGAATTAAACTCGAGCTCCTTATTTGGCATCTTTTACAAGTATTTTTACCAAGCACCCTGAAAACTATGTACTTAATTTTGCAGTGTTCTTAAAGTTTTAGGAGCATTTTGCTCAAAAGAAGCGCATTTTGTCATTTAACTGAGTTAAATTTCTTGTATTAAGAAAAGTGTTCTAAAAACTTTAAGGCAATGGTCGTGAATCAAGAACACAATTTTTTCGTTGAGCTTGACCTTGGCGTGTATAAGTAAAGGTGGCAATGAACGAAAAGCTGAACTTAGCATCCGTGTTGCAGACTTCAAAAAAGTTTACTTCGGGTAAATCTTATTGCCCGCTAAACGCGTATGTATGGTGCGATTGCGGACGCGATTCAACCGCAGAAGCCGCGGCACTTCCCTGCCACTCCGCCATAGCGCCTCTGATTTCAGCAGCTGCTGGCGATTTATTCACCTGCGGCGTCGTCCTCGGCTTCATCGCGATAACAGGCTATTAAATAGTCGCCTCGCTGTCTGTGGGCGGGGGGGCGTTCGTTATCGTGCGACGCCCCCCGTGCGCCCCCCCCCCCTCCCTCCCTCCCTCCCCACTCCCTGGCGGCCCACCCGCCGATGTCGTCGCGTGGGAGGACGCCGGCCTTTCCCTTGCGATGCCGCCAAAGCCACCAGGGGGATCTGAATCTGACACCCCTCCCCCACATCTCCCCCCCTCTCCCCCCTCTCCCCCCTCTCTCCCCCGCCCCCAGCACCCGCTGGACCGGGGGCGGGGCCGGCCTGCATGGTGGCGTCCAGCGCGCCACAGATATCCATTATAAAGCGCGGGGGCGGGGAGAGGCGGGGGACGGGTGGGGAGGGCAGGGGAGGGGAGGGGAGGGGGAGGGGGGGCTCGGATGTCGACGGGAGCCCCCACCGCGGAGCCCCCGCGGAGCCGCTGACAATAAGTTTCAAAGCAGAGAATCAAACGCCACAAGTCCTATTTCAATGGTAGTCGCGAAGTGGCGCGTGCTGTACGTGTCACTGCGAAAAACATATTCGTAAAGTTACAACATTTTTCGTAATTTGTGATTTACAAACGAGGTTGTAAATTGACAATCGGTATCGTAAATTTACGACAGCCTATTTGTGCTCGTTTAAGAACGACTAGTTGATACCAGGCGTCTATTCAGTTTTTGTAATTTTACAAATTGATATCGTAACTTGACGACATTTCTCATGGAAACTTTTTCCCGCGTAACCTTTGCAAATATTTTTTCTCACAGTGCGTCTACACACGAATAATTAAAAACAAAAATCTTGCATTCGTTTCGTTTTCATTCAGGAAATGATCGCGGGTGGCAGGAGAGGAGTAAGTGCGAGACCCTTCCACGTGGCTTCGCCCTGCAGTGCAGTGCTGCACTTGTACTGGGAGCGGCGAGGCGGGGCGGGGCGGGGCGGCTTAGAGGGGCTGCAATCCCACGGATGAGCTGCGCAAACTCCCTCCTCATCCCTACAGCTTTCTACCCCACACTTCCCCCCTCTCTCTCTCTCTCTCTCTCTCTCTCTCTCTCTCTCTCTCTCTCTCTCTCTCTCTCTCTCTCTCTCTCTCTCACACACACACACACACACACACACACCCCACACACAACCTCCTCAACGCCGCTGGTCCAGTGACGTCGCGCGTCAGGCGTCGTTACACACCGCGCCTGTCCTGTGTACCTAACCCCCAGCCTCACTCACTAACGCCCTTCCCCCCGCCCTTACCCCCCCCCTTACGCCCTCCCCTGCCCTGCCCTTACCCCCGCCCTTACCCTGCCCTCCCCCGCCCTGCCCTTACCCCCGCCCTCCTCCCGCCCTTCCCCCGCCCTTCCTTGCCCTGCCCTTGCCCCCCCTGCCCTTACCCCCCGCCCCCTGCCCCCGCTTACTTATAACCTCGACCTTACCTATACCCCCACCCCAACTCCTGCCCCTACCTCACCCCTACCCCTGCCCCCCTATACTCCTGCCCCTACCGACGCCCTTTCCCCTACCACCGCCATTCCCCCCCTCCCTCACTCTGGGACGTGAACAAAGCCGGCGTCAACTGCGTCCGTCGTGTGTAAGCCCGTGCAGGCCGGCCGGATGTACCCCTGCCTGCTGCACAGAATGCGGACCGGAACGGAAAAGTATGAAATGCCTCTCCACTTTATAGTTTCATATTTTTATCTGCTTGGTTTTACTGTGGAATTTTAAGTGTATACGAATGTGTACGAATATGGCCTACACACTAACCGGATTTGTATCTTATATGTACATAGTTAAGCAATCAAATTTTTCACACAAGTTTGTGCAGTGATTTGAACGATTTTGTACATACATTTGTATAAATCAATGCATTTTTTCGCATAACTTTGTGTGAAACGATATGCATGTTTAACTTTGCACAAACGTTGCAAAGAAACATACAAATACAGTTAGGGTGTATTGGCCTTCAAAGTGAAGGGAAAGTAGTTCAGTGTGAATAAATGCACTCGCCTGCAAGTGCGCGACTTTCCTATACACTTGGAGTGGAGGCCCAGTATGTACTTTTCGCTTCCTGCTTCCGCGAGAGATGACCATATGGATACTAGGCATACTACATATGGGATTTTTCTTCCTTTTTATTTTTAAGGAATAATATTCTCTCCTGTTCGAGCTTAGCACCCTTAGAACACTCTTTGAACGGTGCTGGCAAGCGAGAAAAGAATAAAAGATTTAATAATAAAAAAAAAATCAAACAATAACAAGCGCTGTTCGCGCTTAGCGGCCGTCGTGAAACAGATTTCCCCCGATAAAATGTGAAATAATATACATTTTTTCCCCCCGGCGCCGGTCGCTGTGGCTCCTCATGCGTCGTTGCTCCCAGCGGGCCAGTGGGGAGGGCGGGATTGGTGGGGCGGGCGGAGGGGAGGGGAAGGGAAGGGGCAGGCGAGATGGGGCGGGGCGGGGCGGGGCGGGGTGGGGCGGGGCGGGGCGGGGCGGGGCGGGACGGACGCTGCGGCACAGCCGTATTCATATTTGACATGGCGTTAACTCCCCCCCCCCCCCTCGCCAACTCCAGCGGGCACAGGTGGTCGAGCGTGACCCGCGATAATACAGAGGGCGGGGCGGGGCGGGGCGGGGCGGGGCGGGGCGGGGTGCGGTGGGTTTGTAGATCCTTGTGGACGACCGCTCTGCGCAAACACTTGGCTCCCGCCAACCAGAGAAAACAATATGACGGGCGGATTGGAGAGAGAGAGGGGGGGCAGGAGCGAGAGAAGGTCTAGAGTATGAAACAAATAGGAGAGTGAAGCGTTTACGTTTGAGAGAGAGATAGAGAGAGAGAGAGAGAGAGAGAGAGAGAGAGAGAGAGAGAGAGAGAGAGAGAGAGAGAGAGAGGGAGAGAGAGAGAGAGAGAGAGAGAGAGAGAGAGAGAGAGAGAGAGAGAGAGTGAGAGAGAGAGAGAGAGAGAGAGAGAGAGAGAGTGAGAGAGAGAGAGAGAGAGAGAGAGAGAGAGAGAGTGAGAGGGGAGAGAGAGAGATAGAGAGTGAGAGAGATAGAGGAGAGAGAGAGAGAGAGAGAGAGAGTGAGAGAGAGGCGAGTGAGAGAGAGAGTGAGGGAGTGAGAGAGAGAGAGAGAGAGAGAGACTGAGAGAGAGTGAGAGAGAGAGAGAGAGAGAGACTGAGAGAGAGTGAGAGAGTAAGAGGGAGAGGGAGAGGGGACGGAGCTCTGTGTTTGAAATGCGATGCCGCGAAATTAGGGGAGGCATGGTCGCAAAATGGAAGAACTATTTCCGCCTCACTAAAATCATACATGTGGCCGTACAGGGCCGGCCGGCCGGTCCAGCGCTGCACAGCTGAGCGATCAAGCGCTACGCAAGCATGGTAATGGCCCAGTCATTAACGCTTGTGTGATGGAACTGCGGGGCCTGGCGGGGCGGGGCGGGGCGGGGCGGGGCGGGGCGGGGACCTGTCCCTGGGGATCACAGAGCTGCGGTAGCTGGGGCCGCCCCGGCCGGCCGGCGGGGTGGGCTAGGACAATAGGACACTGCGCTTGTGTCCGGGTGAATGACAGACCAAGACCGTCGTGCACTGTTTGTGTGTGTATCGTGTGAAAGGCAAATTCGTTGCGGAACGGGAAATAATCCACCCTTTTCTCCGTTTAAAGAGGCACTGTTTAACTGTCGTACCGGGTACTGGAAAATTTTCCACGGAAGATGTCGTACAATTTTAATTCAGGATTGTAAATTTACAAGCACTGCGTACCGCGAGGGGGCCACCACTCTGTTGACGGACGTACACAGGATTACAAGATTACATGGATTACACATGATTACATACCTGATTTTATGTGCTCAATCGTTAAATTTTAAATAATTTGTGTACTGTGACGAGGGATTACAGTGGGATTACACGTGGATTACAGGCTGACGTGTACACATGATTACAGGAGTGGTGGCCTCCTCGGCGTATCGACTTGGAATGGAGTGACGAGCAAGAGTGGGAGGTTGTTGTACATGTACGACAAGCTTTTTAATGACATAAATTACAAAATATATCGCACATGTACGAACATATTTTTCACAGTATGGTTTACGTTATTGCGGTTTTGCGATTGGCACCCTGTTCCCTGTTGTTTTACATTGGCGTTCTGGGACCATAGTGTGTTTGGCTTTTTATTACGGTGACGGCAGGTTCATGGTGGAGTGGGGGTGGTCCGATATGTATGTGAATGTGAATATGGAGATGGGGTGGGCCGCACTCTGCATATACATATTCGCGTGCGACGTGCGGTCACAGTGTCGCACACATTGGAAATGTATAAACGTTAATACATTTTTCGGTGTTAGCATGATCGGAGGCCGAACGCTTCACTGTGAAAATTGTTTCTTGCCAGGCACAATACTTTTGCTTAATGCTCCCAACTCGAGGGGTGTGGACTTGGTGACAATATGTGTACACTGGGCGAAAAACTAAAGAACAATCTTTGACAATCTTTGACAATCCAAGACAATACGAGACAATCCTGAACGATCCGAGACAATCCTAGATAATTTTGGTGCCAGGATTAGAGTTGGGAGCATGAAGCAAAAAAAGTATTGTGCCTAGCAGGAAAAATTTCTTTCAGTGTACTGGGTGTGTCTTTGGATGCATAACCGTGTTGCGGGTCAGGGGCCATGGCGCCTTACGAGCGAGTGCCGTAGGCAAACCCGCAACACTGTTACGCATTCAAAGAAACACCCGGTGCGTAGTTACTTTGCGTCTGTTTGTTATCTCAAAGATGAAAAAAAATAAAATATCCTTGACTAAATAAAAATTCCTTTTTCCTTGTGAATTTCAGTCTGTGTGTGTGTGTGTGCGCGCCCCCTCTCTCACACACACACGCACACTCTCAAGTACTTCCCCATGCGAGCAACACAGGCTGGCTGAAATGCATGCAGCCAAGCGTCACTGCAGTAACGTTTTACGAGTCTGATACGTAACGCTGCGACGCGTCAGATACACGGAAGAGCAGTGCACGCCACACTCCCGCGGCCCGGCGCTCGACATTCTAGGCATCCTCACTGTTCAAAAAAAAAAAAAAACCTTGCGGTCTTGCGCACGAAAAAAAAGCGTTTATTCGGACAAGGGCTACTTTTTAGAGTAAAGTGCTGTTCTTCGTAATTCTTTTAGTTCATCATTAAAGTCAGTACACCCAGAGAACCAGTTAGTAGATAAAATTAAATTGGGGTTGTTTGTAGGAAACACAATCTAGTTCCTAAAAAACAGTACAGTACCCTCGTTTTTAACTAAATATTGTTGGGAAAACAAAAATTTTGTCAACTTCATAAAATTATTTGATCAAATCAGTTTTAAATTAGTTTATAGAGCTATAAAAAATTTCTGTTTTGAATTTAATCCGCTGGACTAAATGGTTTTCTGTGTGTATCAACGGTTATTACTTGCAAAGAAAAACAAAAACGTCGCAGTGTTTTGCAGTGTAGTGCTGCGGCCGCTGCAGCTCAAGTGCCGCAGCGCCAGTCGGGTCGACTCTCCAGGACTGCAGGGCTGCAGTAGGCCCTTAGAGCCGGCCGCACCGGCCGCTGCGGAGTGGCCGGTACACTGCTCAGAAATGTCTTTTAAATTCGCAATGATACACACTCTATGAGGAATTTCCACCGTAAGCTACGGTGATATGTCACCGTACGCTACGGTGATGCACCCTGATTCACTGTAGCTTACGGTGAAAATTCAACGTAAGCTACAGTGCTGCAGGGTACAGAGTTCTCCGTAGCTTGTAGCGAAAATCACTTTTCAGCTTCTATTAGTGCAGAAAACAAAACAAGTTTCGTCGCTGTTAGCTCGACTTTTGATGTTGTATACCTGTCGTGGACGGCCACCCCGCCCCGCCTCGCCCCGCCCCGCCCCGCCCCGCCCCGCCCTGCCTCCTGTCCCGTCCGACCTCAAGATGTTCCCCCGGAGGAACACCCGCCCGGACGAGCCGGGCGTGTCTCCTTGCCTCTCCCCGCCCCATCCCGGCGGTCACCAAAGTTACTAGACGGCTTAATCAGCCACCTTTCACGGGCGGGCGTGCCGGAGGCGTTCCTGGGGCGGGGCGGGGCGGGGCGGGGCGACCTAACGTGCGTTTAAGGCCTTTGGGCCTGCAGGGAGGAATTCCAGCCACGCGGTGCCTGCGGGCGTCCGCCGCCGCCCCCACAGCCCCCACCGCCCCCGCCGCCGCCCCCGACACCCCCACCGCGGGCCTCCCGCTCAGTACTCAGGGGCGGCAGGCATGTGCCGGCGTCTGGGCAATGGCGCGGAAGAAGGCTTCATTTCGGGTTAATGATGTTTTCAACTGTGTGCCAGACGGTCCCGGCCTCCGGGCCTCCGAGTCTGCTGCGACAGGAGGATAACGCGTGCCGCTGCCTCTCTCTCTCTCTCTCTCTCTCTCTCTCTCTCTCTCTCTCTCTCTCTCTCTCCCTCTCTCCCTTTCTCCCTCTCTCCCTCTCTCCCTCTCTCACTCTCTCACTCTCTCACTCCCCCTCTCTCTCTCCCTCTCCGTCTCTTTCTCTCTCTTTTCCACTCTCTCTCGCCCTGTCATCCACTCTCTTCACTGGTAAAACTAAGGCGTAGTTGTACGCCTTTTCCAAGCGTACTACTACGCTTGAAGACCTTACGCTCTTCTCGAACCATACAACTACGCTTCACGAAAATTCCCTCGTGCATTTAAATACGTGGAAAAGAGCGCATGAGCTCTCGTACGCTTCAAGAAGGGCGTACGGACTGTACGTTTCATGAAAGGCGTACAACTACGCCTTAGTTTTACCAGTGTTTCTCTCGCTCTCTTCCACTCTCACAATGAGAAATATTTGTAAGGGTTACGGGAAAATTTTCCATGATATCTGTCGTAAAGTTACGATATCATATTGTAAAATTACAAAAATATAAGGACACTGGTTGTTGGCTTGTGATTCTTAAAGGAGCACAAATATGCTTTTGTAAATTTACGATTTCGATCGTAGAGTTACAACACCGTTTGTAAATCACAAATTACGAAAAAAGGCGTAAATATACACATATATTTTTTACAGTTCTCTTTATCTCTCTCGCTCTCTCTTCCTTCCTCCCTCACGGTTCCACTCTTTCTCTCTCACTCCGTCCGTCTCCCTACGCGTGGACAACAAATGGTGCACAGAGCGCGGGGCGAGCCCCCCGCCCGCGGGCGACAGGCAGGCCCGCCGAGCACGTGAGCACTCGCGTTGCCTACCTCGCAGGGGCCGTGCGCCCGGGAGGTAGGCACTCAACGTATGCGCATTGCCTACCGCACGTATGGGCAGCTGGCTCACCAGCTCGTTCTAGCAGAACCGCAGGAGGAGGAGGAGGAGGAGGAGGAGGAGGAGGAGGAGGAGGAGGAGGAGGAGGAGGAGGAGGAGGAGGAGGAGGAGGCCGACAGACAGACACAGGCGCCGCGTAGTGGAACCTGCCTGCGGGGGGAGAGCGGGGCGCCTCTGTGAGGGAGAAAGGGAGAGAGAAAGAGAGAGAGAGAGAGAGAGAGAGAGAGAGAGAGAGAGAGAGAGAGAGAGAGAGAGAGGCGGGGGGAGGGGAGCAACCACATGGCCAGGGACACATGGCACCCGAGGCAGCCGTGCCGCGCCTTGCCTTGCGCCCGCCCGGACCAATTCGACGCCATCTGGGATCACTCAATTGATTCATATCCTGGAACGGCAGGCCTGCCCCCTTCCCACCGTTCTCCTCCTCTCTCTCTCTCTCTCTCTCTCTCTCTCTCTCTCTCTCTCTCTCTCTCTCTCTCTCTCTCTCTCTCTCTTCCTCTCGCCTTTTTCTCTCTCTCTCTCTCTCTCCCTCTCCCTCTCTCTCTCTCTCTCTCTCTCTCTCTCTCTCTCTCTCTCTCTCTCTCTCTCTCTCCCTTCCGTTTCCATGACAACACCGTCATTCGCTCTTCAGCGTCCCTTTACCTCGCGCGACATGGCGTTTTCCTTATTGCACACCCATTATTCAATACGTTTCTGTTTTTCGCACGAGTTCTCTGTTTCTCTCTACCTCTCTCTTTACTTCTCTCTACCTCTTTTTCGCGTGAGTGCTCTTCCCCCTCCTTTCGTAATCGGCGCGGCTGAACAGTTCCTCTCAAACACTTGTGCCGGCCCGGTGCGGGCAGGGTGGAGCGGGGTGGGGCGGGGCGGGACGGAGCACGGCGGGGCGGGTATGATGCCGCACAGTGGACGAAAAACGTGTTCATCTCGCCTAGGCAGCTGCGGAGGGGAACTTCTGATGGGGACAGAGAGAGAGAGAGAGAGAGAGAGAGAGAGAGAGAGAGAGAGAGAGAGAGAGAGAGAGAGAGAGAGACTGAGAGGGAAGGGGTGGAGGTAACCGCGAGCGAGACATCGCCAATGAGCCCGCCGCTCTACAGCATTTCCCCGCCCCGCCCCGCCCCGCCCCGAGGAGACAAGGCAAGCTCGACGGGAATTTCAGAGATCGCCATCAAAGTAAGAAGGAGATGGGCCTGACGAGATGAGCTGAGGTTTCGCTGTGCTGCTGCTTCAGGACGGGGGGTGGGGCGGGGTGAGGTGAGGTGGGGTGGGGCGGGGTGGGGTGGGGCGGGGCGGGGTGGTAAATGAGGAGGAAATGAAGGAGTGAAGGAGGTGGGGGCGACTGCAGTGCACTCCTTGCTAGCGTCTTATCCGTGGCACGGGCCATTATTAAATCTGTGCTAATTGAGCTCAAGGCGCCCCGCCCCGCCCCGCCCCGCCCCGCCCCGCCCCGCGCTCCGCCACGCCCTGCTCGTCCTCTTCCATATGCAAGGCTGCTAGCCGGCCCCGGCCGGCCAGGCCCAGGCGCGCTAGCTACACTGCCCGAAACGAGGCGGTGTTTTCGCTTTATATACAGCCTTGCGGACAGTGTAGCCAGAAAAGTATGCAATAGGTAGCCTAAACACTACTGTAGAGTAAAGCGGGCTGCATCTGCGACTGCCTTCTAGGCGAGCTACTAGGCAACATGTACCGGGCGTTTTGTTGAATGCGTCACAGTGTTGCGGGTTTGCCTACCCCATTCGCCCTAAGGCGCCATGGCCCCTGCAGCCCTGGTGAGTATACGATACCGCAATACTGTTACGCATTCAATGAAACACCCGGCACGCACCTGTGCTATGGTGCTGCGTAGGCCCTACGAGGCAGGCACAGTTGCAGCCAGGTTTACTCCACTGCGTTTAGGCTACTCATTGCCTACTTTTGTGGCAACACTGCTTGCCGACAGCTCCTATTTTTCTCAGGTGGTACTTTGTCTCGGTGGTGTGTATCGCGGTTACATATTTTTCGCATCATGGCTGTTCGTACGATGCCATATTATCTGCAGGATGCAGAAATGAAAATTGCAATGAATAAATTACTCGCGAATGTACCTTGGCAATAAGTGAAATGTAAGTTTTTAAATTTGTTTTGCATATGTTTTTTTGTTTCAATCTCCTGCCCTATTTTGTAGGCTATGGTGTCTGCAATAACGATCCTGTCGGCGCTTCAGCGCCTGCATTGCGGATTGCTGGATGTGGTGTGTGTAAGGAGGGTGCGGACACACACACACACACACACACACGCGCGCGCGCGCATACGCACGGTCGCACTGCAGCACTATACACTATACCGCTCCGGTGTAGCTTCCGCGTGTTTGAAGTAGTAGCACGCGATGTACATCACGCTGTGTGTGTGTGTGTGTGTGTGTGTGCCGATATAGCAGGAGGGAGCGTACCCCGTAAAAAAAACATTTTCATAAATTTCGCGATTGGTATCGTCAGTTTACGAAAGGCTTTTTGTATTCGTTTCATAAGAAGGACAAGTGTCATTACAATTTTGTAATTTTCAATTTGATACCTTAACTGTACGACCTCTCTCACTGTGAGAAATGTTTGTAAAGTTTACGGGTAAAATTTTCCATGAGTAATGTCGTAAACACTGTAAAAAATAATAACGGCGTGATGACGGTTAGCAACCGCTAATTAATTTCCGCTGGTTACCGTACTTAATACGGTACTAAGTACGGTTAACCGTACCTCGGTTTTGGTGCTACGGAGCTCGAAAACGGTTCTTCCGTACCGCTTTTACTGGGTACGGTGAAGCCGTTTCACGGCTCCGTGGTGTAAAATTAGTGGGTACGGTCTCACCGTACTCTGTGCACCGTGTCATATTTCAATTTCCCAGGTACGGTGCACCGTACCTGCCACCGTATTGGTCTCTCATTTTTTACAGTGAAGTTATCGTTGTAAAATTATAAAACTGAATAGACTAGGCATCGACTAGTCGTTCTTAAAAGAGCACGCACAGTGGTAGATTTACGAAATTTACCTTGAAAATTATTATTAAATAAAGTTACAATATTTTTCGTAATGTCTGATTTACAAATGAAGTTGTAAATTTACGATAGCTTTCGAAAATGTACGAAAGCCTACTTTTTTTTCTAAGAATGACAAGTGTCATTTCAATTTCGTAGTTTTATAATTTTGATGCCGTTACTGTACGACCTCTCTCATTATGAAAAAAAAATTCCCGCGACCCCCAGAAATATTTCTGACAGTGTTCCACACCAGCAGGAATAACTAATGATAATGGGCGTGCGACCGGCCTGAGCGGCGGGATGAGGGAAAACTGCAACAGCAGCCAATCATTTCGCCTGAGCGGCAGATTGCCAACAGATAGCGATTGTGATTGCTTTTCCATCGCTCTGAGCGCTGATTCGACCCAGCGGCCCGCCAGGCCCACCAGGGGCGCCGGGCGCCAGGGCCACGCCCCGCCCCGCTCCACCCCGCCCCGCCCCGCCCCGCCCCGGCCCCGCCCCGCTCTGCGGTCGCCTGGCCTATTCTAGCCCAGCACAGCATACCGCATACCGCAGCTGACTCTTCGTTTTAGTTTCATTTTTCCTTCTTTTTCTTTTGTTTTTGTGGTCGGCGTGGGCGAGGGGTTATTAACTACAAGAACTCTTGTACAGACAGGGTACTCGGTATTATAGGGTATTACCGAGGGGGTACGCACTGGCGTAATAGTCGGGTCACTCTGTCCGTAATAGCACGCGTAATAGTATGCGTAATAGTGGCGTAATAGCCAAAATTCTCCGAAATTTACCTATTTTTGGGTGGTTTTGGGCTATTTTTAGCTAAATCCCGACATTTTTGAGGCGTAATAGAGCGTAATAGACGTAATAGTCGGGTCACAGGTTTTGAGAGTGCATACCCCCTCGGGTATTACGCACTATTACAACAAACGGTATTACATGGAAAATTCTACAATTTTAGAGCATATTGTTATTTTCACTGGAAAAACAAAGGTGCCAAGTCCTACCTTCAATAGGCACTACAAAATTTAGTGCCTTTGCAAAGGCACTAAGCTTTAGTGCCCCGGGAAAGGCACTAAGATTTAGTGCCCCGGGAAAGGGACTAAACTTAGCACTTGATTTTAGCGCCCCAGGAAAGGCGTTGCTTAGCACCTTTGTTTTTCCGGTGTTTCGGTTTCACATGACGCGTAATACCCTGTAATACCCAGGTCACTACGTGGACAGGGTATTACAAAAGTGAATACCCCCTCGTGCGTGAAAACCTACCTGAAAAAAAAAAAAAATAAATAAAGCCCACGCCCCCTCCGCTCCCCGAAAAAGTTCTGATGATCGCAGGTGTCCCTTTTGGAATTATTCACACACCTACAAGTGAACGGGTGGTGGGGGTTTGTAGTGTGGATAAGATAAGCGATGAGCCGTTACGCCCTGGCCGCTTTTCTACTTTTGGTCAACAGGCGACGGTGGCGCGGCGTGGCGTGGCGTGGCGTGGCGTGGCGTGGCAGAGGCGAGGACAATCCCTGCCCCAGGCCCGCCCCGCCCCGCCCCACCCCGCCCCGCCCCGCCCCGCTCCACGGGGCTCGGTATGCCGAGCACGTGGAGTGAGCGCCATGAAAGGCAAAGTCAAGGGAGTTTGGGGCGGGGTGAGGCGGGGTGGGGCGGGGTGGGGCGGGGTGGGGCGGGGTGAGGGAAGAGGGCGTATCGTCCCGTTCGGTTTTGCGTTTGACTCTTTCATGGGACGGGAGCCACACCGGGCTTCCCCTGCTCAGCATGGTTCGGCGTGCGTGCGTGGGTGGAGTGGTTTGCAGAGAATCGGAGACGCGCGGGACTTAAGAATTTTCATAACATTCAAACGAGAGAAAAAAAATGACCATAGTAAAGTGTTATCTTTACCTTGTGTTTTATCTCGTATAAGCTTTATGCGGTGTTAATTTTAACCGGTGTACATTTTACACGGTGTACCGGGCGTTTCTTTGAATGCGTAACAGTGTTGCGGGATTGCATACTCTCCAGCGCTACAGCAGGGGCCATGGCGCCTTACGGTGGTGAACGGGGTAGGCAAACCCGCAACACTGTTACGCATTCAAAGAAACACCCGGTACATTTTATCCGGTGAACATTTTATGCGGTGTACATTTTATCCGGTGTACCGGGTGTTGCTTGGAATACGTAACAATGTTGCGGGATTGCATACTCGTCAGGGCTGCAGGGGCCATGGCGCCTTACGGGCGAACGGGGTAGGCAAACCCGCAACACTGTTACGCATTTAAGGAAACACCCGGTATATTTTATCTAGTTTCTCCAGTTTAAATTTTATCACCTTAATGTTTTATCCAGTGTAAATTGCATCCCTAAATATTTCATTCAAGCTATGTCAACACCTACTCTGCGAAAAAAATGATGTATATTGGTGGGCTGGTCTACTACGCTATACGCACCAGCCTACTTTGCCTATTATTCGTGTCCTTAACAAGTTCCCCCCGGGCCTCCGCTCCTAGGTAAAGCGTTCGCGATATCGATCGCTTTCTCCAATAACACAATGGCGTTAATAGCGTTAGGCTGGGGCGTTAGGCGTGTCCCCTATCGTCACGTAGATCGCCTCCAGCCGCCTGATTTACCTCTAGCCATAAAGTGCACAGCACACCGCGGTGTACTGAGGGACCGTGCGTCACCGTATTATGCACCAGAGGGGGAAGGGGTTCACAGCCAAAAAAAAAATTACAAAAAATTACAAAATACACATCATTTTTTTTCGAGGGAGAGAGAGAGAGAGAGAGAGGGAGAGAGAGAGAGAGAGAGAGAGAGAGAGAGAGAGAGAGAGAGAGAGAGAGAGAGAGAGAGAGAAAGAGAGAGAGACAGAGACAGACAGACAGACAGACAGACAGACAGACAGACAGACAGACAGACAGACAGACCGGGATGGAGCGTGGTGGATAGCTGAGGCAGGCGAGAACGTGTCAGCAGGAGTTGGAATAATGATTGCTTAACCTCTGCAGATTTTCTGATAATTTTTTTTGCCGAGTAGTCTGGTAGGCTGGTCTGACGGACCGGTCCTGAACAAACAGTCCGTACACAGTAGGGTCCCCCGTCCCGTGGGGGCTGTAGCCCTGCATGCTCTGCGCGGCCAGGGCCTTCAGTCCAGCCACACATGGTTTATCGGTGTTTGACTCAAGTCTACTGCACTGTGCGGTCACCTCCTGGAGTCCAGCAGAGTGTCCTATGCTGGAGTCCAGCAGAGTGGCCTCCTGGAGTCCAGAAGAGTGACCCCGAGCAGAATAATCTCAAAAGTGACCTCCTGGGTTCCAGGGGAGTAATCTCACAGAGTTCAGCTGACCTCCTGGACTCCAGGGGAGTGACCTCACGGAGTCCAGCAGAGTGACCTCCTGGAGTCCAGCAGAGTGGCCTCCTGGAGTCCAGAAGAGTGACCTCCTGGAGTCCAGCATAATTCCTTCCTGGAGTCCGGCAGAGTGACCTCCTGGAGTCCGACAGAGTGACCTCCTGATGTCGACGACAGTGATCTCCTGGAGTCCAGGAGATTGTCAGCGTGACCTTCGTGAAGTCCAGCTCGTGAGGCAAATGAGAAGGAGAACACGGCGGACTCGGTGGGGCTCGGGATGCAGCCGCGCCCGCCCCTCCCCGCTCCCTCCCCGGGGAAATATAGCAAGCATACACGGGCGGCAGAGCCCGCCGCGCCCCGCCGCGCCCCGCCGCGCCCCGCCGCGCCCCGCCGCGCCCCGCCGCGCCCCGCCGCGCCCGCCGCGCACCGCCGCCGCCCCGCCGCGCCCCGCCGCGCCCCGCCGCGCCCCGCCGCGCCCCGCCGCGCCCCGCCGCGCCCCGCCGCACCCCGCCGCACCCCGCTTACCGCGGAGGCCCAGCAGCGCAACTCCGCCTCTCGACGCTGAGCTTCGCGACCGCGAAAAATGTACGTGTAAAAATGATGTGATTTTAAAGTTAAACCCCGAGTGAGTCTTAGAGGTCCGTGAGGCCCCCATGGTAGAACAGGCGTCTTGGTTTTCAAGACAACTTTCTTGATTTTCAAGACGTTTTGGAAAACTCAAGACCTTCGTTAACGTCTTAAGAACCAAGAGCAATGTCTTGAAAATCGACCTGGTCTTGATTTTTCCAAAAAACGTCTGGAAAACCAAGACGACAGTTTCACCGTGCCATTCACACACTGTACATCACGTACAGGTCTGAGAATATCTCGAATGACAAATTTACACAACACAAGCGTCTGCGACTTTTGAAAAATCGCGGTTTTCCAATGTGAAGATGGTCGACAACTCGGCTTATAAGTGTACATTGGAGTAAACTCGGAGTACACGAAGTACAGCATGCACTGTTATTCAATTCCTGTGACGTCACATTCGTTTAACTGTAAAAGCCGTCACATTCGTTATAATATGATGTCACATTTGTAATGTGAATCAACAGGGCAAAGCGCCGTAAATTCGGCAGTCACATTCAAAGGAATGTGACACATCCAAAGGAATGTGACACATCCAAACGAATGTGACAGTTTTTACAGTGAAAAGAATGTGACGTCACATGAATCGAATAACAGTGTGAGTATGCTGAGTACAACTGGAGTACAGCCGGAGTACATCAGATCGAGTGTACATCGAAAAAGAAAACGGAGTACCGGGTGTTTCATAAAAGACGCAGGAGTGTTGCGGGTCTGCCTATGCTAGAGTCTGCAGGCGCGACGGTGCCTGGATGACAAGGTGGGGTCCATCTTCCACTCCGCGCCTCTCGCTCGCCTCCCGCCACGGCCGCGCGCCCCACCTTATGCCCCGCCGAGGTGCCCCGCGGCTCGCGGTCAACTCCACGGTCCCGCGGAGGTCGCGAAGTCGTCGCAAAGTCGCTCCTGCAGCGGGGTTGTCCACGAGGACCTCGCAAAAGTACCCCCGCGGATCGCGAACTACCCTTGGATACGAGGGTCCTCGCACCATGGCGCTCGTGGGGTCCACGTAGACAACGCCGCGGCAGGAGCGACTTTACGACGACTTCGCGACCTCCGCGAGACCGTGGAGTTGACCGCGAGCCGCGGGGCACCTCGGCGGGGCATAAGGTGGGGCGCGCGGCCGTGATGGAGGCGATCCAGAGGCGCGGAGTGGAAGATGGACCCCACCTTGTCATCCAGGCACCGTCGCGCCTGCAGACTCTAGCATAGGCAGACCCGCAACACTCCTGCGTCTTTTATGAAACACCCGGTACAACTAGAGTACTACGTAATTTTACACGGAGAAAAACGCTTGGAGTACAGTCGGAGGACAGCAAACAAATTCGGAGTACGCGAGTGGTCGACCCCTCGAGACGGTCTCTGTGACGTGCCGCTAAAAACGTCCGGTTCCCACAGTGTAAGCTGCTTCTACTTTTTCGGAGAGCGTCTAATATTACGTAGAGGCCATGAAAAACAAAAAATCGGGTCGGGGGCCTTTGAAAACAACCCAGTGGACCATATCTGGTACTGCGATGCTGCAGAGCTCCTGCCGAGTCTGGCCGGCCGGGCGTAAAGCGAGGACGGAACGAAAAGACGAACAAGCCCGGTCGGCTGGGGCCGGGCCGACGCGCCGGAGCGCTCGCTTTTTTTTTCGCGACTGAGTAGAAAGTGGAAGGGGGCGGGGGGGGGGGGGGGGGGGGCGAAGACTTCAGGGCCTGCTGCTGCTGCTGCTGCTGCTTCTTGCAGGCCAAACTCTGGCCCTTGTCGACGCCTTGCTAGACCTCCGCTGTCCTAAGGATCCCCCACCCTGTTACCTCCCACCCCACCACCCCCTACCCCACCACCCCTTACCCCGCCGACCCCCACCCTGCTACCCCCACCCCGCAACCCCCACCCCACTCCCACCCCCGCGCTGTGTCGCGACGCGCTCGAGTGCTGGTCCTCCCCACCCCCACCCACCCACCCCCACACCGCCGCCGGTCTCACACGTCCAACTAAAGAACGCCGCCAGCATGGCACTTTCGCGCCGCCCGTTTAATGACCGTCTTTTTTCGCAGAGTAATGAAAACATTATTTTATGATTTTTCATGGCGCGGCCCGCGACAGTGCCCCGTCACTCTGGTTAATGGTTATTGGCGTATCGGCTTAACAAGCAGTTAGGCCCTGCGGAGCCTCCTGGAGCCGAGGAACAGAGCGGGGTTGGGCGGGGCGGAGAGGGGTGGGGCGGGGCGGGGCGGGGCGGAGAGGGGCGGGGTGGCCGCCTCAAAAGGATTAATGAGCAGGACCCGCTGATTAGTGCAGCGTTATTTATTATTTAATCGGGCTGAGGCTGGAGAATGCCGGCCAAGGGCTGGAGGATTCCTGGACGGGGATAGAGAATTCCAGCAGAGGGCTGGAGAATTCTAGCGGAGGGCTGGAGAATTCCAGGAGAGGGCTGGAGAATTCCAGGAGAGGGCTGGAGAATTCCAGGAGAGGGCTGGAGAATTCCAGGAGAGGGCTGGAGAATTCCAGGAGAGGGCTGGAGAATTCCAGGAGAGGGCTGGAGAATTCCAGGAGAGGGCTGGAGAATTCCAGCAAACGGACGGAGAATTCCAGCAGACGGCTGGAGAATTCCAGCAGAGTGTTGGAGGGAACTGTTCGGTAGTGCATTATGCAGAACCTGTGAAGTGCAGCGCCACTCTTGGCGATAGGGATGAACTTATTATCACATCAACTTCATCGCGCGGACGTGACAAAAACAAGGAAGAGCTATATCACCCCGGTTTTTGAGATTTATTTTTCTAGCAGAGTAGCTCGCCGGTGGCGGGCGCATACGGTATATTCCCCCCCGGTCGCGGGCAGCCCCGCCCCGCCCCGCCCCGCCCCGCCCCGCCCCGCCCCGCCCCGCCCCGCCCCGCCCTCTCATACCCAGGGCAGCGCCGAGCCGTTTCCAGAACATTGATTCCCCGCGCCCGCTATACGAAAGTCAGTCGCTTGCCAACACCAGAAGTAGGGTAACAGCCCCCTCTTCCCTCTCCGCCATATCTTGGCCTTGTTCACCCCCCCCCCCCTCCCCACATACCCCCTGCCTCGGCCAAAGATTTTGAGTTATGCTCTCTGCACTAGCGGGGACTCGTATTTCGCCGCGACCTTTTTTATGGTAACGGGGCGCTTAGCGGCCGATGGTGGCGCCCTCTACGCGGCGAGAGAGAGAGAGAGAGAGAGAGAGAGAGAGAGAGCGAGGGAGAGGGAGGGGGGGAGAAGGAGCGTATCGTCCAAAGCAGAGGGTGACCCTCTTCGTCTTTCACTTGGCCTCCTCAACAGCCGATCAACACCCTTTCACGAGAACGCCCCGCCCCGCCCCGCCCCGCCCCGCCCCGCCCCGCCCCGCCCCGCGCAGGCCGGAGAGTGTCCGAACCGTGACGGAGAGCGCGAGGGAGTTGTGAGGGGATGAGGAAAACGGGGTGGGGATAGGGTTAAAGGATGAAGAGCATGACTACTGTGAGGAGCAAAACTTTCGTCTTCTTTCATCGTACTTCTCATCCCCTTATAAAAGAGTTACATCTTGTTTCACGGCACTCGGCAGCAAAAATGTGGATTATTTCTTCTAGTTCAAAGGAACAGTCGAACAATTCGCAAAAAAAAGTGGCACAGGTACCGAGGGGTTGGTCACTCCTGTACTCATGTGTACACAACAGGTTGTACTCATTTGTACTCAGCTACAATTTTCAAACAAAGTGTAGAAAGTTTAACCATACTTGTTAAAAGTTTTATTCAATAATGGCATTTATTCACAGTTAACAGCTATATTGACATAAATAATTCGAATTCAGCCTGCCAAATCTCAGATGTACTCCTGTACTCACGTACTCATGTGTACACTCCAGCCATAAGTGATCAACCCCTCAACAGGTACGGTTTGCAGCAGGGGCCTTGCTCACTACTGCATTGTCCTTACTAAAATAGTTATTTGGAGCTCCAACCGCCTCCTCCTTCCCCGAGACGCAAATTGAACAACTTTTATCGTCTCTGTCGTTTTGTGATTAATTTGGCGACAGTGCGGGGTCCGGAAGGAGGGGAGGGAGGGAGGAGGAGAGAGAGAGAGAGAGAGAGAGAGAGAGAGAGAGAGAGAGAGAGAGAGAGAGAGAGAGAGAGAGAGGAGGAAAGTGGGGATAACGTTTGCACTTCGTCTGCTGCCGTACTGCGCCAGGAGCAAAGAGGCGTATGAAAGGTAGGAGAATTAAGGAGGGAGGGGAGGTACGGGGAGGGGGGAGGGGGAGAAGGCACGGGGGCGAGGGGGTGGGGTGGGGGTGGGGGTACGGGGAAAAAGCCCCTCAACCCCATTCCATCCCGAGCGCAACAAAGTGTGTTCAAACTGCGCGGCCCGCCCCGCCCGGGCCGAGGCAGGCAAGTTTGAGACTCAATTCCCCATTTCAGCTCATCAAGTATTCTTAAAGCGTCTTGGCGGGAGAGGCGGGGCGCCGCCGCTGCTCCTGCAGCCCGCGCGGGGCACCCCGCCCCGCCCCACCGCGCCCCGCCCCGCCCTGCCCCGCCCCGCCCCGCCCCGCCTCGCCCCACCCCGGCCACCCGGAGCCCACCGCCAAACAGATGAGGGAAACAGGAACCCGCAGCCTAACGGCGCCAAAGACAACTACCACCACCTCGGCACAACGAGCAAAATTTTTGAATGAATTTATAACTTTTCCCATATCCATTTTCTTACTTTTTTTTTACCTTTTTATAAAGCCGGAAGGTTTGCGTTTCCGCCTGGCGGTGTCTTTCGTTGACGTTTACGTATCCGAGTGGAAATTGCGGACAATGTGAGGTCGGGGCGAGGGTCGGGGCGGCAGTGGCCTCACTCTCTCCCGCGACGCACATTTCACCTCTCTCTCTCTCTCTCTCTCTCTCTCTCTCTCTCTCTCTCTCTCTCTCTCTCTGTCTCGAGCGTCGTTGGCTTTCCCTCCCCTTTCTGCTAGGAGTGAACTCTTCTGCCGGCCCGGCGAGCTGCTGGTTCGGATGAATATTAAATCATAGCTGTCTCCGCCCCACCCAAAACGCGGCGTGAGGGGGGAGAAAGAGAGAGAGAGAGAGAGAGAGAGAGAGAGAGAGGGGGGGGGGAGAGAGACGGGAGGGTGATACTACGAGATTAGATGCTGCGCGCCTTGTGCGAGCGCCAACTCACGCGTTCCCCACGTGGCGCTATCACTTAAGATGCACCCACAACAGTTTTTTTTAAAAAAAGCATTATTTTCTAGAATTTACTTCTACCTATCTGACAGCACTGTGTGCACGGGTGCTGCGCCTGCACTGCAAACTCAAGAGTGCACTGTGAAAAATATTTCATTAGAACCATTGATTAGAACTTTATTACAACGTTAGGAAGCTATTTTCATTACGATTTCATGAAAATAATCAAATAGTCATAATTTCATGGAAATAATGTTAAATTTCACTTGCATGTAATTTCATTGTCATTAAATTTAAAAACATTGTCATTACATTCAACCTGTTACTGAATTTTATGACAAGGTTATGCAATTGATCTTGAAGAGGTTATGAAATTTCAAACATTTCTAACAGTGTGTGATCGTCGTACACTTTGAGGTGTGTGAATTTTCATTTATATACTTGTCGCTTCCAGTGTGGAATAATCCCTGTCGGAAAATTCCCGTGCCCTTTCTATGTTGAAGCGTGCAAATGAAAAGCAACACAACCGCATTCACACGCCGTTTCCAGTGCTCCTGCCTGTCTGTCAAGGCGCTCCCGGTATAGCGCGGGGGAAAGCCCAGGGCGCTGTGGCCTGCAGGAGGCCTGCTATGGCCTGCTGGCGGCGGCAGCGCCGACTGACACACAGGAGAGGGCCGGGGCGGGTAAAGGAGGGGAAAATTAGCCAGGGTGTATGCAAACTGATGAATTTTAATTAGGTGTGGTCCCGCCCCGCCCCGCCCCGCCCCGCCCCGCCCCGCCCCGCCCCGCCCCGCCCCGCCCCGCCCCGACCACACCGCCGCCCGACCCGGCCTCTGCTGTCGGGGTGGCAGCGCACAAGTCAAATCTTACCCCCTCCCCCCCCTCTCTCCCCTCCCCCTGCTAGCCTCGCGCCGCTCCGTCCTAGCCTCACTCCAACCCTCCACTGAAAAAAAACATAGGTCCTAGCTAATACTCGTGCAGGGATGCTTAACTGAAAAACATATGTAACGTCTGTAACGTGACATGTGTTTCTTTCCGTTCTTTCTGAAATATTAGCGTTGTGTACGCTGCAATTTTAGGTACACCATCGTTTCAGGCGGAATATTTTGAGTCCAACGAGAATATATATGATAGGGTTGTGATTGTAAAACAACACACAAGAAGACGCAGGAATTGCTGTCACTTTGTCACGATTCCTCGGAACCTGCTCGTTTGAACCGGAATTTTCGGGTGGAAATGATGGTGACCTCTGAATTTCAATGCGATAAAATAAGATAAAAGATGTTGTAAAAAAACGTGCTGACCGTCACGTTTTAAACGTGACACGTGAACATGTCAAATCAAGAAACGTGACGCATGTCACATAAGTTTTTCCTGTATTTTTAAAAGGCACGATTCTTCATCACTGCTGACTCCGTAAAGGGACGGGAAGTGCTTGAAATCGCACCTTTAGGGGGTAATCGTGCCTCTGTGGAGGCACTGCTGCAGTAGCGCACCCCTAAGGTCTGTTTTTCCAGCGTATTTTTTTTTTCCCTGTACCATCCATCACTTTTGTGTGTAGGTTCCGCGAGTCACACCACACCTGCGGCGGTACCAAGGTGTGATATTCCATTAGTCTAATGGCGTCTATCTGTGCCGAGCGATAGAATAGAGAGAAAGCATAGGGAATAAAGACTGGGGAGCGCAGTGCGGTGTAGGCCTATGAGGTGTGTATCCGGGCCGGATACGGAACACGCGTCATTCTCGTTAACAAAAGGGCGGTAGGACACAAAAGGTGTTCCAGCCACCAAAAGGGGAACAACTCTCACATTTTTGCACATTACGAAATTTAATTTAATACAAAGTTAGGAAAAATTCGAAAGAAAAATCATCCCTTAAAAATTACAAAAATTCAGGAACGCTATTTACAAAAATTAACGACATTTGATTTCCAAAATTCAGATTTCTCTCCCCCTCGGTTCCAGCGGAAACTGTGCGAAAAGGGTTGGTTGCGGCTGTGTAGTGCTGTCGAGAGGGGAGTCAGCGCCTAGAAAATAGTGGTGTGACACGGTTTTTGTTCTGTGTGTGTTTTTTCTTTCTTTTTCTTTTGTGTTGGCAATGAAAGAAAAATGAATAGGTCGCCGTGGTGCGGTCGTGTCGGGCGAGTGAACAACACACCTGACCGTAACGACTAACACTTCTGTCGAGGGGGAAAAAGGGGGGAAAAAGAAGAAGCAAACGATTCGTCTTTAGGTATGGGTGGGGCGGAGGGGAGTTTCTCTTCTTGCTGGTCACAGGTGTGGCATCAGCACCCCCCCCCCCCCCCTGCCTCTCCGGTCCACCCCTCGCTGCTTCGGCCGTTTACAGTTTTCCTGATGTTTCCTCATGGAAATGGAAGGCTTTGTTGTCACACCGACTACTTCCCGCAGCCTTTACCCTTCTCAGCCGGTGGGAGAGAGATAAGCCGAGAGGGAGGGTCCGACCCGACCCGGCCCAGCCCGGCACGCAAATGTGACTCTCTCTCTCTCTCTCTCTCGCTCGCTCTCTCTCTCTCTCTCTCTCTCTCTCTCTCTCTCTCTCTCTCTCTCTCTCTTTCGCTCTCTCTTTCACTCTATGTCTCTCTCTCTCTCTCTCTCTCGCTCTTTCTCTCTGTGTCTTTTTCTCTCTCGCTCCTGGACTCTCTCCTTTAAATAAGAGCCTTCTGGAGGCAAGAGACTGTACTTATTGTTGACATCTCTCTCGGAAACTTATGAGGAGCCTAGCAGGAAAATTGCTGTGTATTTAAAAAAAAAATTCACCAAGAACCAAGAACAGCAGGCTGCGGTTCTAATGCCATGGGTTGCACTGTACTTTCGTACTCACTACAGTAAGAGTGGCACAAAAGGAGAATCGGTACTTGGGTAGATAGGAGCGGGCAGGCGAAAAAAAAAAAAGGATCACGGTATTAAAATCGTATCTTTACGACATATGTTACGGAAAAAATTTCCACGACATATGTCGTAAAGATACGACTTCGAGTTGTATAGTTAAGAGTATATTTTGACATCATGTGTCGACTAAGTTTTCTTCAACGGGCAAAATTTGCTTTCGTAAATGTACGACTGCGATCGTAAATTTACGACTCCGCGTCGTAATCCGAAATTTTCATAATAAATCAAAAATTTACAAGGAAAAAAAAATCACCTTGAGACTTTTTTGCCGAGTCTCTGTTCATTTATCTTCCTTTTTTACAGTTTCTCTCCTAGGAAGTCCTAGCAGCGGTGCGAGCAGAAGTCCCGCTCCAGTGGCACTGTGCGGCGCCGCGGGGCGATAGAGCGCCGGCAGCCACTCGAGTTGCAGAGGCGCTATTACGGGCAATTACGCCCGGACACGTGTGTGTGTGTGTGTGTGTGTGCCCACCCCACGTGGCACACACGTGTGCGAGACCGCCCCACGTGGCACACACGTGTGCGAGACCGCCCCACGTGGCACACACGTGTGCGAGACCGCCCCACGTGGCACACACGTGTGCGAGACCGCCCCACGTGGCACACACGTGTGCGAGCCCGCCCCACGTGGCACACACGTGTGCGAGCCCGCCCCACGTGGCACACACGTGTGCGAGCCCGCCCCACGTGGCACACACGTGTGCGAGCCCGCCCCACGTGGCACACACGTGTGTGAGCCCGCCCCACGCGCGACAACCCCCGGCGGTGTGTGTATAGCCAAACGTTTAGCTGGCACACACGTACAAAAGTGTTGAACACAGCGCTGTTTTTCTCAGATTTTCCCTGCATGTTTTTCATGTAAATGTCACTCTTGCGTTTTTGTCCTGAGAAACACTTATTAGGCAACAAAGTGGAAGTGTGAGCCCAAGTTTGACAGAGTGCAGGGGATATTAATTGCCGACGCGTTCTCATAGTAGTATTATTTTCCACGTCTCGGGTGGGCCGCGGGCCGCGGGCGCGGGGGCCTGATTTCCGGGGTCGTTCTGATTCTGCCGCCCCGATAAGCGACACCATCGCCGTGCTCCGCGCACCCTGTGCCCCGGCCCGCCCCGCCCCGCTCTTCTGTTTGACTTGACAAAACTTATCGCAGCGCAAGTCTACAATCATTCCATCAAAGTTCCTGCTTATCCGGAGGAAGGGGGCGGTGGGGGCGGCGGGCGAGGGGTGAAAAATATACGGGCAGAGCAGCGCCGCCCGACGAGTGAGCAGGCTAGTGAGCAGCGGTGAGAGGCTCACGAGGAACTTCACTGTCAAATTTTGAGTCGTCACATTACGACAGAGTCAGTGCTAAATTTTACTTTTGAAAGGTTCGTCACATGACAAATGTTTCAGTGTTTCAGTGTTAAATATTTGTTCTTTTACAGAGTTTATTTGTGAATTTACTTTTTATTTCTGTACATTTACCAAAGAATTCTGTGACTTTACAAAAGAAACCTGTAACTTAACAAACTTTATCTATTGTTTTTCACCTTTTCTTGTTATTCTACTAATTTGTCCACCAATCTACAGGAAAAATCTGTTTATCGATTTAACAGAGAAAATCTTCTAATTTTTTCCTGTTATTTTACAACAAATTTTTACAGTGTAGGCGTTGCGTCAAGAGGCCCGCGACGCCCCTATAGTTGACCGCGCGGCATCCAAAGTGCCCCGCCCGACAGTGACGACGGCGAACAGGGACGACATAATGACCACCCCCGGACCGGCTCGCTTTGACGGCGACTTTCCTCATGGTGACGCTGAACGCTTTACACTAGGCGGCCTGTATGTCGGTGGTGACGAGGGCGATAACGTCTCGAGTGCCCTGTTCTGTTCGGCACCGGTCGATGGGGTGGCACCTGGAGGACGGGGCGGGACGGTCCCGGTCCGGTCCGGTCCGCGCGTGCAGAACCCGTCCGGTCGACAGGCGACATGGACGTGAACGTCGCCACCCTGATCGTCGTGGTGCTGCTGCTGCAGTGCGGCGGGGCGCGCGCCGCCCTCCCCGCCGTCACCGAGACCGCCTCCGAGGAGGCCGCGGCCGCCCTGGCGCTCCTGTCGCCCTTCCTCGTCCCGCACAACGTCACCCTGCTGCTCTACGGCAACGCCAGCTGGACCGCCGCCCTGCTCCGCGGCCTGCCCCCGAGCACCGTCCGGGCGGTGCTGCCGGACGCGCCGGACCGGTACCAGGAGCGCGTCAAGTACAGCCCGACCGACAACATTCTCTTCATGTACGTGTGGGAGAGGCCGGTGGACCCGGCGGCGTTGATGCGGGAGCACAATAAGCAGATGGAGCGGACGCTGTTCTGGTTCTCGGTGGAGGAGGACACCACCCTCTCCGCCGCTCTGGACAGCGCGTTGTGCATCTCGCAGATGGGTGTGGCCGTCACCACGCCAGGGGGCAGCACCGCCCTGTACGCCCTCAACGAGGACAACTGCGTCGTGAACGCCCTCGCCTCCGCCGAGGTGGTGGACCGCTGGTCGCCTACGGAGCAGCGCTGGCAGCGAGAGGGGGGCAACTTCATGTTCTTCGGGAACTTCTGCAGCGGCTGGAGGCCGCCGGTGCCACCCGAACCCGTAAATTTATTGAAATTTTCGAAGACGGTGGAAGAGTCTTGGCTGGAAGAGGTCCTCAGCTTGCCGCGGAGGAGAAGTAGGGACATGATTTGGAAATCAACGATAACCAACGTTAAACTCTCATCAGTCGGCGATATCATGAAGGCAATTATGGTGGGCTTTAGCAAGCTACGACTATGCCGACTAGACGCAATGTCATTCGGCTATAGTGTTCCTTTCAGATATGACCCCAGATCCATTGAATTCAGAACCGAAAAAAAGATGTATCCGGTTGTCGCGGTGGTCCCAGCCGGGCTGGGGCCCAAGGTCAACCCCCTGGCCGCCGTCCTGCTGGAGTTCTCGCCGGCGGTGTGGCTGGGCACGGCGCTGGCCGCGCTTGGCACGGCGGCCGCCCTGGCCTGCGCGCTCCGCCGGGACCGCGGGGCCGCGCTGCTGCTCGCCCTCGCCCCGCTGCTGGCGCAGGCGCCCCCGCCGCCCCCGGCCGCGGGCCCCACGCTGCGCCCGCTGCTCGGCGCCTGGCTGCTCGTCTGCGTCGTGCTGGCGGCCGCCTACCAGGGACTGTTGCTCGGCATGCTGTCCGCCGCCCGGCCCCGCGGCGAGATCGACAGCCTGCAGGCCCTCAACGACAGCGGCCTGAAGGTCTATTACTCGAAATATGTAGTCCATTTCATCGAAGACGATGCTCAGCTCCGCGCCTTCAACTCGACACTCATATCGGACGAGAATCGCACCTTATACGAAATAGCGTTGCACAGAAACTGCGCGTTGTTAACCGTTGAAAACCGCGTTTTCGGGCGGATGTCAAGGCGCTTGAATATCCCACAGAAAAAGGTCCACCGTTTTCCCCTGGGCCCGACCGCCCTCAAGCTTGCGGTCGAGTGGAGCCCCGGGTCACCCCTCGGGAAGCTGCTGGCCGCGACCTACCGGCGCCTGGACGAGGCCGGCGTCCTGGACCGCAAGGACAACCTCGTCGACGACCTGGACCGTCACTCGTACCGGCCCGGCGTGCTGCAGCGCGCCGCCGCGATCCAGCTCAGGCACATGCAGCCCGCGTTCCTGGTGCTGCTCGTCGGCTGCGCCCTCGCCGCCCTCGCGTTCGTCGCCGAGCTGCTGGCCGCGCGCTGTCCCCGCGGCGGTGCACGCCCTGTTCCGAGTCCTGCTCGCCCTGCTCCCGCCGGCGCCGACGTCCCCCTGGTCCTGGTGCGACCCCGTCCCTCCGCGCGGCGCTGCGCCGCGTCCCTCGGAGGCAGCTCTCCGGCTTAAGGAAGCACTGCAGAGTGAGAACTACCTGGCCAGGTGAATAAAGTTGCGAAGCTGCGCTTCCACCGTCTGGCGTGGCCTGCTGTTTTGCGCGCCGCTTGAGTTTTTTTGTCTTTGAGAAGAGATCATTCTGTCATTATTTTGTCCCAAAACTGCCGTTCTACCCGGATTTTATAAATATTTTTCTAAATATTTTAATTTCATTCAACTCAAGACTCGTATAGTGTTCAAATGTTCGTTCACATTAAAAAATGTTTTGTACGGAATTTGTGCTGGTTTCCAAAAGTATGAATTTTAGATGACACCACCTTTTATTATGATTTGTTGTAAATTATGAAGTGTACTTAACGCAGCATCTGCTAAAATAAGATCTTGCTCTGGAAGCCACGCAGAGGGCGGATCGGAAGTGCATGGAGCTCCGAGCAGGAAACGGAAGATGTAACCAATAGGCTTTCAGCATGCTTCGGCTGGCGGGGTACGCGGCCCGGGCCGAGGGCGGGGCGGAGCGGGGCGGGGCGGGGGCGGGTGCGGCGGTATAGTATGGCACACATGAGAACTTTATTATTTAGCACGTGATCGGACAGCACCAGCAGCAGCAGGTGTCCGACAGAACTTTTTTTATGACCACGACGCGGCCGGCGGTCGGGCGGGGCGGCTGCTGGAAGTTGGCTAGGCCTGGGGTGGGGCGGGGTGCGGTGGCGCAGGTTGGGGTGGGGTGGGGTGGGGTGGGGTGGGGTGGGGTGGGTGGGGTGGGGTGGGGTGGGGTGGGGTGGGGTGGGGCGGGTCGGAGTGGAGTGGTGTCCCGCTATTCGCGCTCCCAGCCGCGAGGTATTTCTTTTTCATATCTCCCTGTGCTTATGTTTACAGTGTAGGGGCGCTCACGGCAACTTGCGCTCAGGCCCGGAGGCCCCGCAGGGAGCGCCGTGGCAGTGTTCAAGTGCCGGGCGGGGCGGGGCGGGGCGGGGCGGGGCGGGGCGGGGCGGGGCGGGGCGGGGCGGCCTGGTCTGATCTCAGCTGTTGCATGCATGGCGGCGTCGCGGCGCCCAAGGACCAGCGAGCTCACCGCGCCCCGCCCCGCCCCGCCCCACCCTCGGGACATAAAAGCACCGGAGCGGACGGGAGATCAGATGGTACAGAGAAGCGGGCTAGAAGCGGGGCGGGGCGTGAGCGTGTGCGAGAGAGCTACGGGGCTTGGGGCGGGGCGCCGCCCTCCCCTCAAGCCCGCCCCGCCCCGCCCCACCCCGCCCCACCCCGCCACGCGCGCCTCCGCCGCCGCGCCTTCCGGCCCGTTAGGACTCCCGCTGCCTTTTGGGGAAGAAACACTCATCTTTTTCACTCGGGCAGCCCGCCCCGCCCCAACCCGCCCCGCCCCGCCCCGCCCCACCGCCGGGGGTCCGGGGCCACCGACCCGCAGTAAGCCCCGCTATTCATCATGTGAGGAAGTGGTTTTTCGCCACGAAGCTCTAAGCAATCTGCCACCTATCTTCTTCGGGAAGGCGGCAGGCGGGGTGGGGTGGGGGTGGGGTGGGGTGGGGCGGGGTGGGTGGAGGAAAGGGGGACGGGAGAAACATCACTGTGCTTCTATACAACGCGAAACCTCCCTCCTAGCCCAGCCCTAGCCCCGCGCACTGCGCCATGAAAGGAAGAAAAACACAAATTAAAGAATAAGAAAACACAGGTCTCTATTTCTGCTCTGTGTCTGTATTTTTTTTAAGTCAATTCGGTCTATAAATAAAGTGCACATGAAAATAATTGCGCGGAAAGCGTGCAGCTCGCAAGGAAGGTTTTGGCAATTCTCCAAAAACAAAAATAAAAAAAATTGTAAGAGCTATGAAGACGAGCGTGCAGCGATACACGGCGCAGCGCCCCCCCCCCCACCTCTCCCCCCTCCCTGCCCCCGCCCCTACGGGCACTCTGCAGCCCAGGCCCTACACGCGTAAATCACCCCCTGGGCACAAAGTCTGACCCCCTCGCTCCCCCTCTCTCTCTCTCTCTCTCTCTCTCTCTCTCTCTCTCTCTCTCTCTCTCTCTTACGACCAAGGACAACCCCCTGGGAGTCCCTTGCATTGTTGTGTGGATTCCAGCCCTGCCGCACCCCTCCCCCTCCCCCCCCTCCTCCCCTATCCGACCGGATTGCAGCATTTCAAGCGGCGTTGCAGAGCAGTCCTTTACCTTAACAACCTCCCCTTCCCACATCCCTGCTTTATGGTATACTGCACTTCGTGCATTTGAATTGAAAGTTATTCCGGTTCTTTCCTCTTTTCTATTTTTTTTACAGCCGTTTCCGTCCTACATACCTGGGAACTCTGCGCAGTTTGCAAGTAGTATACTCAAAAAGTAAAGTAAAGTGTATTTTTTTTTCCTCTCCGTCGTTTTTCACTGCAAGCGCCGTAATGACGCACGTCATCGCAAAAGGGATAACGCTCATCATCATGCCGTTCTTCTGGAATATTTTCTAAGCAAGCTCCTGAATTTTATTTTTGACGACCATAAAATTTCTCGGAAAATTTCCTTTTGAACGAGCGTGCCAGGAGTTTCTTAGAATGCGTAACGGTGTTACGGGATTGCATACTCGGCAGGGCTTCAGGGGCCATGGTGCCTTTCGGGCGAATGGGGTAGGCAAACCCGCAACACTGTTACGCATTCAAAGAAACACCCAGTACATGTCACTGGGGTCAGAGTTCAGATACACACACGAACTAGAATACTTTTAGCAGCACGTGCTCGAAAAGTATGGTTAGAATACTAGTCGCATGAATGCTCGTTCGAACGGAAATTTTCCACGGATTCATAGCACGGAACGCTTCCGTCATCGGTTCCGTACTAAATTGTTAAACCAAGTGTGCAACTGCTCAACACTTGTATGTGTGCAACTTCCAGTCTAGCATGCGTAAGTGTGCAACTCGGCAGTTGTGCAATTGCAAGTATCAAACTCGCCAGTTGCACACTTGTAAATGTTCGACTGCCCCGTGCAACACTATCCTTGCTGAACACTTGCAAGTGCACAACTGTCGAGTTAAACACAAAGAAGTGCACAACTGGTAAGTTATAAACGCGAAATTGCACAATTGCCAATTGCGCACCTGCACGTTCTAGGCTGGAAGTTTCAGACATACATATGCAAGGTCCAAGGTGTGCAGTAGCAGAGCACCTTTCCCCTGTCTTCCCCTGGAGCCACATGATCCAAAGGTGTTCTACATGCACTGTAAAAAATCTTTGGAGCAATTTTACAATTTTGTGCTGAAAACGCACCTGTGATACGCCAATACACGGAAATTCATGAGTCCAAGTACATGGGAGCGACTAAGGTGTGCTCTGGCAAAGCCGACAAAACGTGTGCCATTTTTGGAGACAAGCGACTGAGTCGTGCTCTCAGGGAACACCCAGGTTTTAGAGTGTAGGCATCTCATTTTTTACAGTGAACATTCACACGCCTACAACTGTGTGACACAGCAGCAGCAGTGAGAGAGGCCGAGTTCGGGAGGCAAGAGAAGGGCCCTCCTCCCCAGTGGACCAGGGGCCTCTGTGTATCGAGAGGTCAGCAAATTGAATCCAGCGCCGGGGCCGGGGCCGAGGCCGGGGCCGCGCCGGGCCAGCTGATCGACTCTGGATTGGGCTGTACGCCGCTTCGGCCGAGTGGGTGCCGGAGAGGGCGTTGGAGAGGGCTCTCTCTCTCTCTCTCTCTCTCTCTCTCTCTCTCTCTCTCTCTCTCTCTCTCTCTCTCTCTCTCTCTCTCTCTCTCAGAGGCTTTACGTCCCAGACTTGGGTAGCGGGTGGAGGAGGAGGAGGAGGAGGGGGGAGAGCAAATGAATGAATGAATACAAATGAAGCACGGGGGTGGAAAAGGCTTGGGGAAAAGGAGAGACAAAAATACACAATCGCGGGAAACAATGAAAGGCCCGTGTATCCAAGGTCGACCCCGGTTGTCCGATGGTTGTTCCCCCCCCCCCCCTTTCCTCCCCCATCCTCCTCTCCCCTTCCTCTGCACACGCCTCGGTCGGTCCGGTCAGCAGCAGCTGCAGGGGGACGTGTGCTGCTGTGGAGCGCTTTGTAGATCATTAAATTAGTGAATACCGAGGTGAATTGTGCTGATTACTGTAGGTTCCAGGGGCGGTCCAGGGGCACAATGGCGCCCGACCGAGAGAGAACCGGACCGGACAAAAGGGTTTAGGGCCGTCTCGCAGTGTCTCTGTGTACTGGCCTACCCTTCTCTCTCTCTCTCTCTCTCTCTCTCTCTCTCTCTCTCTCTCTCTCTCTCTCTCTCTCTCTCTCTCTCTCTCTCTCTCTCCCTCCCCTCTAACTCTCTCTCACTTCCTCTCTCACTGTCCCTCACCCTCTCCCTCTCTCCCTCTCTCACCCTCTCTCTCTCACACACACTCTCTCTCTCACTCCCTCTCTTCCTCTCCCTCTCCCTCTCATTCTCTCTCTCGCTCTCTCTCTGCGGTGGACACACCCCGTGATCTGATTAGCGATTCCGCCCCGCAAACAACGCCTAGGTCCTGCACCGCTGCTGCCCCGCCACGGGTTTGCAGTCATTGGCCCCAGATTCCATTTCACTTCACACAGTTTTTTTATTCTTTTCTTTTTTTCGCCTTTCTCCTCTTTCTCTCTTTGCGTTTCACATTTCTTTTTTATGAGTTTTAATTATGCATTCTGCGGCCGTGGCTGCAAGCGCGAGCGCTCTGGCTGCGCGCGCGGCGTGGCCCGGCGCCGCCGCCCCGCCGGAGACGGGCTGGTTTGTAGGCCAATGTCAAATAACGTTCAAATTGAAACAGCCGGGTCCTGGTCCTGGGGGTGGTGACACAGAGCTACACTGTTAAACCAAGTGTTCAACTGCTCAACACTTGTATGTGTGCAACTTCCAGCCTATAGCACGTGCAAGTGCGCAATCGGCAATTGTGCAATTTCACGTGTTTAACTCGCCAGCTGTGCACTTCTATGTGTTTAAACTCGACAGTTGTGCCCTTCAAGTGTTCAACAAGGATAGTGTTGCACGGGGCAGTTGAACACTTGCAAGTGCACAACTGTTGAGTTGAACACTTACTAGCGTAAAACTGTCGAGTTTGATACTTGCAATTGCACAACTGCCGAGTGCGCATGCTACTGTTCACTGTCACTGTTAAAAAAAAAACCACAGCAGTGAAAACCGTAAACCAGCGGTCTCAGACAGCAGACGACGCGCGGGCCGCACGGGTGGGACCTCTCGCTCGCACTCATGCGGCCCCCCATAGCACCATCTCTTTCTCTCGGGGCCGCTTGTGGCCCGCGGGCCGCCAGTCTGAGACCCCTGCCGTAAACCGTAAAAACCGTCATTGTACTCGGAACAAAAAGGTAAAACACTGTATATTCAGCGTCATCTTCCCTACAATTTACAATAAGATTTTACAGTTTATTATTGCGTTTAGGAATAACGGTGTTAACCGTTGTTAAAACTGTGTGTGTGTTTTTTTTAACAGTGCTGGAAGCTGCACACATTCAAGTGTTGAGCAGTTCGACGGGTCCAAGTAACGTCGTCCGATCTCGTAGTGACGGTTCAACGTTGTTCGATCTCGCCAGGACGCTTCAACGTTGTTCGATCTCGGCGCAGCAGATTTCCAACAATGTTTGACGTTAAATATAAAATCAGGGTTTCAGCTTTTCGAAAAAGTAAAAAATGGACACTATTATTCAAAGTCTGAAGAATAAAGTCCATTTTTTTACTTTTTCGAAAAGCTGAAACCCTGATTTTATATTTAACGTCAAACATTGTCGGAAATCTGACGCGCCGAGATCGAACAACGTTGAAGCGTCCTGGCGAGATCGAACAACGTTGAACCGTCGCTACGAGATCGGACGACGTTACTTGGACCCGTCGAGTTGCACACTTGGTTTAACAGTGCGGAGGGTGGGGTGGGGGTGGGAGTCCTGTTGGTGTCAGGCCTAACCTGAGGACTGGTCCTCATCCTGTAGGGTGTTGAATGCAGCGCAGCGGGGCGGGGCGCTCGGCACCCGGACACTCACAGACACTGAAAGGACCCCGCCCGCCGCGCCCACGCCCACCGAGCCTCTGTGCTGCCGACCGGATTACCAGGGGATTATACCCCCCCCCTCCCCCCCCCGCCCCCCGCCGCTCTCAGCTTCAGGGGAGTGACGAGGAAATTACGGGCTGAACGTAAAAAAAAAAAAAAAGAAGGAAGAGGGTGACACGAGCGAAGCGCTGGGCGAGCGGCGGACGCCTGTCGGATAGGCAATCCGAGTGCGCTGCCTACCGGGCGGGTGGCTGTGAACGCCAGGTAGGTAGGCAACCCGAGCGCGCGGGCGAGAGCGCGCTGCCTACCGGGCGGGCGGCTGTGGACGCCAGGTAGGGCGGAGGTACTGCTATTCGATACCTCCAAACTAGATGCGCTTATCGGCTCGGAACGCTGGACAACACCGCTTATCTGTTCGGAGGCCTGGACAACACCGCTCATCTGCAGCCCTCCTTGCACAACACCGCTTATCACATGCAGTCGCGTTTGACGAGGCGTAAATTACGAATATAGGTCTTCTAATGTAATTGCCTTTCAGAGTTTTCTAAGAAAACTGTAGTGCCTTTGGAACTTTAGTGCCTTTTAAAGGTAGGACTTAGCACCTTTGTTGTTCCAGTGAAATCGTTATGATTCAGAAATGAAGAACAGCAAAAACATTCCTGGCAAAATTTAGAAATATTGTGAACCGAAATTGAGAGTTGTTTTTTCCGCGGAACATTTCAACCAGAGTCGGTTACAACGGTCTGTGCACACACATTTCCTGCCTATTTTCCCCTTCCTGCAATGGTCGTTTTCTCTTTACACACACTGAATTCAGGCAGATTTAAAGCACTCATTTTGGCGTGAGATTTGCAGTAACTCTGGCTATTTCTTGTATTGGTACATAGTACCTGACATACCCTTAGCGATCCCAACGCTCGGCGTCGTTACGGTCAGCTCACCTGCGAACAGAAAACAAAACTCAATTCAGACATTACGCTCTTCGTAAGTAATTCACTTGCCATTTTTTTTTCAAACACTCTTAAAGCTAGAAAAATACTAAGTATCTGCTCCGAACGGGAAAAATGCTGCAGCATAGGGTAGCATACTCTGCAGCTCCATCCACTACACGGCTTCTCCCCTCTCTCTCTCTCTCTCTCTCTCTCTCTCTCTCTCTCTCTCTCTCTCTCTCTCTCTCTCTCTCTCTCTCTCTCTCTCAGCCTGCGCCAGTGGACATTTCACAGATTACGCGGTTCGCGCAATAATAACCATTAATATTATTCAAATGGCGCTTCGAGCAATCGCAATGGAAACGAGCCCGTGGTGGCGCCAAAGGCGTCGAGCGGGGCTCTTGAACCCTACTTAAAAATGGATATTTATTCACCCATTCCGTGGAGGGTATTTGTAATGTGAGAATTATTTGAGATTTTTTTTCCCCTCTCCTGCTAAACTTTTTATTTTTTTTTCCAAGTTTGTAGTTTTATCTATGTCTCGTCAGCTTTCGGCCGCAGATGTGTTTTACATTCCAAAGAGTTTGCGGTTTAGCGTGCTCTAAGTTGGTCGTTACAAAATACCGCACGTATAAAAGTTCCTCTCCCGCCACCGCAACGGCAAGCTAGCTCATTAACAGGATGAGCAAGGTAGCATCACTTGACTCTCTCTCTCTCTCTCTCTCTCTCTCTCTCTCTCTCTCTCTCTCTCTCTCTCTCTCTCTCTCTCTCTCTCTCTCTCTCTCGCTCTCTCTTTCCATCTCCCGGACCCTTTCAACGCTCGGCGCGCACCCCGTCCCTTTCACATTGTGTCCCTTTCTCTGTTTTCAAATGCAAATTGTGGATTAAGCACATTTGCATATGGCAACAATTTGAAGCCGCCATTCGGACGCCATCTTCCAACTTTTTCCCCGCTGCTCTCTCATTCTATAAACTAATGAATCACCCCCCCCCCCCCCAGGCTCTCTCTTTCTCTCCCCCTCCCTCCCAATCCTCATCTCTCTTCCTCTCTCTCGCTTGCTCGCTTCCCAGTCTTGGCGCTTATCCGCTTAACATTACCATATCGAATACCGGAGTAAGCGCGACTAGCCGCCTGATCCGTCAGAGAGAGAAGGGGGAAGGGGAGCGAGGGGGGTCAAGATAAGAGATGGGGGGAAAGAGGAGTGTGGGGAGGAGGGGGCCGCCACTACTTGGAATCTGGGATTTGGAATGGTGTAGAGCAGGGGAGAATTCCCCGCCCCGCTCCGCCCCGCCCCGCCCCGCCCCATCGCGTTGACTTTCTTCTTCTCCTTCGAGGGATATCTTATTTCCAGGGCGCAGAACGCCCTGGGATGCGACCGGAGCTATGCGAAGAGGAGGAAAAATTCTATCCGGCTCAGATCGAATTACGATGCATGCGTTGGCACTCTCTCTCTCTCTCATACACACACACACATACGTGTGGGCGCAAGAGGGCGCCTGTGGCGGGAATTTGATGAGGAGGGTGAACCGCTAATCCGCCCCGCCCCATCACGCCCTGCCGCACCACGCCCCGCCTCACCACGCCCCGCCTCACCACGCCCCGCCTCACCACGCCCCGCCCCACCACGCCCCGCCCCACCACGCAAGGCGCGAGCGCGCCGGCCGGCTCCGTGTTTAACTTTAGCGTTCAGGGGAAGCGTCGTGTACTCTCTCTCTCTCTCTCTCTCTCTCTCTCTCTCTCTCTCTCTCTCTCTCTCTCTCTCTCTCTCTCTCTCTCTCTCTCTCTGATTGGGTAAGGGTTGCTGCTCCAGTGCAGTATACTATCGCCGACGACGTGAGCAGAGGAGTACGAAACTACTGTGCTCTGGAAACCGAACGTCTGTGAATGTCACGCCACGCACTACACTGGAAAAACAAGTGTGACGTGTGTCGCACATTATCATGCACTCTCTGGAGAGAACGTTTCTTGATGCACTCCTCCCGGTGCAAAAAAAAAAATAGGGGCATCACACAGAGAGTGCAGCAAGAAACGTGACGCATGTCACGTTAGTTTTTCCAGTGTACTTGTACGTGTGTGAAGGTCAATTTCATTCCGCTTCAACTAGTAGTAAATGTGTAGAATTTTTTTCTGGAATTTCACACTTTTATTCTGTGTGTCAAATAATCCTCAATCGCGAAACGTGCGTGTTTGGTGCGCAGTTTTGCCCTGTATCACTGCAAATGCAGGAGCGAGATGTTTCACCTCACTATGTTTTCCTCTTGGCCCATTTAAGCGAGGGTCTAGGAGCCTCGCTCTCATTGACAAAGAGCCTATAACGTCACTCAAATTAAGTGAGATAAAGGATATAAATATTCACTAAAAAAAGGGCGACGGTTTCCCAATCCTCGCTCGAATAGGGCGAGATTTTTGAAACTATTGCTCAAATCGAGCGAGACAACCAAACCTCGCTCTCAAAGAGAGAGTGAAAATTTCTCGTTCTCCTGAGGATGAGAATCCTCGCTCTGGTACACTGAAAATCCACGTGTACGCATGACGCTCACTTGTAGGTGAACACATAAATTCACTCTCTTGTAGGTGAGCAAATAACCATTCACTCACCTGGAGGTGAGCAAACAACCATTCACTCACTTGTAGGTGAGCGAACCGTCATCTCGCCGTTATTATTTTTTACAGTGTATTCGGTCACTTGTAGGTACAAGTGAGTGAATGGTTATTTGCTCACCTACAAGTAGTGAGTGCGAATTTATTTGCTCACCTACAAGTGAGCGACATTCGTACACTTGGATTTCCGGTGTATTTACATTGTACAGTGAATCATGACGGTCAATCCCCGCGGTCGGCCCGGTTACACCGCAGCGAGATTAAGGTAATCCCTATCCTATATCCTTTCCCTCGCGATGACAGCGCTACTGTGACGCCGCGGGGGAGAGTTTTGACAGCGCTAAACCCGGTTTGTTACTGTGCGGCTGAGCGGGGCATCGGGGAGGGATCACTGGGGGGGCGGGGCGGGGCGGCCGGGGCGGAGGGGAGGAAGTCCCAACTTCTAATCGAATTTAAAGCGGCAGTTTGCTGAAGGGGCGCTGTTTGTCTTGTCGGCGCGGCGGCCTGCTGCCCGCGCCCCGCCCTGGCCCCGTCTCCCGCTTGTCACCTGCCCCCCCCCCCCTCCCCTCAAAGGGCTACAACGGGTGTTTAATACGCCGCAATCCCAAACCCTTGCTCGGTCTGCTGGCCCGGCCTCCCTGAGGCGGGGCGGGGCGGGGCGGGGCGGGGCGGGGTGGGGCGGGGCGGGGCGGGGCGGGGCGGGGCGGGATGGGGAGGGCCCACCCCTCCACGACTGCGGATGGTCGACGCCTCTTGTCCCTCATTCAATAACTAATAAACGCCCCGTTGGAGACCCATCAAGTGTGTGAATGTCGCACACTACTTGTAGTTGCGTGAATTGTCACTCGCTCACACGTGGGCGAGGGGACGAATTTTCACAGCAATTTCACACACTCAAGGGGGAAGGCCGTGTGTCGGCGGCGGCCCACGCGCGCCTGACGGGTAGGCAATCCAACTGACAGCGCGGCGCGCACGGCAGCTGGGGTGTGCCCGCACGCCCGCACAAGGTAATCAGTGTTGGCAGAAAAGTAGGCAATAAGTAGCCCAATAACACGGTGGAGTAAAGTGGGCTGCATCTGCGCCTGCCTACTAGGCAGCACCCTAGCACAGGTGCGTACATGCTGCTTAGAAGGCAAGCGCAGATGCAGCTCTCTCTATACTCCACAGTGTTGCCAGAAAAGTAGGTAAAAAGCGCCCAACACACAGCCGTGTGGAGCGGTGGGTATCAACGCCTGCCTACTAGGCAATCCTTCTTCACAACTGTGGAGAAGTGTACTTGGTCGTGAGTCTGTCTGTTCGTCTGTCTGTCTGTCATCGCCGGTTCTCCTCTTAAAGTACAGAAGTAATCGTAAAAAGCCGTAGTGTTCCGTAATCTACTAACTTCAGCGCTATGATATTTGTCTAGACTTTTCCTATAAATGGAGTTTATATTGAAACGTTTAATGTAAACTTCACTCCGGAAAGGCTGGCAGGCAACGAAGGGAGTTCACCAGTAGCGCCACCTAGCGGCAGCGCGCGAACTACTGGTAGGTTTAGACTGGTGAGGACAGATGCGTTTGTCAATTGTTTTGAAGCTCCAGCCGTACGTTCCTTTTTCCGCGGTTAGGACGTGACTCGCGGACCCCGCGAAACTGTCCCCCGCGAGCGCCCCGCGAAGTGACAAGCCGCGGATCGCGATGCCGCGGCCGCGAGTGCCCCGCGATGGGGGTGACTCGCGAGGATATTACGCATCTGTCCTCACCAGTCTAAACCGTCCATACGTTACGACGGCCCAGCCAAGCCCTGTGTCCCCGGTGTCCACCTTGACAGTTTACAACATCAAAATTATAAATTTAACCGTCAGTCCGACGAAATATGCGGTCTCAAATAGTTTTTAGAGTGGTGGTAGTCGCCTCACGAAGTTTCTAGTGTCGTCATTTTGTAGAAGTGTGTGTTCGAGTGATTTGACGTGTGTTCACGTCTGTGGGGTGGGGAGGGTAAGTGCCTCAAGTTCTAATCAAAAATACCTTTGATTGTACTGGATTTGTGAAATGAACGTCACGGATTGCTGAATCGACAGCCAGGATCGCCTCAACTTACTTCCGAACTCATTATTTGGGTAAGTGACATAACCTAACAACATAAACAATGTTGTTTACAGTAGAGTACACACAGTTCTATCTGGGAGACAGCAGACTTTGGTCTGAGTATTAAAATCACATAACACCTTGATCTGACAAGTGAGAGTCACTAGCTGTGACATTATTTTCTTATATTTAATTAAATTTTGTTTTAAACCTTTGCTCGGTACCCTAGTGTTGTGATTTCTTATTACCAGCCAAACGGTTTCCCTGATACGGTATTGATGCTGTAGTAGAAGTCGTGTGCTCCTTTTAGACATGAGATAAGAGACATTTGTTATTTAAAAAAGGTTATTAATTTATAAATATTGAAGATAAACATTTGGAGTCTCATTCTACTAAAGAAGACACATCAAAGTGTGGTGAAAGTATTAAAATCTTATAACCTTTAAACCCAACTAGAAAAAGTAAATGGTATGGGTATTATTCAGATAAATTTAGTAGGATTTTGTTCCGAACCTTTGCTGTTCTTCCCAGTGATACGATTTCTGATCAAGTTATCTTATGTTTTAAACCAAACATACTGCTTGATCCGTTTTGGCTATGAATTGGAATGAGAGGAAAGCAGCTCTATAAAAGTAATGATACGGAGTAAATTCGTTTCTAAAAAATGATTCGTTTATAGAAATTTGGCTCCCACAAACACAAGGGGCGGTACTGTAGATTGGATTTAGGTGAGAAACGGTACTTGTAATATAACAATTATGCTGAGAGTGTTTCTAAAAAACTGAAATATTATCAAAACACAGTCATATAATCATTAAAATGCTACAGAGGTTTTGGAGTATTTCAATTCTATTTCAAATAGCTATAAATCAGTTCAAAATAGATTCGCCTCATCATTTAAAGGTTGTGAGTCATTGTGAATGTCTTAATTGCATTTAAAGGTAGTGGCCTCTGTATCAACATTCATTACTATGTCTTTTTATATGAAGTTTTAGAGACCCAATGCTTGGCTTACCATTGATACTAGTAAGTTGATGTGAAGGCAAACTTGTTTCAGAAGAGGAGGAGGGGGGGGGGGGGCACAGCATGCAGTTGCATTCTTATATTCATCATGTAAATGATACTTATTGTCACTTATCTTACCTCCGGGTAAGAAGGGGAAAAGCAGCCTCGCTGCCTAGGGTGCAACAGGGGAGGTGGGGGAAAAGGGGAGGTTCTGGAAGTGTGTTCTAGGGGTCCCCGCTCAGGATAACCACATTTTGTAGGCCACTGGGCCTCTGGCGTCGACCCCATAGGGTGTCCGAGACTTTCGACCTGGGGACAGCTCAGAGGGGATGCTCAGCATGCCCCTGCCACAACGGCGTTACACTCATAATGTCGTTCTGGGTTCGGGAAGGGTGTCACCGTCCCGCGTCTATGGCGCCCTCTCTCCATCTCTCCCTCTCTCCCTCTCTCCATCTATCCATCTATCCGTCGGCCCATCCCGATGGCTTCCTGGCGGGCGCCTTGGCGGCGGTGAACGGCCAAAGGAAAAAGTTTTGGCCTCTGTGTAAACGACCGTAAAGTTAGGAGTACACCAAACTCCATTCAGTCTGGCGTGGCGCGGCCCTGCCCTGTGCTCGTGGGGGGAGGGCGGCGGCGGTGGCCAGATCAGGGGCGGCACGCGCTGGCTGGGGGGGGGGGGGGGGGGGGGGGGGGGGGGGGGGGGGGGTGGGGCGGGGTGGGGCGGGGGGGGGCGGTGAAGGGCCCACCCCTCCAGGACTGCGGAGCGCCGCGTCGTCTTTCCTCCCTCATTCAATAAAAAAGAAGCCTAGACACGATCCGGGGCGGAGCAGCTTCGAACACCTCTTGCTCCCCCTCCGATCCCTGGCCGGCCACCCCTCCCCTCCCCACCCTCCTCCTCCCTCCCCTCCCCACCCCATCCCCACCCCACCCCGCCCCCACGCCGTCCCCACCCCCACCTCCACCCACCGCTCCTCCCCCTTTTCACTATTAACTTTTTGGAAACAAGGTGGCGACCATGCTATCAGGTGTTGACTTCCGGGCGCACCCCGCCTCGCCTCGCCCCACCCCACCCCACCCCACCCGAACCCACCCGCGTGCTTAGGAGACCTGTTGAGGTGCTAAAACTTGGCGACTGGCCGCCCGGAACGCCCCACCCCGCCCCGCCCCCCGCCCCCAGCGGCCGCCACGCAGCCTGGGCCACTTACACAGAGGGGAGAGGAAACCTTTGTGAAACTAACTGCTCATGCAAATTTCCCACGACCTCGCTTTGAAAAATACACAGGGAAATTTTTTAATGGTGAGGCGTTTCGTTAAATTACGAAAATCACAAATCGTAAAAACTGCAATCATTCATGAATGGACTGTCATAAAATTACAACATACTTTATCGAAATAAAAATGAACTAAAATATTGTAAATCTACGCGGCTGTATTTTTATGGTGGATAGCGTCGGACACATGAACGGGACATATAGGGGTAGGAAGGGAGAGACATCGCGTGGTCGGTCCAGCATCCGCAAACCATAAGAAGGGCCTAGCCCCTCGGCGTCCGCCCCGCCCCACCGCGCCCCGCCCCGCCCCGCCCCGCCCCGCCCCGCCCCGCCCCGCCCCCCCCGCCCCGCCCCGCCCCGCTCCGCCCCGCCCCGCCCCGCCCCGCCCCGCCTCTGCGACTGCCGCCTGGTCAAAGAAGCTTAGCGGGTAAGCCCTGGGCAGGGCAGGGGCGGGCCAAGGGGAGGGGGGGGGGGGCCTCCGCTTGGCCGTCGAGGCGTCACCCAGAGTGGCCTCGGCGACCATCAGTCCCAGTCGCGACGCGCACACGTCGTGACACTCACAAAAAATATACTCAAAAAAAGGATTTAATAACATTCTGCGAAACTGCAAAAGGGAGAGTAGTCGTCCGTCGGGTCGCGGTGACAGCACGCACACCCTAAGACGCCTGATACTTTGATCTTTTTACAAAGTAAATTGTGAATTATTGACGCGACAGTTTCGATAAAGAAACATTTTCCGTTAATCCTACGGCTACTTTTCATAGTGTGAGTGCGGCACGCTCAAAGCGCATCGCTGCGGAGGCGACTAGTCGTATAGCCATCCGCCTGTGCGGTGCTTCCCCCTACCCCCTACTCCTCTCCCCCTACTCCTCCCTCCCCCTACCCCCCCCCCTCCCCTAACCCCTCCCCTTCTAGCCGGTACTGGTTTTGGGGCCGCCCCGCGCCCATAACAAACTTTTTGTATTTTGCCGGCGCGTGGGGCGTCGCCGTTATTCTGGCATATTACTTCATACGCTTGAGTGCACCCCTCCCCCTCCCCTCCCCTACCCTTCACCTACCCCTACCCTCCATACCCCCTCCCCCCAACTACCCCCGACCTACCCCCTACATTGTTAAACCAAGTGTGCAACTGTTCAATACTTGAATGTGTGCAACTTCCAGTCTTACACGTCCAAGTGTACAACTCGGTATTTGTGCAATTCCAAGTGTCAAACTTGCCAGTTGTGCATTTGTAAGTGTTTAACTCGACATTTGTGCACTTGCATGTGCTCTGGAAAACCCAAGTGTGTACATGTATTCATTATTTACTGCATACTTACAGGTATTCAGTAAATAATAAATACATGGCATGTATGCAATATTTGCTGAATACCTTGGCATGTACTCACGTAGTTTCTGTGTGATTTTTCGAGTGTACATGCCAAGGTTTTCAGCAAATACTTCATACATGGCCATGTATTCATTATTTACTGAATACTTGTAAGTATGCAGTAAATAATGAATACATGTACACACTTGGTTTTCCAGTGTGTTCAACTTCCCCGTGCAACATTTCCCTTGTTGAACACTTGCAAGAGCACAACTGTCGACTTAAACACTTACAAGTGTACGACTGGCGAGTTTGACACTTCCAATTGCACAAATACCGAGTTACGCACTTGCACCAGTTATACTGGAAGTTACACACTTACAAGTGTTGAACAGTTGAACACTTGGTTTCACAGTGTACCCCCGACCTACCCCCTCCCCCTACCACCCCTACCCACCCTACCCCCACCTACCCCCTTCCCCACCTACCCCCCACCTACCCCCGACGTACCCCAGGCGAGGCCTCTCATGCTGGGCGCCTGCAATCAAAAGACAAAGCTTGAAGCCAACGCTGCCGCCCCGCCGCCCCCAAAACAGCGCTGTACAGATTCTTAATTGAAAGGCAACTTTTCCAATTGCGTCGTTGACATGCTGGCACACACTCATTACGAGAAAAGGGGGGAGGGCGGGGGTTACGCCGAGGCCTTTGTCACCGAACCTCAATAAAAACGTACAGTCGTACGAACCTCGAAAAAGCCAAAAAGGGCAAAGTCTTAGGCTGTACCGTGTATCGCCGGATCAAGAGGTACAGGGGGGGGGGGGGGGTGTGCCCTTCTTACACTGTCAGAAAAAAAGGCACAGTAAATGGTAATTACTGGTAGACAATTTGCCTGCTTAATATGTATACAGACTTTTCTGTACGGAGTAGAATATCGTTTAACACATGCTCTTGTGGGCACTACGGTAAAGAGAAATGAAGTTTCCTCCTGTGACCACTGTGCCACGGATTTCCGTACCTCTCCTTGTACTTTGGTGCAGGAAGGTTTACAGTGTATAGTTTGCAGATGCTGGACCGACCTCTCCCTATGCGTCGCGTTAGGCCACTGTTAGAAATCCTGTAGTCAGAAACAGTGGCCTCACAATCCTTACCGTAATATATTTTACGGTCGTACTGCACTTTTTTTACGGTTCGGACTGTATTTTCTTTTACAGTCAGGACTGTATTGCAAAATACAGTCCAGACCGTATTTCCTTTTACGGTCTGTCCCGTTACAGTTCGGACTGTATTTAAAAATACGGTTGGACTGTACTGAGTTTTACAGTCTAGCCAGTTACTGCCTGGACCATGGAGTTGGCAATAAGACTGTACCGGAGAAGGAAAAAGTTGAAATTGAGTACATTCTAATACAGTCCGAACTGTACGCTCAAATACGGTCCAGACTGTGACAGACCAGACCGTAAATTGACATACAGTTCGACCGTATTTTGAAATACTGTGCTGACTGTAAATAAATATACGGTCAGGTCTGTAAAATTAATTACGGTCTGACCGTAAAAATAAATACGGCCAAGACTGTGCAAAAATTTATTGGCCATCCTGTATGCATTTACTGTCATTTTTTCTGAGAGTGGCACTGTCTACTTTGAAAAAACCATTGGATATAAAACAAATTCTAGTCATATTATTTTTTTAATATCTTGTAAATTTACAACAGCCCATTTATTTAGGCACACCAAACATTTTTCCGGTACGTTCCCGTATGAATCTGGAAAGTAAATTTTCCGCTTGCTGGAAATGCAATAACATGCATGGATATGCCGAGAAATAGCATCCGAAAAATTGCTTACCAGGTTCAACCGGGAACTTCCCGAATTTATTTTTTTCTGTGGTGCTTGCAGTTTTACAACTCTGAATAGTTGTAGTGTTACAAGATTCTAGAAACCACGAAAAATTTTCCCTGTAAAACCTATACGGCTTTACCAACGACGGTCCACGATTAGTTTCGCTGTTGGCAGTGTACTCTGTGTGTTGTCCTCAGGTGCATGACGGGCGGCGCGACCGCAGGGCTACGGTTCCCGTCCGGAGTGAGACGCGCGGTTACAACTAGAGAGCAGAGGCGTCAGCCCGCCACGACCAGCCAACCACGGCGCGTGTACGCCGGTACCAGCCAATCACGGCGCTTCTCTCGCGGGTGAGTGGTCACCTCTCTTCCTTTGAGTCTCTCTAGTTGCACCTGCTGGGCCGTGACAGGGGCGCCACCGCAACGGCGAGAACGAGTTAAGTGGTCAGGGGTCCCAGCTGTGGCAGAGCAGAGAGGTAACCTCGCCTCTGGTCGCCCCGCCCCGCCCCGCCCCGCCCCGCCCCGCCCCGCCCCGCCCCCGGGGACTGCAGTGAGCGGGGGCGGCGGTGAGGACGGGAGTGTCTCAGGCTCTGTTCCATTGGCCAGAAGCAATTACCGGCGCCAGCAAATATTTGCACGCTGCCACCCCGCCCCACCCCACCCCGCCCCGCCCCGCCCCGCCACGCCCCGCCCCGCCCTGCCCCGAGAAGGGAGAGCAAGCAGGACGATGAGGACGAACAGAGGCACCGCTGCGCGGCCCGACGCGCCCGCAGGGCAGATGCGCCGCCCCCACCCCCACCCCCCGTTCACTTCCCCCCCTCCATACCCCGCCTCGTCGTACCCCACCCCGCTCGGCCCCACCACCGGAGAGGCCACCTTGGCGGGCCTGCAGAACAGCCGCAGTCCGCACCCGCCTCATTCCTGGTGTTATTACAATAAACCACCACCAAATTGTTGCGTGGCGCGGTGGGGCGGGGCGGGGCGGGGTGGGGCGGGGTGGGGTGGGGCGGGGCGCGGTGGGGCGGAGAGGCAGTGAGCCAAGTCGAGTCGAGCTCTCGGCGCGGCGACGGCGGCGTCAGTCTGTTTGCGGAACGTAATTGACTTTCTCGCAGGCGGTGTGCGCTCGAGGACGACCGCGCCCCGCCCCGCCCCGCCCCGCCCCGCCCCGCCCCGCCCCGCGACATAACTCCCGATGCGCGCGCGTGGTTCGCACGGATCGGCCGCGTGCCGCGCCCCGCTGCATCCTAGAGGTCCTTGTCCGGTTTGGACCACGCACTCGACGACCACGACCACGACCACGTCTGTGAATGCTGCACACAAAACTACCGCCACACCACATAATGCAACTGTAACCTCTCCAGGGGTCGCACTTGCAAGAAGTGTGACGCATGTCACATTAGTTTTTCCAGTGTTTTCCTGGGCTGTGCACACACGACACGGCGCGGTGCGGTGTTGCCCGCGGGGCGTCCGCGCCTGCGTACCGGAGGGTAGGCAACCGGGTGCGGAGAGGTGCGGGCGGGCTGCCTGCTGCCCAGGCGCTCGGCGTCGCGTGAAGCCAGATAAATAGGCAATAGGCAGCAGGGTATACCCTCGTATACTCTGGTGTTAAGCAGGCGGGTATCTACGCCTGCCTGCTTACTAGGCAAACTGTAGTCCGAGTAGTCCGCTGTAGTCTCATGTATGGAGTGTTTGCATCGTGGTAGGTAGGCGGCGAGATACCCGTGAGGAGGAGGAGGAGGAGGAGAAGGAGGAGGAGGAGGAGGTGGAGGTGGAGGTGGAGGTGGAGGTGGAGGAGGAGGAGGAGGAGGAGGAGGAGGAGGAGGAGGAGGAGGAGGAGGAGGAGGAGGAGGAGGAGGAGGAGGAGGAGGAGGAGGAGGAGGAGGAGGAGGAGGAGGAGGAGGAGGAGGAGGGGCGAAAAGAGCAAGAAGAAGACAGCTAAAAGAAACGTCCTAGCGGGACAGGGGGAGCTAGAGAAGAGGAGCCAGATGAGTTGTCAGGCTGCGGGGCGAGTAATGATCCTTGTCAAGGAGCCACCTTGAAACCCCCCCCCCCCTACCCCCCCTACCCCTCCCGCCCCACAGACCCTTTGCTACGCTCACCTACTTGCTCTAGCTCACACACTCTCCCTCCTTCCCCCTCTCTCTCTTCTCTCTCTCTCTCTCTCTCTCTCTCTCTCTCGTTGTCTCTCGCTCTCGTTCTCTCTCGCTCTCTCTCGCTCTCGTTCTCTCTCACTCTCTCTCTCTCGCTCTCGTTCTCTCTCTCTCTCTCTCTCGTCTACCTGCACTCTCTCCGGAGGTCAACGAGGCAGAGGGCTGAACAAAGACAAAGCTAAAGCAGCGAGTAACAGTGTCTCGCTCGAGGGCATAAAAAAAAGCTCTGATTTTTAATGATTCGTGTCATTATTCACCAGTTTTTTTTTTCTTTCTTTCTTTTGTTTTGTTTTGTAGCAAAACTCGCGATAAAATGTATCTTGAGCATCTATTTTTGGCCTGTTATGTTTACGGCGCACATGTGTTCCCCGCCCGCACCACTGTCGCCCCCACCCCGCCTCAAATCCGTCTTCAGCCCCACCCCGCCCCGCCCCGCCCCGCCCCGTGAGCCCAGCCTACAGCCTACCACCTGGCCGCAGTGTGAGGCTGCACGGGAGGAGAACAGGAGTGAGGGAGGGAGGGAGGGTAAAGAAGAAGGAAGGGTGGAAAAAACGCTCATCCCGGGCTTTGGTCAGGCCGAGACGGGCGGGGCGGGGGTGGGGTGGGGCGAGGCGGGGCGGGGTGGGGCGAGGCGGGGCGCGACAGGAGTGCAAGGGGTAGGGGCCATAGCGAGCCACGGGGGCGGCCGGCGGAGCACGCACCGTTATTTGCCTACCGCAGTCAGCTCGCCTCGCCCCAACCCGCCCCGCCTCACCCCGCCCCGCCTCACCCCGCCCCGCCTCACCCCGCCCCGCCTTTGAGCCCACGACCTGCCGCCCTGAGACAAAAAGGCACGCCGGGAGGCGGGGTGGGGTGCGGCGGGGTGCGGCGGGGTGCGGCGGCCGGGCTTAGCTGCCTAACAAGAGTTGTCCAGGTGGGCGCCGCGCCGGGGTGGACCAAAAGGATGCAGGATCGGCCCGAAATAGGAAGGGGTATGGTGGAGGTGGGGCCAGGGCACTGTTAAAAGTACCCTCAACCCCGAACCTTTTTTTTTTTTTTTCGCTCAGTTTGCCTGCGATCCAGATCGTATAATATTTCCGTACAGTCAGAACCGTAAAGGTTTTAACCGCAGCGGACATCACTATATCACTGTGTTGTAGGTTTATGCGAAAAAGATTTACGAAGTCCAGTTGTAAAATTACAATTAGAAATATTACAAGCAGTACTACGTATCGACCTAAAATTCGATCACGAGCAAGATGGGGCTGTCGTAAATTTACAACATAGTAAAAACGGTTACGTGATGTCCAAGAACCATCGGAACGATTCAAGGACGGACTGATACTTTTTCCCATCCCCATCCTTGAATCGTTGCGTGGTCCTTGGACACCAAGGAACCCGTTTTTACCGTTTCGTAAATCGTAATTTACAGGATAAATCGTAAATCTACATGGATATTTTGTATAGTGATGCATATAGAGTGCAGTTGTGTCCCCCTAAACTCGTGCGCCTGGCTCTTTCGTTTCTTATGCCCTCGAAACGGAGGCAACCAGCAACGCCACTCTCCCTACCACCTTGCTCCCTACATGACCCGCCCGCCTTCGGCCCAGAGCACTCTGCCCAAAGACAAACAGACTGGAATGAGCGCAAGACAAAACGTGGGACGTCCTGAGAAACGGGAGAGAGAGAGAGAGAGAGAGAGAGAGAGAGAGAGAGAGAGAGAGAGAGAGAGAGAGAGAGGGAAGGGTGCATTGATTTTTAGAACGCTAAGCGGAGCCGCTGTTCCGTGCAGGCAGGGCTGGGGCTGCCTGAAGCTGCACAATCTGATGCGACTGCTGCGTGAGCCCTACCCCGCCCCGCCTCGCCCCGCCCCGCCCCGCCCCGCCCCGCCCCGCCCCGCCCGACCCCGCCCCGCCTCTCCCGAGGGCAGCTCTGAGTAATGGTCCCCGCGCCCGCGCGATAACCGCCCCGCCCCGCCCCGCCTCGCCCCACCTCGCCTCACCCGCCGCCCCGCCACGCCTCACCCCGCCCCGCCACGGTACGCCTCCGGGGTGGGCTCAAACAACAGCGAGGATACTTGGGATGTGCGGCGGTTTTTTTGCTGTTATTATTTTTCATAATAATAATCATTTCAGGCCCCGGGTATCGTGTAGCCTTGTCTCCGCGGCGGTCACCACGTCTTTTGTCGTCCGAGAAAGAGTTTCCCAAGTCTCTCTCTCTCTCTCTCTCTCTCTCTCTCTCTCTCTCTCTCTCTCTCTCTCTCTCTCTCTCTCTCTCTCTCTCATTATATCTTCCCTATCTCTTTTGTGTGGCCTTGTCTGAGAGATCGCCCGGCCCGCGCCGGGCTGTTACGCTTGCCGCGGCGGGGCGGGGCGGGGCGGGGCGGGGCGGGGCGGCGCTGTGTGCAGGTGAGCCTTATCTGTGGAGCGCACCCCACGGTCCTGGCTGGAACGCCACCCCACCCCACCCCGCCCCGCCCCGCCCCGCCCCGCCCCGCCCCGCCCCGCCGGTGCGCCGCCCGGAATATTAATACTGATTTCATGCGTTCAGACTCGCGTACGCGTAATTTATAAATCGCTTGCCTCGGCCCCGCCGCGTCGCCCCGCCACACCTGGATCAAAAGGCAGGAAGCGGCGCCCCCATCCGCTCCGTCATCATCCCCACCCCCCTCTCTCTCTCTCTCTCTCTCTCTCTCTCTCTCTCTCTCTCTCTCTCTCTCTCTCTCTCTCTCTCTCTCTCTCGCTCTCTCTCTCCCCTTCCCTCTCTCTCTCTCCCACTCTCTCACTCTCTTTCCCTCTCTCTCGCTCGCATGCTCGCTCGGGCCATATATCGTCGCCACATATGGAATAGCGAGTGCGTTTTTTATACATTACAAAACAACTAAAAAAACACCTTAGAATGCGTTTCGTTTTAATCGGCGCGCGACGCGTTACGGGTGCTTAATGTCTTCACAGACCCTGTTCTTTTAAAAAAATATTATTTGCATCTCGATTGTATTTTCTTTTTTCGAGTTTATCGCCCGGTTTGGAAGGGTTCCAACTTTGCGAATGAAATGGGGAAAAAAATCCTCTGATTCGGCATCGGCGCCGGCGGGCCAAGAGGCCCTGCGCGAGTGAAACCGATCGGTCACAGCATCAGGAAAGCCTTTAAACGAAAAATCATACCGCGAACCAGCAGCCTCGGCGTGGGCGGGGCGGGGCGGGGCAGGGCAGGGCGGGGTGTATCCTATTTTCCCCCTTTTTTTTCTTCTTCTTTATTTATCAAATCAATTCCCTCCCGGAATGGCTGCTGGAGCGTCGAAAGGGAAGCAGGGTCTGGAGCTGGAGATGAAGTCCCGTCCCGTCCCGCTCTCCGCCCTGAGACAAAACGGAGTGACTGGGCAGGGCGGGGCGGGGCGGGGCGTACTGGGGCGTGATCGGCATGGGACTCAGTGGCGGGGCGGGGCGGGGCGCGTCCGGCAATGAATTATTTACCAGGGTAAGACAAGGTGTTCACGGCGGAGTGTGTGTGTGTGTGTGTGTGGGTGGGGGGGGGGGGCATTGCAGGGTGGTATATGTGGTGCCGAGCCGAGCAGTGGAGTGGTGGCTACGAGTTAATTTAATACACGGGTCTGCAGAAAAGCCCCACCACCACCATTAGGAACCAGCCCCGCTGCACCCCGCCGCACCCCGCCGCACCCCGCCGCAACCCCAACGCACCCCGCCGCACCCCGCCGCACCGCGTCGCAACCCACCCCACCCCGCCCCACCCCACGGGGACGTGCTGCCAATTCAAATAACCAATTCATTATGGCGACATCCGTTTCGGCCCGACGAGGGACCACCTGTCGATTATTCAATAGCAGAAGTCTTTCCCCATTCCTGATTGTCTTTCATCTCCTCTCTCTCTCTCTCTCTCTCTCTCTCTCTCTCTCTCTCTCTCTCTCTCTCTCTCTCTCTCTCTCTCTCTCTCTCTCTGGCTAACACAGCAAAGTAGAGGGAGAGGTGAGGAGTGCGGGGAGGCAATGAGAGGAAAAAATTATCGTGAATCAGAGGCTACAAAAAAAAGGCGTAAGGTCCACGTTTACGAGAGAGAGAGAGAGAGAGAGAGAGAGAGAGAGAGAGAGAGAGAGAGAGAGAGAGAGGGAGATGCGGGGGCGTTGTCCAGGCCAGTCCAGCTGTGAGCACTGCACTGATGGCAGGGTAGAAATGCCGAGTGGGGGTGGGGGTGGGGGTGAGACAGAAGGGGAGAACGGCTCAGGAGGGGCTGCTGGTCTCTGGGCTCCCGGGGGATGTCGAGCTATTAGCAGCTGGTGCTCACACGCCCCGCCCCACCCCGCCCCGCCTCACCCTGCCTCGCAATCCAGCTAATCAGTCTCGCCCGCTGGCGTCCTGTCCCCAACTCCAGATTCTGGATTGTTTTTCTCGCGCGCTCACAGAGCGAAAGGAAATGGCAGCATCCAGCAGCCAACTCTCTCTCTCTCTCTCTCTCTCTCTCTCTCTCTCTCTCTCTCTCTCTCTCTCTCTCTCTCTCTCTCTCTCTCTCTCTCTCTCTCTCTGTCTCTCTCTATTTCTCCAATCTCTCGATCATTATACAGTGTAAAATTTTAAGTCGTCACATTACGATAAAGTCAGTGCTAAATTTTACTTTTGAAAAGTTCGTCACATGACAAATGGTTTATCACAAGTGTGACGAAAGGTTCATGTCAAGTGACGAAATGTATGTCATGTGACGACTGTTTCATCACAGCTCACGAAATAATCGTAGCAATATTTATCGTCACATGACAATTTGGTTTGAGTTGGTTTGAGTGTATTTATTTTCTTGGGTTTTTAAGGTGATGAGTTTCCGGGTGGCTGAGGATGACTTTCCTTTGAGCAATCATTTCTAAAAATGTCAGTGCGGCAGGGATCCCGTTTTATGATCGTTAATTTTATAAATGCGCCCGCTGCCTCCCTCGCATATTGACTTTAACAACTCGAAACCCGTTGTCTTTCTTTTTGTTTTACATTCTTCAACCCTTTTCCGTTTCTTTCCAGTTTTCTCTTTGCTCTTCCGTGAAACTTAAGGAGCGGGGGTCAGAAATGGCAGAAGAATACAAGGAGAGGGGTCCTGGTGGAGGACGACGGGCGGGGCGGGGCGGGGCAGGGCGCGCCCTCAGGCAGGCGGAGGGGGAGGGGGGATTATATTCAGCCCTACCGTAATGACATCCCATCCCATCTCAAGATCCGACCGGCCTGGGGCGGGGCGGGGCGGGGCGGGGCGGGGCGGGGCGGGGCGGGGCGGGGCGGGGCGGGGCGGGGCGGGGCGCCACCAGAGGACACAGCACGGGGCGCGTGTCAGACGGACAGGCGGGCGCGGCACCGGTCACACCACGGTCGGGGTGGGGCGGGGCGGGGCGGGGCGGGGCGGGGCGGGTGAAGTCATTCTGAGACATCCCCGTGCTCAAGTTGGGATGGGGGCGGGCTGAATTTGCATCGCGGAAATTTTGGCTTGGTTTTTCCTCCCCAGTTCCGCGCTCGCTCCGCCTTCCTCAACCTTCCGCCTGGCTGGAGAGCGAGCGAGAGAGAGAGAGAGAGAGAGAGAGAGAGAGAGAGAGAGAGAGAGAGAGAGAGAGACGGGGCGGGAATAAGATGGAAAGATAAACACAAAGGACTGCGACAGTCAGAGCTCTCGCGTGCGCGCTTATTGCACGCTGTAAAAATGGAGATGTGGATGTGGATGTGCTCGCAGCAGGGCCAGAACCTGCTGCCTCTTGCAGGTCCTGTAGTAGTTAAGTAGGTCCTGCAGGAGGCTGGTCCTGTAGTCAGTAGGTCCTGCAGGCGGCAGGGGCAGGTCATGGAGTTAGTTAGAAGGTCTTGCAGGTGGCAGGTTCTGTAGTCGGTAGGTCCTGCAGGCGGCTGGTCCTGAACTACGTTAGTCCCGCAGGTGGCAAGTCCTGTACTCAGTAGGTCTAGCAGGTTGCTGTTAGTCAGTAGGCCCTGCAGGTGGTCCTGCAGGTGGCAGATCCTGTAGGCAGTAGGTGCTGCAAGCGGGAGGTTCTGCAGGTGAAAGTTTCTGTAGTCAGTAGGTCCTGCAGGCGGCTGGTCTTGCAGGTGGAAGGTCCTGTAGTCAGTAGGTCCTGCAGGTGGAAGGTCCTGTAGTCAGTAGGTCCTGCAGGCGGCTGGTCCTGCAGGTGGAAGGTCCTGTAGTCAGTAGGTCCTGCAGGTGGAAGGTCCTGTAGTCAGTAGGTCCTGCAGGCGGCTGGTCCTGCAGGTGGAAGGTCCTGTAGTCAGTAGGTCCTGCAGGCGGCTGGTCCTGCGGGAGCGCAGGAAGCCCCCTGACGCGGGCGACAAGGTGGCCCGCCGCGACGCGACAGGCCCCGGCGGCGTGCTGAATATTTAATGGCTTTTTGATTGGGTGGTACAAACCAATCAATTACCTGGAGATAAAGCTGCGCGCTGTTGGCGGAAGGAAGGGGGAGAGAGAGAGAGAAAGAGAGAGAGAGAGAGAGAGAGAGAGAGAGGGAGAGAGAGAGGACGGTGGGAGGGGAAGTCATTGAATCTACAAAGAGACAGTTTCACCCCCGGCCGCGCGCCGCGCCCTGCAGCTACCGCTCTTAATGCAAACCCGCAGGACACTTTTCGCGGCCTGAGAGCAGCGGAAAAAGGGGTAGAGCCCTAAGGGTGCGGGAGGTACACTGCGGAAAAATAAAAAACGCGCTCCTCGGCGTATCGGACAGCGGAACACGCCGTGTGAAGGCGGAAGGGCCGGGGCGGGGCAGTGCGTTGTGAAATATTCCGGAGCCATTTAATAATAATACGCCCGCAGTGCCAACGAGTCGAGCGGGGCGGGGCGGGGCAGGGTGGGGCGGGCAAGGGCCCAATTGAACAAGGAGCAACCGCCTGCTGAGCCGGACCGGACCAGGCGGAAAAAGAGGTGGCGGGGTGGGACGGGGCGGGGCGGGGCGGGGGCGGCCACCCTGCGCATACAATACCACCCTTAGGGGCGGCGCGGCGCGGGCAGCAGCCTCAACCCTGCCAGACGCCCTAGCGCCGCTCCGCCCCGCCCCGCCCCGCCCCGCCCCGCCCCGCCCCGCCCCACCCCGCCCCGCCGCGTTCTGCGAAATAATTCATATACACAAGGAGCTGGTGCGCTGGTGCTGGGTGCAGCGAGGCGCGGCGAGCCGCCGCCAGCTCCCCTCCTCCACCCCCACCAGCTGATAGTTAATTCAGAGAGGAGAAGGGCGCTCTCTCTCTCTCTCTCTCTCTCTCTCCCTCTCTCTCTCTCTCTCTCTCTCTCTCTCTCTCTCTCTCTCTCTCTCTCTCTCTCTCTCTGTGCGTGTGTGTGTGTGTGTATATGAATGTGTGTTCCTCTCAGTGCGGGAGTGTTTTGATGCAGGGGCGGTAGCGGCCTGGAACGCCCCACCCCACCCCGCCCCACCCCACCCCGCCCCACCCCGACAGTGTCGCCACTCGCCGCGAGCAGCAGCAGGCGAACCGGCTAATCAGCTTAGCAGGGGCCGGGGTGGTGCGCGGTTCCTGGGGCGTGGCGGGGCGTGGCGGGGCGTGGCGGGGCGGGGCGGGGCGTGGCGGGGCGTGGCGGGGCGCAGGCGGTCGCCTCTAGACCAGACCGCGGACCACAAGAGGCGGCTTGGGCTATCAGCGCCTGACAATGGCCTGCAAATAGTCATTCCCTTATTGATTTGTGCAAATAGCTCGGGCGGGGCGGGGCGGGCGGGGCGGGGCCGGCCGCTGTGCCGAGACACTACTGTACCCTTGCTGCCACAACGGCACGGCCGTCAGCGTGATAATGGTCCTTACGGTCCACTCGGGCCGGCTCAGTGCTCGGGGCGGGGCGGTGCGTGGCGGGGTGGTGGGCCGAGGCACGAGAGGAATGTGGGCGAGGCAGCGGCAGGCGTGCCGATACAGCTAACTGTCCGATACTCGATAGAGTCCTGCTGACCACACTGAGTCCCGCCCCGCCCCACCCCGCCCCGCCCCACCCCGCCCCGCGGCGCACCCCTGGGGGCGTGTCGATCAGTTCGGGTCCCCATCGGTGCGCCCCCTCCCCTCCCCGCCCCGCCCCGCCACGCCACGCCACGCCGCACCCACATCTCACCCTGTTAGCAGGGCACGCCAGGCGAATTCCGAAAATGTATATCACTTGAAATATGCCGCTGGGCTCTATGAGTAGATATCCTGATGCTGCTGATCCACCGCGAAGGCTGGGGGTGGCAGGTTGTCGCCTCCACTGTTAAACCGAGTGTTCAACTGCTCAATACTTGTAGGAGTGCAGCTTCCAGCCTAGCCCGCGCAAGTGTGCAGCTCGACGGTTGTGCAATTGCAAGTGTCAAACTCGTCAGTTGTGCACTTGTAAGTGTTCAACTCAACAGTGCAACCGTGCAACACTAGCCTTGTTGAACACTTGCAAGTGCACAACTGTCGAGTTAAACACTTAGAAGTGTACAACTTGCGAGTTTGACACGTGAAATTGCACAAATGTCGATTGCGCACTTGCACATAGTCGGCTAGAAGTTGAAACACATGCAATCTAAATGACTATGGACATTTTTTGTATCTAGCTCTGAACGTTTTTGTACATCACTAAACAAGATATACAATATTGTGCGTCAGTACAGTTACAATTTTAGATCAATCGTAACTAACGGCAGACAATTAAGAGGTCAAAATTGTATCGAAGCTAGTAACGTACAGAAACGTTCAGAGCTAGTTACAAAAATGTCCGTAGTCATTCAGAGTGTACAATTGTACTTAAGTAATGAGCAGTTGCACACTTCGTTGAACAGTGTCGCCAACGCTGCGGGAGGGCACGGCTGTCTACCAGAGTTGCGCCTGCAGAGCGTGGGGTAGGCAAGCCCGCCGTACGCGCGCGCCGCGCAGCAACCGCTGCTGCCTACCTCCCAGGCGCTCCCATAAAGGCGGCCCAGCCAGTGTTGTTTTCTAAGTAGGCAAAAGATCGTGCGCACGCATCTGTGTGGCAGACGGGTATCTCCGCCTGCCTACTAGGCATAATATGTTCTGATGAGTGGAGAGTTTGCCTAGTAGGCACTACTGCTGTCTACACCAGGGGCCGCCAGGGCGCCGTGCGCCATGCGGTGAGGCACGGTGCCCTGGACCTGCCGCCTGCAGGACGTACCTCAGGACCTGCCACCTGCAGGACCTGCCACCCGCAGGACCTAATGACTACAGGACCTCGCACCTGCGGGGCGGGACCTGCCGCCTGCAGGACGTACCTCAGGACCTGCCACCTGCAGCATCTACTGACTGAACAACCTTTTGCCTGCAGGACCTACGCGGACTACAGGACCTGCCACCTGCAGGACCTGCTACTGACAGCAGGACCTGTCACCTTCAGGACCAGCTGACCACAGGACCTGCTGCCTGCAGGGACTGCCGCAGCCCCGGGTGAGTCTCCTCTCTGTATTGCGGACGTCCTGCCGCCCCGCACAGCGGGACGGGTCAGAAGTTGGTCTTTATCCTCGCAGCAGCCCGCCTCGCCCCGCCCCGCCCCGCCCCACCACGCTCGGAGCCCAGCTCCAGCTGGGCCACCCCGCCTCGCCGCACCCCACCCCGCCCCGCCACGCCCCGCCCCGCCGCGCAGTACAGCAGCGCTCGATGCAGTTCTGCCGTCAGCCTGTGTTTGTTCGACATCTGGTGTGGTGTGGTCGTATGGTGGGGCTCTAGTGGCAGGGCGGGGCGGGGCGGGGCGGGGCGGGGCGGGGCGGGGCGGGGCGGGGCGCCGGCTGGGGTGTTGTCTCTGAAAGCAAAGGGTTGTTGTGTCCCCGGGGGGAGGCCCGGCCGCCGCCTACGCGGCGTAAGGGGCGGGGCCGGGGCCGGGGTGCAGCGGGGCGGGGCGGAGCGATGTGGGGACCGGCGACTCGCGACAGCCTCGCGCCCGCCCGTTCACTCACTCACTCACTCACTCACTCACTCACTCACTCACTCACTCACTCACTCACTCACTCACTCACTCACCACCCACTCGCTCGCTCACTCACTCTCTTCACCAGGAAAACGCGCACTCTTACTCGTTCAAGTGCACGAATGGAAATTGGCACACCTACAAGAAGTGGTGTGCACGTTTACAGTACGGCGGTGGTCGCGCGTCGGCCACCGTCCCTCCCCGGCAGCTGTGAGAAGGCGTTGGCCGCAGGGGGGTAGCTGCAGGTCTCAGCAGAAGGGTTGTAATTTGCTTGACGCTTTGCTAATGCAGGGCGGGGCAGGGCGGGGCGGGGCGGGGCGGAGGGCAACACTCGGCGCCACTTCCGTCTCCACTGGAGTCACAAGTACTGACACTCCAGCGCAGCGTCGCGTCGTGTCGGGCGTGGCGGGGTGGGGCGGGGCGGGGTGGGTCCAGCAGAAGGGCAGAGGGCACGGGGACACTGCGGGGGCGGGGCGGGGCGGGGCGGGGCGGGAACAGTACCGCGCCACGCCGCGCCGGCCCCGCGCGCCGGTACAGGGATGGGATCGATAGGCGGCGGGAGAGTGGTCAGGCACGGGCACGGGGTTCAAGTGGTTGACCCGGACCAGCCGGAGCCGGTGTATCGCAGTGTCCTCACCGTTAAACAAAGTGTTCAACTGCTCAACACTTGTATGTGTGCAACTTTCACTCTAGCACGTGAGAGTGTGCATATCGGCAGTTGTGCGATTGCAAGTGTCAAACTCGCCAGTTGTACACTTGTAAGTGTTCAACTCAACAAGTTGTGCAATTGCAACTGTTCAACTGCTCCGTGCATTACTATCCTTGTTGAACTCTTGCAAGCGCACAAATGTCGAGTTAAACACTTAGAAGTGTACAACTGCCGAGTTAAACACGTGAAATTGCACTATTGCCTATGGCGCACTTGCACGTGCCAGGCTAGACGTTGCACACATAGAAGTGTTGAGCAGTTGAACACTTGTTTATTTGACAGTGTAGGCATCTCATTTTTTGACAGTGGACATCTGTTTTAACATTTGTTTTAACAGTGCTGTCCTGTCCTGTCGCTCACCTTGGGTCCTGGTCCCAGCGCTGTCATGGGGGCGGCGGCCATGCCGGGCGGGAGGCCGCCGGGCTGCGCGGCGTAGCCGGCCATGTTGAAGGGCACGAAGAGCATGGGGCTGGGCGGCAGGTGTCCGGGGGCCGGGGCCGGGGCCGGGGCCGGGGCCGGCGCGGGCTGCGGGGCGCACGGCAGCTGTCCCGGCGCCTGTCCGGCCGGCTGTCCCGGGGCAGGCAGGCTGGCGGCGGGGATGGCGGCGCCGGGCGGCAGCACGGGCACCGGCACCGGCACGGGCACGGGTACGACGGGCACCGCGGGGGCGGCGGGGGCGGCGGCGGCGTCGGTCACCCGGCAGCGGCAGGGGTACGGGGCGGCGGCGGCGCGCGCCTGGCTGAGCCTCGGGGCGGGGGCGCCGGTGGAGCCGGTGCCGGGCGCGGGCGCCTTGGGCCTCCACACGGCGCAGGGGTACACGCCCACGAGGCTGTACACGAGGCCAGACCCGGCTCCGGACCCGGCGGCGGCGGGGGCAGCGGGGGCGGCGGGGGCGGTGCACGTGGTCGCGGGGGCGGCGGCGGCGGCGGCGGCGGAGGGATCGCTGGAGGCGGCGCCCGCCACGGGGGTTCCGCCGGGGGCGGGAATGGCGGCGGTCGGGGGCGACGACGTGGTCGACGAGGGCTCAGGCGGTGGAGCTCAGGCGGTGCGGTCGCAGGCAGTGTCAGGGGATGTGCTGTAGCGCAGCGATACACCCCGGCCCAGCACGGCAGGCGCCCGGCGTGGCTCGGCTCGGCTCGGCTCGGCTCGGCTATGCCCAGACGAGTCGGAGGCCAACAATATACAGAGCCGGAGCCGGCCGGGGCGGCGCGCGGGCGGGCGGCAGCAGCCGGAGCACCGCCGAGGGCCGCCCCCACCACCACCACAGGCCACCCCCACCACGCCCCGCCCCCCGCTCGCGCCAGCGCCGCCTCCGTGCCGCCCCCGCGCCGCGCCCGCGCCCGCCCTAACGCCCGCCCCCGCGCCCGCACCCGGCTGGCTCCACGGCCTGCGCCCCGCGAGTCCCGCGGCGTACCGGCCGGGCGTACCGTGGCCACCCCGCCCCGCCCCGCCCCGCCCCTTGGTGTGGTCTGGCGCGGCGCGGCGTGGCGTCCGCGTTGTTATTGTTGTGGCACCGGGGCGCTCCGCGCCGGCTGGGGTGTATATATACATATATAACGGTCGGCCCACGGGGATCAGCCGCTGTTGCTTCTGCCGCCCCCGCCACCACCCCCGCCGACATAGCTCCGGTGTCACGTGACAGATTCATAACGCTCCTGGACCGCGCGATGGTTATGAAATAAACATTCTCGGGATAGGGGTTTGGTTGGCTGATCACGAAAACACGTGCGATGTCATGTCTTTTCAGGCTTGTATTCAAAAAATAAAATGTTAAAAAAACGAAATACAGCAGCAGCTACTTTGATGGCGGTACAGTACAAATAAGTAATGCGTCTCCATAGACACACACGCCGTGTAGTGGCGCCATCTGTCTTTTCGTCCTCTCTCTTACGCTCTCTCTCTCTCTCTCTCTCTCTCTCTCTCTCTCTCTCTCTCTCTCTCTCTCTCTCTCTCTCTCTCTCTCTCTCTCTCTCTCTCTCTCTCTCTCTCTCTCTCTCTCTCTCTCACACACACACACACACACACACACACACACACGATGGAAGGAGGGTCCGGATCGCTCCGCTCCGCCCCGTCTTGAATGGTGTTGCGCCGCAGTCGCCAACATCGATTTTCGCGCCCGGGCCGGGTTGGGGCCGAGCCCGGAGCCCGTAGGGTCCGGGGCATGGGGTCCGGGTCCGCACCATCGTGGACGTGGACCTCAGTCTTCTTTGTGGGCTTCACATGCGACGTGCGCTACGACCTTGTACCCTGTTAAAAAAAAAAATAATTAAAAATTGTCACGTGACGATAGATATTGCTACGAATATTTCGTCACAAGAGCTGTGATGAAACAGTCGTCAGATGACATGCAAAATTCGTCACACTGTGATGAACCATTTGTCATTTAACATTCATCTCACTCCTCGTGACGAACCTTTCAAAAGTAAAGTTTAGCACTGCGGCTTTGTCGTAAAGTGACGACTTAAAATTTTACATTGAGATGTAACGCTTTTCAGCCGCACTGAAAAAAAAAGATTAGCCGAAATAGCTATGGCCTTAGCTATAATTATAGTAGCTGCCTTCGCTAATTATCAGCTGTTACAGTTAAAATATTTTTCCTCACAGCTCATGCGTTTTTTCCTAGGCAGCTGTGAGAGCTAATATCTTAACTGTTACAGCTGATAATTAGCTAAGGCAGCTAATATTATTAGTTAAGGCCATACTAGCTAGTGCATCAGCTATTTTAGCTAATCCATTATTTTCCGTACGGCCGCCGGCGCGCAGCGGCTCAGTTCGGGTGCGTGCCTTTTGCCTGAATTTTAGCGAAATTGCCCCCGACCTAGCTCAGACTCGAGGGGTCCCCCACTAAAATACTCATTGTACACCCAAAAAAAAAATTACTCGCGAGTTACTCGCGAATACTCGCCAATACTCGCGAAAAAAAAATCAAGAAATTCTCGCACGATACTCACCAAAACTCGCGAACACTCGCGAATACTCGCCAATACTCGCCAATACTCGCCAATACTCGCCAATACTCGCCAATACTCGCCAATACTCGCCAATACTCGCCAATACTCGTGAAACTCTTTGTACACCCTTTTGGAGAGTGGGGGACCCCTCGCTCAGACTCGACTCGAGGCTGTAAGCCTACTCACTCTTCATGGCGGTGCAGTTGTAGCAGTCCAGCTGGCACTCGTTGATGAAGGTCTCCTTGTCCCTGGTGACGGGGTCCATGGCGCACAGGTAGCTCATCGGCCGGCTGTAGCAGTTGCAGTCGCACGGCGGCTGCTTGGCGGCGGTCTTGGCCGGGGCTGGCGTGCTGGTGCGACCCCGGCCGAACAGCCCCCAGGCCGCGGGGGTCTTTTGCGGCGACAGCGATGGCGACCTACTGGAGCGAGGGTCAAAATGTTTTGCACGTTCATCTATAAATATACCGATTAGTACGTTTAAAGAAGTTGTCCCCACTAGTGCCAGATAAAAGTAGGCAAAAATTGCCCACGACACACCTGTGTGAAGCGGACGTTATCAACGCCTGCCTACCAGGCAAACTCTCCCCGCAGGAGAGTTAGTGTACTTTAAAGTAGGCAATTTCCTAGTAGGCAGGCGTCGATACCACCCGCTACCCGCTTCACACAGGTGCATCTGCATCACTGTGAAAAATAGTCGTGGGTTTCCGGGAAAGTGCAGTTGTAAAATTACAATTGAAAATCGTAAAATTACAAGCACTACATATCGGCTTAAAATTTATTCACACTGTGAAAAAAATATTTGTAAATTTACGACTTTTTCATAATTTCGGATTACGACACGGAGTCGTAAATTTACGATCGTAGTACCAGAGCAAATTCTTTCCCGTTGAAGAAAACTAAGTCGACACATGATGTCAAAAAATATGCTTAGCTATACAAATCGAAGCCGTAACTTGACGACGTTTGTCATGAATTTTTTTCCGTAATAACCCTCACGACTATTTTCCACAGTGTCACGAGCAAGAAAACGGTCCGTCGTAAATTTACAACACATTTCGTAAATCGGAATTCACCAAATTTATAGTAAATCTATGATGGTAGTTTTCACTGTGATCCTAGGCAATGTTTGCCTACTTATCTGGCTGCAGGGTCGCCCCGCGCACCTTGAGCCGTGGCTGCTGTAGCCGCTGTCGAGCCGCCGGTAGCCGCCGCCCACCCCCCAGGAGGCGGGCGACCTGCCGGAGGAGGCGGAGTGGGGCGTGATTCTGGCCGAGCCAGTCGGCGGCAGGCGCGCCGGCAACCGCAAGTCGGTCCGAACTTGGGGGCGTTGCGGGCCGCCGGCGCTGCTGGCGGGTTTGTTGAGTGTCGTCTGCTGGGCGCGCGCCCACTTCTGGCCGTCACCGGCAGACCCGGGCCCGGGCTGGGGCTCGGCCAGGGCGCCACCGCCACCTGTCAGGGGCCAGACGACATTCAAAGGACCGACCGCACGCCGCCCCGCCCCGCCGCACCCCGCCGCGCCCCGCCGCACCCCGCCGCGCCCCGCCGCGCCCCAAGTCGGGACGGGTCGTCCTTACTCGCGCGATAACTCGCGATAGCACGGCACCAAAGGCAAGCAGGCGCGTGAGGCGGGGCGGGGTGGGGCGGGGCGGGGCGGGGCGGGGCGGGGCGGGGTGGGGCGGGGTGGGGAGGGGAGGGGCGGCGGCGGAAGCGTGGAGAACACCCCTCTAGGGCATCGCTGTTTGTGGCTGCAGCGCAGAATGTAGGTGCAGCGGGGAAGGCCGTGTGTCGGCGGCGGCCCACGCGCGCCTGACGGGTAGGCAATCCAACTGACGGCGCGGCGCGCACGGCAGCTGGGGTGTGCCCGCACGCCCGCACAAGGTAAGCAGTGTTGGCAGAAAAGTAGGCAATAAGTAGCCCAATAACACAGTGGAGTAAAGTGGGCTGCATCTGCGCCTGCCTGCTAGGCAGCACCCTAGCACAGGTGCGTACATGCTGCTTAGAAGGCAAGCGCAGATGCAGCCCTCTCTATACTTCACAGTGTTGCCAGAAAAGTAGGTAAAAAGCGCCCAACACACAGCCGCGTGGAGCGGTGGGTATCAACGCCTGCCTACTAGGCAATCCTTCTTCACAGCTGTGGAGATGTTGCCTAGCAGGCAGGCGTTGATACCAACCGCTCCACACGGCTGTGTGTTGGGCGCTTTTTGCCTACTTTTCTGGCAACTCTCCTACCCCACTGTGTTTGGGCTACTCATTGCCTATTTTTCTGGTAACGCTGTTCCTGGCGATACCCGTCATGCTACGTCACGCTACGTCACGCCTGGACCCGTTCCGAGCGTTATAATAAAGCGTTAGGGGGAGGGGGGAGGCCCTGCGTCAGGGGCATCGCGCAGGGATCCCTGTACACTACACCGTGACGGTGTACAACGCCATGAGCAGGTGATTAATTAATGTTTAGTACAGTGCTCGATAGCAGCGCCCTAGGTGGGGCCAGGTGGCCAGGTGGCCAGGTGGGGGCTCGGGACGGGGCTCGGGCAGGGTCGTAGGGTCAGCACCAGCCTGCTCGATGTGTGCCGCAGGCGCATGTGTACACAAGACGGGACGGGCATACACTGTACGGAGCGCCCACCATTAGACACTCACACACACTCACATACTCTCTCTCTACCGCGGTGAGCGGCGATAGGCAAGCCCGCCCGCACGCCTGCATGCGGTACAGTATAAGTACGAAATGCGCGGGGTTTTTCAGCCACCTGGTATTTGATGTGCTGTCGCTTCGGCGAGATGCTCGTTCGAGGGGGAAACAACTCTGAATTTTGGTGTACAAATATCGTGAATTTTTGTGAATTTTTTATTGAATTTTTGTGAAATTTTGCTCGAATTTTTCCTAATTTTGGTGTCTAATTTTTGTGAAATTTTCTGAATTTTCTGAATTTTTCTGCATTTCTCTGATTTTTTCTGAATTTTTCTGAATTTTCTGATTTTTTTTTAATTTCTCTGAATTTTTCTGAATTACTAGGTGTACAAAAACTTTAGAGTTGTTTCCCCCTCGTGCTCGTTCCTCCGGCCCGGTCCCAACCCGCCCCGCCCCGCCCCGCCCCGCCCCGCCCCGTCCCGTCCCGTCCCGTCCCGCCCCGGCTCGCCCCGCCTCTCCCCGCCCCGGAGCCGTATACCCGGTACTTCCCGATTGCGTGGCCTTGATGCCATGCCTGCCTATAGCTCTGCTGGCTGGGGCTTTGGGCATTGTGTCCAGACGTCCAGGGCGCCCTGCCAGCTAGGTCTTCGGCACGCGGGGCCCGCGGGGGCCCGCGTAGCTTTACGTACCTTTTAACATAACAAATATTAGCACGTAACAAATAATGTTGTTACTAATTTAATGTTTGTTATTCGCTCACCTACAAGTGTGTGAATGGTTGTTCGCTCACCTACAAGTGAGTGAATGGTTATCTGCTCACCTACAAGTGAGTGCCCGTGCACCGTGCACGTGGCGCGACTTCGTCGACATTACTGCCGACGGCATGCCGGGTGCCGGGCCGGGGCCGCCGGGTCGGCCATCAAATGCCGATGAGTCACACTGTAAAACGCTCCGTATCCGCCTGCTAAGTAGGCAAGAGCTGTACACGCGTGCATTTGGGCTGCCTAGTTGGCAGGCGGATTAGGGCGCAAGGAGCGTTTTTCTCCATTAACGCCCAAACCGGATGAGTGTTATTGGCGGTGCGAAAACACATCACTCCTAGCGGTGCTAACCTCGCACTTCCGAGTGAAAAAGAATCGGTCGTGCATCTTAAAGCCCGCGGCATCTATTTACTGAGGTACGAGGACGTACCACGACGCACCACGGGCTTCTCGGCGGAGATTCGTTGAAATTTTGGAGGCCAGAGTGATTCTAGTGCCTTTGTCATTGTGTTCGCGACTTCTTACTTCGACATTCGATCCTACGGGTTGTCACCCCTCTGGAGACACCTCCGAGCATCCGAGACCCTTGCACCACCCGGCATTTGGGCATTGTCATCGTCTTGGAAGACGTACCACATCGTGCGTCAACCCATAGTTCATGACTGACTGCACCAATCAGAAGCGAGAGCGTTAAAACTTTTTGCACCTACAGATGCTGTCATCTAGTGACTTCGCACTTGTTGATCAACTTTCGCACTCATTTCACGAGCAGAAAGGGTCCGTCTTAAATTTACAACCTATTTTGTAAATCGTTATTTACAATTTTTTTTCGTAAATCTACAAAGATATTTTTCACAGTGTTCCGGTCATTGGAAGGGGACGTGTGAACGTCGGGAAATGTCGTCGGCCTGCGTGGCCATTTCGTTGACACTTGCTTTCGCTGCACTGGCGTCGGTGCACGACTAAGAAGACGCGACAGACGCGGTCACGGAGAGAGAGGAAGAGACAGGGGAGGGGGAATGCCCGGCCGTGCTCTTCCCCGCTCCCCCCACCTCTCTCTCTCTCTCTCTCTCTCTCTCTCTCTCTCTCTCTCTCTCTCTCTCTCTCTCTCTCTCTCTCTCTCTCTCTCTCTCTCTCGCTCTCTCTCTCTCTCTCTCTCTCTCTCTCTCTCTCTCTCTCTCTCTCTCTCTCTCTCTCTCTCTCTCTCTCCCTCCGCTCGAGACCAGGTTCGCCGGTGCCGGTACCGCCATACCGGGTGAGACGCGACGCGACGCGGCGCACCTCAGCGTTGCGCGGCGGCGCCTGTAGCGCGTCCTGCGCAGGTGAGCAGCTGCGGCCAGCTGCGGCCAGGTGGCCGGGAGCAGCCGGGAGGTCACCTGCAGATGCGGAACTGTTGCTTACCGTGGCTCACGGCGAGGCAGGCGAGCGCGGCCAGGGCGAGCAGGGCGAAGCGCATCTTTGCGTGATGTTTGAGTTGCTGGGCGTTGTTGCGCGGCGCGGCGCAGAGGATAAGAGCCACGCGCAACACAGCTCAAAGGCGCGAGTACACTGGCACGGCCACGGCCAGGCCACGCCTGCCGCCGAGCCGCACCGCACCAGGGCGCCCAACCGCACCCGCCCCGCCCCGCCCCGCCCCGCCCCGCCCCGCCCCGCCCGAGCCGGGCGAAGGAGCGAGCGATTGAATGAATATCTTAACTGCTGTCACTGTCTGTACTGTCTGTGTGGGTGTTGAAGCGCCCTGTCGCGGTAGGTGACCCAAACAACAGGAAAATGTCAATTTGATGTCTATGATTTTCCTGTTGTTTGGGGAGGCCTCACTCCCCGCCCCGCCCGCTGTCCCGCGGGCGTTCCGTTCCCTGCCGCCCCGCCCCCCACAGGGGGCTCCATTCGGTTCTGCCCCATCGGCCGGTGCGGGCTGATTGGCGCGGATAATATCTTAACGCTCGGGTGCTCTTTGGCCTGGCCTCAGCCCAGTGCGGTGTGTTCGACAACCCCCGGGCGGGGCGGGGCGGGGGGGCGGGGCGGGGCGGGCGGGGCGGGGCGGGGCGGGGCCGGGCCCGACCCGACCCGGCCCGGCCCGGCCCGGCCCGGCCCGGCCCCACCAAATCCTTTCCGATATCCGATGGCTGTGGTTTCCGGGCGCGTTCCCGTCCCATCGCGTCGCTAGGCCCTCATCCCGGCGCGCTCCGGGCTCCGGTCGGAGTCACGCCAAGGGGTCAGTCAGTCACACAAATCAAGTAAATTAAATTGCACTTTTATTGGAATATATCTCAAAAATACAAGACCGGCTTACGTTTCAAGGAGATCAACTTTCTTTAAAGACTTGATGCCAGAAAATATAAATGCAATTGTGGTTGTAACCAGTTTGTTACTTAAAAATACTTTTAAAGCACACAGCACACCAAGACATGCTGAAGCATATCATACAAAATTATTTTATCAAAAAAGAATACAAATACTAGAGAAAATCTCTTCAAAAACATGTTACAATACTGAAACATTTGTTCACAGGAGAGAGAAAGGAACAACATGGTTCTCCATTAAGTCTTTCAATGATTTAAGGCAGTAGGTTTCCATAATTATCATAAAAATATTGAACAAAATTGGCTATCTTCTCATCAATGAATAGAACAAAGACAATAAAAGAATTTATCACTCATGCCAGGCAAATAAGCAAATATTATCTTTACTTAACACCATCAAGCATCCACAATATATTAAATTAAAAATTGTTACTTTATAACAGTTGTAGTTTAGTGATTTGATTTACGTGTAAATTTGACCAATCTTGTCAACATGTATGTAATACATGGAATTTGTTTTTGCTGATGCATATTTGCATTATCTGGGGTATTTGACTCATAGTCAAGAGCAACACGTTGATTGACAAATGTAAGAATAGTAAGAAGGTCGAGCACAAATCCATTATCATTCAGTTCTTGACAAAGAGCTTGCATAAACCATGAACCTTTAGATGTATTCCGCCATGAGTAATATCCTGCAAATTAAAATAAGCCATAAAACTATGCCAACTTTTGGAAAAATAATGCTTATAAAATAAATTTTTACCTGGGATTGTAGAGTAAGCAATGAGAAAATCAGAGTGCACTGGAATTTTGTAGGAATGGCTACCACTATCAGTCTGTGTTGCCCGCAGCATGGTAACACCTGCATCTAATTTGTCTCCTTGACACGCCTGAAAGTCCAGCAAGAAATTTTTCAATTAGAATACAGATTTTATCTATAAGCTGATAACCAATTCAAAGAAAACAAAACAAAATTTCTCATGATGAAAACTGTACCTGAATAAAGAATAGTTTAGGTTTCCCAGCTAGAGTTGGACACCTATCTGCAGCAAAAGGTGTCCAGAGATTTTCAGGCTTGTATACGGAGTCCTTGGCATAAAGGATCCCCTGCTCCCCGTGAGAGAGAACCGCAACAATTAAACAGTCTCTTGAGGAGTGGTTGTCATTAGCAGCTGTCAAAATATAACACAAAACAAAATTATAAGGCATTGCAGACAGAGAAAATACACAATATTTGGAAAATTGTGGATAACATTAATACCATTGTCAACAACATTCATAAGTTCGACATTTGTAAGGTCATGGTAAACCTTAGGTTCAAAACCAAGAGTCTTCAAGCTTCTTTCCAAGTTCTTGCAGTCATGCTCTGTCCCAGAACGGGACTTAAGGTTCAGACGAGGCTATGACAAACAAACACATTTTTCAATATTATATTTTAAAAACTTATCAGAGGAGATGTAGAGAATACTCAGAATAATTGCTACCTCGAAATGCTCATGGTTGAAGATCAATGCCACTCCACGTTCTTTGTGGTTCATGTTGTAGTAAACTGCATTTCTTTCAACAGGCATCTGGGCAGATGGTGGAGGTGGTCTCCTGTTAATGCTGTCAACAACATACCTATAAATGTTTAGCTACAGTGATCAAAGGGGCAGCCCAACAAAAGAGCAATAGGTCACTCCAAAGAGTTAGTTGAATGAGATTGAAGCTAGAAAAATTTAACTTACTGCAACCATGGTACTGGAGGGTCCACTTGATCGCCTCCTCCATTAGTCATAGGTGCGTTAGAAACACCGTTTGAAGCAGTGTCTGGCTGTTCGTTAGATGCCATGATATTTCTAGTAACTGTGGGGAAAGCAGAAAACATGATAAATAATCTACAGAACAATAAGCCTAACAAAAACAGTACTGATGGTTTGCAATGTTTTGACCAAAAAGCCTAACCTAAATTGCACACATAAATGAAATTTTGTAAAATAAGTATCTGAATTTTTCCTCAAAGATACCAGATGTACGGAAACTATTTTCTAGAGACTCGAGCTGCACTACAAAAGAAACTGATATTTCTGCGTGATTTCTGTGCTTTCGGCGGTCAGCAATGTTAGACACAAAACAAAGGTGAGGGAATGCACGAAATTCGGTCTCAATATCTCAAACAGGCAGGTGGAGCTTAAGCTACCTTATCAAACCACCAATATCTAGATCCACGCAATATCTGGCGATCGTACTTGTTCGCTGCTCCGACCCGGAATGTGGTAATGACTCACAGAAAACATCCAACCACAAATAAAAACAAGAAACAAAGCCGAACCGCATCAAAGATTTTGACGTCCACATGGGAACGCCGAGGCATGAAAAGACTAAAAATGAAGTATAAGGTTACAGTCTTTTAAAAACTATCTCTGTCAACACAAAATTCAAGAGTACGATTTCTATTTTTTCCGCAGTGGTATAAAACTTCCTAAAGTAACAACTTCTTTGTTTTTTTATATATTTTACTTTTGTACGTTGGCGCTCCGAGAAGAAAACATCACCCGCGAAGATTCAGAAAACAGCGGGTAAGTAAGGTAATCTAATTTCTTTCTCTTATCACCGCGGTGTAGCTCCGTGCTTTTATATACATATTACAAAAGCCAGGTAATTGTGAAATAATTTCCGTCGATTTGAAATCTGCGCATAGCCGAAATTTTGTGGTCCTGTCGCAGGCCTGCCTCGTCAACCTTCTCCCTCGGTTTCCTCGGCCCCCCTGATCTTTCGGCGTTTGTTGACTGTTTCTGTGAGAATCAAGCTCTCCATCTGTCTGCTGGCTACTGCTGCTGATCTTGCCAGCCCCGAACATGCAACCTTGAACTGTTTTGTTGCTAATATTCGTACCTTCTGTTGGAATTTCGCAACAAAATCGCGATATGTTATTCCCCCCCGTTTAACCGAGCCCATCGTGCCTCAGAATGTGCACAACACTGCTACAAATTTCGTTGGGCTGTGTATTTTTGTCGGACTGATCGCAGCGACCAAACCTATCAGAGAGAAGAAAAAAGTCGTTTTATAAGTCGTTTGGCTGGCTACAATGTTGCTGTTCAAGTTCAAGACGCCGTTTTGGTGCGGGACGTGCCGCTGGCTCCTACTTTTGTTGGTGGTGCTTTGTGGCGACATTTTGTTGTGTAATGCACAACTTAACTTGGTGCGCCAAGCCTCTGCACCAAATCCGTCTGCAGTGGCAGGGGATCCCTACAGAAGTTCTTCCCCTTCTGCCAGTGTCTCTTCCCTCGCGAGGAGCGCGAGCGTCCCTGGGGCGTCCCCAGGGGATGCCTCCACTGGAGAGCCTCTGCTAGACCCAAGTGAGTCGACAACTCAGTGAAATGGCCAAGACCGTAGAAGGTTAGAAGCACCCTTTGGGGCCAAACGGAATGTTAGTTGTCACTGTCAACGTTCATGCAAGCACTCTGAGGACCAGCAGACTTTTCTTCGTCCTCTCTGTAGTTTAAATTTCAGTGTCCCATTAAATTCTATTCCTACGACTGTCACATGCTTCTTTTCGCTCAAAGAATATCTCCGTCTGTCAAACTTCGTTTGCAAGATAATTTTCCTGTTTTTAACTTCACTGATCCTCAGACAATGTATCAAAACCTGGAGCTATTCTCTTCTATGACCTTTAAATTTTTTGGCTTCTTGCCTTGCTGGAACATTAATCAATTTTTGTCTAAATATCTTCTCTTTTGACCAGGTCGCGGAGAAAATTGCAATGATGACATAGCTTGCCTTACAATTGCTCGTAATGATATGCAAGGGCTAGAAGCTATTAAATCATTGCACCGGCAGCTTGATGATGATGCTAATGGAAACGTCGATTTATCAGAATCGGATGAAGTATGTTAATTTTACTTGCAGCAACAGAATTGTCATCATTAGTTGGCAGTACTAGAAAAAATTCATTAAATTTTTTCTTCTGTTTCCAGTTTTTAAGAGAAGAACTGAAATACGAACAAGGTTATGAAAAGAGACAAAAGGCATTCCATCGTAACGATGACATGCACATATCGGTGCGAGAATTATGGGAAGCATGGCTTAGATCAGAGGTACGTTTTGTAGAACATTTCATCTCATTTTGGCAGCTGCAATCAAAACTTCGTCTTATTTTTATCAAATTTTTAGGTTCATAACTGGACAGTTGAACAAACAACTGAATGGTTAGCATCCAATGTCGAACTGCCACAGTACATTCCAACGTTTATCCACCACAGGGTGACAGGAGCACTACTTCCAAGGTAATAATAAGCATTAAACTTCTGAAATACTATAAATGGGTATAATTGCTCACACTAAGTTCCTTTTACTAATTCAAATTTTAACTAGGCTTGCTGTCAGCAACATGCAATATCTGACTTCTATCCTTGGAATCAAAGATCCTATTCATAAACAAAAGATTCAATTGAAAGCTATGGATGTTGTTTTGTTTGGTCCTCCCAAAGGTAAGCAAGCCCTAATTATTTACCAGAAATTAGTGTGATTTCCATTTCCAATGAATTTTCTTATGTATCACAACAGATGGCAGTCATCATGTCAAAGATTTGGTCCTGGTTACCCTATTAGTGAGTGCCCTGACTGGATGTTGGTATGCATACACCCAAAATAAAAGTTCTAAGCGGCATCTTCGACGCATGATGAAAGATATGGAAAGCCTTCATAAAGCTGAACAGAAATTAGAAAATTTGCAGGTTGGTTATGCACCTTACAAATAACTAATAAGTATTTTAATCAATTTTCTCTGACCCTGAAAATTAATATACTGTTTTTTTTTTTTAATCTGGGGGCTAAAATTAATTAGAAAGAACTAGAACAAGCAAGATTAGATCAAGAAAATGTTGCAACAGAAAAGCAGAATCTGGAAAGGCGATTAGCCCAAGAATGTAACACCTCTGAGTTGCGAACATCATATTCTGACCTTGAAGTATCTCAACTCAAAACAGAAATTGAGGTTTGTTATTCTTGAAGCATGGAACAATTACAAAATATGGATAAATACATTTTTTTAATTTTTGTCAAAAATGTTATTTTGCACTCAGACTCTTCGAAATGAGCTTGCAAGAGCTGAAGGTGAACTTCAGGACAGGTGTTGGGCACCACCTCCTGGATTGCAGCAGTGGCTTCAGTTGACCCATGAAATAGAAAATAAATCATATTTAAAGAAGAAAATTTCAGCAGAAAAACAATTACAACAAGCTAGAGACGCAGTAAGTCCACGTTAGATTGGCTGCCTCATCCTTTAGCTTTATTACCTTGTTATATTTGTTGTAACTGATACCCTGTGCCTAGCTAAAACTCAAATTAACAGGGCTGCGGATATGAACTGTAACATATCTTGATGTAATGTAATCTTCATACATTTTGTTTTCCTATATCCAGTGTGAAAAACTGAGAAAGAAGAGATCAAGTCTTGTTGGAGCCTTTGTGTCAACACATGGTCGATCCATTGATGATGTTGACAAAAGCATTGTAGAAGCAAGGTATACAGTTTTACTTGTTTGCTTAAAACTCTGATTGCGCTTCCCGTTTCTATTTTGACAACAATGCTTTAGTAATTTTGTTATTTTATTTATCCAGAACTGCTTTAAATGATGTTACACAAGAATTACAAGAACGAGTGCACAGGTGGAAACAAATTGAAATACTCTGTGGATTTAATATTATCAACAACAATGGATTGCAGTATTTGGAAAGTGTCCTGTATCGCAACACATCTAATGGCAGAAGTTTTGGACTTCGCAGTAAGTTAATAAAACTACTTACTTCAGTATTGAAAGATTCCCTTTTCTACTGTTTTTATTAAAGAATTCTTAATTATCTATGTTGTGCAGGTCGAATGGGTAGCAGCCAAGATGATTTGGATGATGATACATGTTCACTTTACTCACCATCTTCAGGTAAGACTGCTGGAAATAATACTCCTGACACCGATGATTCTTCTCGTGGTGAAGCATGGGAGTAAACCATCAGAAGTGTGCATAGTTTTCAAACCAAACTCAGCTATGTCGTGTGATTATTGTGTGTAATTTTTTTTATAAAACAGCCTGTTTTTGTGTTTGGTGGTTTTATGACCCTTATTTTACATCTGTCTTAGTCATGTTGATTTCAAGTAGTGTTGCATTGTGTGGCAAGCCTCCTCTTTTTAAAAAAATAATTCCCTCTCGCACTGTAAGATTTTTTTGTTTTGTTTTGTTTGTGGTTTTGCTACATTGACTTGAAAGCACTTATTTATTTTGTTTTTTTCCATACTTTGTCTCAGCATCTTTCCCTCTCTACTTTGGTGTGTATGACAATTATGGTTTATATTCATTATAAGTCAATTGCACATTACCATGAAACTCCTGTCTCTCTTTGCCTCTATGTACCAACTTTCTCACATTCCACATTGGTGCTTTCATATGTTACCACAAGAGGTTATACCAAACCTTATGCTGGTTGTATACAAGATGTGAGTGTATTGATATTAAGTGCGCTAGAGAGAGAATAGGAGATCCATTCTCAGTTTTATAAATTATTTTATTTTTATTAGAATATTATTTAAGTGATTGGTTGTATACAGGAGGTAGATGATCAGCCTTGCTCAGACATAGTACCTATGTTGTATTTATTTTATTGTTGTGGGAATCATAAACAACCTATCTACTTTGGTTTGTTTAGGATTCCAAATGAAATAATCAGCCAGCAATTTTAATTTTTGATGCAGTGATATACTGCTATACTCTAAATTGCTGCTGAAAACTGATAAAAGAATTTACTGGTTTTGCCAAAGCAAGTGCTCTAATTATAGAATTAAACCACTTTATGTGTGTAATAAAGATGAAGTTCCTCCTTGTAGAAATACATTGAGCATTTTCCATTTGCATTTTCCAGTTTCATATTTTAGTCCCTATTTCTGAGCTTTAATACCTAATTCCCTTATAGCAGAAATAGTTCATTTTTATCTTATTTTATTATACAGTAAAACAAAGAAAATCAAACCAGTTTCTTGGTGAAGAGATAACTGTGATTAGTGGGATCCTTTTGTACCCAATCTGCATGCATTTCTATAGTTGTGCTTGAGGATGGGTGGAACTCTTATATTTACATTGACCATTATAAAACTGGTTCCAGTGTGTTTCAGCACACCATTGTTTTTCTGTTTTCTCTTAGCATGACAAGCAATTTTTAAAGCTTAGCTTCCTATATTGGTTTTTATTTTTAATTTCATAAGAAGGTTTTTTTGATCCTAGCAGTATCCTTTTACTTGTGAGCCGTTTGCACGGCAAATTTCTTCAATTCTATGTGGAATTTCATATATTCTTGTTTACAAGGTGATAAATATTTTATGTTAGGATTTTAAATTATTCTGCATGGGGAATTATTTCTTGTTACAAGAGAACCCCATGATTTGACTTAAAGGCGAGTGAGTTTTAGAGTCTGAGGCTATACCTGTGGATATCATTACCTTCCATTTTCTGTACTTTTGTATTCTTAGATCATTTTGTAATTGTTTAATATTTATTTTTAAACAGACACTATGGAAGAATAACTTTTGATTTTATAGTTTTAGTGCACATGTGGAAGAAATTGTGCAGAATACTTCTAATGTGATTGTGTAATTGAAAAGGCATGGGCACTAATGCTACTTTTAAAAAGGAGTTCCATCGATTGGAACATGAATAATTCATTGTCCATAGTTTCCACAGGACTTTCTAGCTGAGCAAGTGAAGTCTGTTTGAATTTTGCAATGAAAGCCCATTGACATCAGGGTGCTGGACCAAGGCTGTTTTTTTTACTTAATCCATTTAATGTAGAGATCTAAATTATGAGACTGCTGTTATGGATCCAGCCGGGACAACTAGGGTATCTTAACTTCTTTCCTCAGTAGCCCTCTATGGCTGATCTCTCCAAAAACTAAGTTTCAGGAGAAACTTTTAATTATATCATGAAATATTTGCAGATTCAACGTACTTAACATAATATTGGTACCTCTTTTTTTGTTTTTGAAGTTTCCTCAAGAACATAATGTGGTTCAACAAAGTAAACTGAAGTGAATTTTCCTCTTCCTAATGTTGTCAACTATTTCTGTCAACTACTTCAACTACTACTGTCAGCTACTACTGGATTAAACTGAAAATACAGTACTTTTACATCTTCTACCACGAGTGTGTGTATAATGTCTCTTTATTTTTCTTCTCTTACTTTTATTTTCTGTTTGGAAATTTATCTACTTAAATCATAGAACTGTATTCATTTCATCAATGTTAGTGATAAAAATAAATAAAAATAAATTTCAGTTATACTTAATTGAGATCCATCATACAAAATGACACACATTATTTTGATTTTAACTACTAAAGCTATGCATGTTAGACTTAACGATAAAATAGGATACATGGTTTGTACTTTATTCAGAGTTTGGTTTGATTTCCCCTGGTAGCTTTTGTCACCAGGAGTTGATTGCTCTTACAAAAGTGCATGTTCTGCATGGATAAAGCATGCTGTGCAATTGATTGATATATTTATACATTACCATTCCTAAAGTGTGCTGCATGAAGCTGTCAGATGCTATTACATACTTCTGTTTCTCTTTACCTTTATTCTAGACTGTGTCTAAATGACTCAGTTCGGCAATGGGGCGGACTCTGTTGACTGATAAATATACATCTCTTTTCCAGTTATGTCATTTACAAAATTATTTCTGGCTGTAATAATCGTTAAGATTAATAAGCAGCATGTAATATCATTCTACTTCTTATTTTAAAATCATATCTATAATTTATTTTAATTTACTTTGATTGTTGCAAATCTGGCATAACCTTTTCTGTAATGAGTTCGATTTTTTCATCTTCCATTTCAGGAATAGTTTTCTTTTCTCATCTTGTTAACTTGTTTTACTTAAGATGCCTACTAATGATACTTCTTCCACAATATGAACATGCCTGCAGTGTGCTCTGCTAATCTGTCAGCAGGTGCCCTTGAAGCGTGGGTTAGAGAGGCTGATTCTTCTGGCAGCGAGACTGGTCGTCAGGAAATTGAAGAGGATATGAGCCCAACCAATGATACATCCCCTGACATGAAGGCGGTAGATGGCTTGAACAGTGTTCACTTTTTAGTGGGAGGTGAAAGGTGAGTTGGGACATTTCCTATCTAAAAAGTAATCTTAACTGTGATAAAAATATTTCCTAGTGAAAGTTGTGGAAGGAAAACTTAAACTTCATTGTCTTTCTGCATGCTGCTCTAGTCGTGTTTTCATTAAGGATCACAAACATATCAGTCGCAACTTTTCAGTTATCAAAGGTTTGTATATAGGTCTTGCAATACTTGACAATCATCAAACAACTAGTTGTACAGACCTACATTAATAAATAGATTCTGCTTCATTCATGTCTTTCAATGTTATTAAGCAAATGTTAATTACAAATATATCTGTTGTTTGTAATTTTGGTGATTCATATGTTCACTGCTACAGGTGTGCTTGGTGGCTCAATGCATGTATTCCCATAACAGCAAGTCAATTTATGCTAAACATTTCATTCTCTTGCATGCTGCTTATTACAGCACTTGGGCGGACTTGCAGCAGAAGGCGCCACAGCACCCGCTGAGGCAAGATCGTAAGGATATTGGACCAAGCATGATCCGTTCACAGTCTACAGATGCTGATATCTCCCTGGCCGGAGCAGAGGTATATCAGATTTTTGGTGAATCCATTCAACCCAATATAAAACTCCTTCCTGACTTTTCACTTGTTTGTTTGTAGATAAGTCCACAAAAGATTTTTCATTCAGAAACTTCATTACAATACAGAAGCACTGTTGCTCCAACTCGACGCTTGATCAGAGAAGCCTCAAAAGATTCACATGCTTCTTCCCATGGATCGTCACAGGGATCCTCTCATGGATCCTCATCCACTCCACCCCAAGGTAACACTGAACAACGCCTGGTTGATGAGGAAGCCTGCTCCACCGACTCAAATCCAGCTCTTACAGATGATGAAATTAGTCGACGAAAGAAGAAGCACAAACTACATTTTCCCTCTTTGACAAGACGCACACCCAAAGGTAAAACAAGTACTGTAACTGAATGAGAATTATTTTAGGGACGTTCTGGTTTTATTTATTACTCAGTTTTGATTGAAATTCTCTGGAAAGACAGATGTTCACAGGTTAATTCAGACTGTTAAAATGGCCTCAGTAAACTACATCTTCATACTGTGAAAACTTCTTTCCCTAATTTAAGCATATCTAAGTTTCTTAGTTGCTCTGGTAAACCAGAAATCTGTTTCCCAAAATTTTTCAGTTTTTGTTCTTTTATGTAATAATCTGGCTTCCACTGTCTTCCCAACATGTCATACAATTTATGATTTCCTCAGGTATAAGGATTCCTGGCTTTTAGGCTGTTCTAAAATTTAGCTCTCTAAAAAAAACATTCGGTGCAGCATATGTGACATTTTTCTTAAATTATTATTTGTGTGCAATACATCAACGTCCAATGAGTTCCTATCTTTCATCATATGATTTTCAAAGGGACTTCTGTCTGTACCTTTTTTTTCTTTTTTGTTGTTTAATTTTTTCAATTTTTCTTTATTTTTATTTGTTTGAGATTTTGATATATTTGTTGACTTAATATCCAATTTTTAGCTTGAAATTAATTGGATAACTACTATGTTGTCTAATGCAGGAAAATTTTTTTGAGAGTAGGATTTTGTTACTTCATATCTATTGATATTTTTCCTACTTGTAGATTTTTTATCATCTTTTTGATAATTACCAATATGTTCATTATCATTGATGCACTTACTTTTGGTTACAAAAAAAGGATTTAACAACTTTTTTTGTAATTCTTCTTCTCTTGGTTTCTGTTAAAACTGGAAAGCCATTTAATTAGTTTGATTAGTTCATCTTCATGTCAAAATTGTACCCCTGTGGGTGTTTCAGTGACTGTTTCTATGTGAAATACCAATAATAGTATAATAATTTCTACTTGTACATTGTGTGATAAGGACTTTGTAAAGACTTTTGTATTTTGTTAATAGATAAGTCTCTGCCTCTGCTTTGTTTAACGTTGTGAGGTATATGGACATTGTAGATCTGAATGCCAAGGAGAATGGGTATTCTTTGCATTTGATAAGCACAAGTTACTGACACATTATTATGATACAGAACATCTGTGTACAGATAGGAACATTCTTTTAAAGGCAAGTCACTGTTTTCAATCACTGTAATAGTCCCCTGTTATATACACTCATATATTGTGTTTGATCGGAAATCACCTTGAACGCAGCAAATAACCAGCTCTCATGCACCAGCAACACCTATGCACATGTGTGGAACAACCTTAGACTGTAGAAATTGTTTCTTCCCTTCATCAAACTAGAAAAGTCTGCTGCTATTCCGTTGGTTGTTGTTGAAGATGAGATGAGCAGAGATTAGATTTGCTATCCGGTTAAGGCAAATCAAGACGATGTGTACATATGGTTATTGAATAGTAAAGTTATGGACTTAAGACCTGTTTTAGCAAAGGCACCACATGGTATTAAATTTATGTCCTACTTCATGAGTAATGTTGTTGATACTGATGATAATGTGACCACAATGTGATAAACTTGTTTAATTTTATTACTTGTCCCTTTTAATATGTATTTATTCAAACTTCTCTACCAGAAGTTTTTATTCAGTCCCTAAACATCTTTTCTTGCCTTTTTTAAACAAACAAAATCTAAATTTTATCCATCCAGGCATAAGTTTATTGTTCAGCTGTTGACAGTTTGGGTATTATCAAGTCATGGTATTGTGATATAATAATTTTTAATTTGTCTATGTGTAACTGATCTGTTATCCCATCCCCCCAGTCTCATTTTAATGACAAATTAATGGTCAGCAATGAGCAATTTACTTTTTTTCTTCACCTGCCTAAACTTTTATTAAGTGGTTCATGTCATTGTCATGTAATTTGTATTCTTTTCTCCTCTGTTTCGTTTTTCCTTTTTTTCCCCCCATACATAGTGTAAATGAATTAGGCATGTATCATGGTCCTGTGTGAAACATTTTGTCTTCCTCATAAATTGTGTGATTAAAACAGAGATTTAAATGCAAACATGATTGCAAGGTCAGTATTGAAATTAATCTTACTGAGTGGAGAATATAAGACTCAAAAATGGTTGGCTAAGATCTAAGCTTAATGCATCATCATAACTTAATTTTGTTGTAAACTCTGAGGTCAAATGCAGTTTAACTTCAACTTTTTTTTTCTTTTTCCAGAATTTTCCAACCAGTCTGAGTTTTTACTAATTATGCATACCTGTGTTTCCTACTTATTCTCTTACAATGAAGTCTGACATTTTCTGTTTTAAGGACACAGCACGTCTGGTGAGTTGATTTGAATAATTTCTAGTTCTAATGCACATCATACTTTTGCCTAGAGTGATGGGGTTACCTTAAATGTTGTGTCTTATTAGGATAAACCTATGTAAGAAGTGATTAAGGCCTAATACTTAGTTTCTTCTGTGTTATTATCTACATGAATATGGATGAAATTCATGGCACAGTGTGTGATACAGAAAGAAGTGTGGAGCTAAAAATAACCTTTTTATTTTCCCCCTTTTATATTTGTATTTTATTTTGTCTCATGACATTGGACTTTTTTTTCCTTTTCTTACCCTTTTAAATGTGTGAACAAAAGAACTGTCATACACTAATGTGATAAATGCCTTGATGGTTAGAAGGAAAGAATTCTCAGCTATAGTAAACAAACTATATTTAATCAGCATCAAGAATAAAGAAACAGAATCAAGAGTAAAGTAAACTTATTAACAACCATTTTAAACACAATGTCAACACTTATACAAATTCAGAAATTAAAAATATGTGGTTAGTCATTTAGCAATTAACAAATGATCATGACATCCATTTGCTTCTGGTAACAAAATATTAATTAGTCACGATATGATTTGCCTGAAAGCTTAAACATTGTTTCATAGTCTCTTGACACTCACTAAACTCCCTCCAGGGTCTTTTAATATACTTTGATAAAAGAATTAAATGATCTACAATACTAGGAGGAACTCCTTCAAAACATTCTCCTAAAAGAACATCAGACAGTACCTTGCGAAATGATACTGAAGACTTGTTTAACTCATGTTCTATTCTTTCTATAAAAGTGATGGAACCACATGAACATGGGAGTTTTCCTTCTTCTTGTAAGTCTCTATTAAGAGCCAAACCACATTGAGGACATGTAAACACAGGATTGGTAACAGGTTGCTCTTTGTAAGGTGGCCATGAACACTGACAAGCTTCGCATAAGCACTTGAAAAAATATTGCTGAGATAGCTGGCTCTGACGATAATCAACTGAATGTAGAGCATGATGGTAACCATAGTTATCTAGTATCTCCTCACCCTGTTTAATAGGTCTAATTGCACGTAGTGCAGCCCAATCACCATAGCTATGGCGTACAACATTTGGATCACATGAATGATTTAGGAGACTTAAAGTTGCATATGCAGCTGCACCAATTTCTTGGCTTTCAAATGTGCCACAATTGACACGCATTTCAGAAACCTCATGAGCATTGCAGGGAAGGCTTTGCAAATGTTGTAAAAGAATTCCTCCACAAAAAAAATACAGATTATCCTCAACATAATCACCAAAGAAATCGGAGAATTTTTCTAGACAGTGCAACAAGCAGGCAGCTGTAACCGATCTCCTAAAGAGATCAGCATTTGATCTGCGTTCAGTGTGACCAATGAGGTAATGGATAGGCCAATATTCTGTAGATAAGTAATGCCCATTCTGATTAAAGCCACGTGTTCTTACATCCGGAGAGTCTTTCTGATTTTCTACCTCCTCAAGTAATTGCTGGACCCTTTTTCCTTTGTCAGATGCAACAAGCAGCACTCGTAGAGCAAGAAGACCCATCTTGCCCACTCTCTTTATTATGATTGGTGCAAGCGAACAGTCGATAGAATGAAAACGCTCCCATGCCTCTGAGCGACACTTCTCATCACAAAATAAAACCTGGAAACATAAGAGATTTTTGAGAAAAGTTTCAAAAAGAATAGCTTCACTAGAAAATGCCAAAGGAATACTACCTGAGAGCACTGTAAGCATGGCACTGGAGACAAACATCTTGCAAGACAGTTGTAACAATGAGAAGCCATGGACTCGGGCAGAAGGACTGATGCAAATGGTTTTTCAACAAGCAGCACGTCACCTTAAAGAAATATGTGAATGAGTCCGATACCAGAATGAGGGCAATGCCAAGAATATGTAGGTGTACTTAAGTGGCTAAAGAGTTCAAATTTACCTGGCCTGATATATTTGGTTGCAATTAAATGCCTTCCTTTCTCGTCAGAATATTTTAGTGCTATGCAGTTTGATGCACACTCAATCTCTTCATTTGCTCCATAGGAGACACTTGGCCTCTCAGTACTTCCAACCATCCATATTGTCTTTAATGATTCGGGGCGCTCTGCTGTGGAACATATGCTGTTTTGAATGTTCTCAAGTTCCTCACGAAATGTTTTTAAGTTTGCTTCATGTTGATTTTGTTTCTCTTCGCGTTCCTTTTTTAATTGGGCCTCCAACTCCTACAATTCAAGTAAAAATAATAACAATAATAAATATTTAAGTAAACACAGGGTATCAAAAATTAAAAAGTAAGTTTTGTACAAACCTTCAAAGCAGATGCAGCCTCAATCTTCCTGCCAAGGTTTAGGCAGCATTTCACTTGCCTTTCTAAGAGTTTATATCGGAGCTCTTCAGGGTACCCAATTTGAAATGCCTGCTTGATATCACAAAGGCATGCCTCATAAAACCCTAGTGCCCAGTTTACTGCGGAACGGTTGCCAATGGCCAAGGAATACTCTTTGGAATTCAGTGGAGCAGCAGCTAAACTGCGATTGTAATACTGCAAAGCAAGGAGATTTTGAACCTTCTGGAATGCATGATTCCCTTCCCTTCTCAAATCTTCAGAAATTTTATGTGATTTCCCAGTAGACTTTTCCAGGGTGGGTAAAAGATTTTCTTCCTCCAGAAGTTGATAAGCAAGAGCTACCCTTTCTGAGTTAGTTTTATATTCGAAGAAGAGGTGCGACGTGACAACAACTCTATCTCCTACTTTCAGAGCGTCCAGCAGACGATCAAAAATGGTGTCATCGAACAAGTACATGATTGCTCTAGTTTTGTTGCACACTGTGATCGAAGAAGACTTCTCAGACAGAAATTGTAGGGGTTATGTCTACAAGCAGAAGCAATGTGGGCCGGTTCGGCAGAGGAGGGGGGCAAGGGGTAGGGGGAACCGATCCACAGGAGGGGAAAGGAGAGGGGGCCCATGGGTGTGTGTAGTTTAAGCGTGCGCATGGATGCATGCATGCATCGATGACAGTTCGCGAAGACCTGGAGGGGTGTTGAAGATCGCCGACAGGCTCAAATACATCCCTGCCTTGAGCAATAGCTCTGCCTAGGATTATTCCTCTGCTGGTTAAGCCGCGCTGGTTGAACGTCGCGCCCGTCCGGCCTCGCGCCGTTCACGCCCGGAACTTGTGAGGAATGGAAAAGCAGTGGGGCAGGGGAGGGAAAGGGAAGTCACGGTGGTTGAACGTGCCGCTTGCCACTTTCGCGCCTGAGAGGTAGGCAGACCATTTGACGCTTCGACGAGACGAAAACCGAGGCGTTTGAGTTTGGAGGCAGCGCCCTCTGCCCTCTACGGCGTGCATCGAGGAACCACGGGAAGTCGAGGTGAGTTTCAGATTTGTTAAGAAAAACAAAAGCCTCTCTCCCGAATTTGTTAAGTGTAATTGTGAAATTTGTTTTCAATGTGATGTCGTGTAAATCACTCATTGGGAAGAAGGATTTGTTTATTTATTTATGTAAATGTCATACATTTACATTTTATTTTGCTCGCGCTCGCGAGTGGAAATTGAACGCCCTTTCTTCCTACGTGTTCCTCATTTTCCTGAGAGCTTTGAATTAATCGACAGTTTTGGGTATAACTTTTTAATGGAATTAATGGAATCGACATTTTATAATTTCCTTAGAACAGTAGACGGTGGTGGCCAATAGTGGCTTAGCGTAATGCAAAGCTAAACCAAACGACATAACCTGATCGTGTAACCCTCCCATAAGTAAAAGGTTACTGAGCTATATCGAATACATTTCCGTTGATTGCACGCATATCGTAAGATTAAAATTAATTTATTAAATTATACTTCTTTGAATGTAAACGAAATTTTTCCATGCAGCTTTCTGCTGTTGTTGTGTAAAATTCATGTTTGCAGCCTGTTTTTCTATTTCTCTTTATGTTCCTTTGTATAAAATAACTTTTGATACAGTGTGTTGTATTTTTTGATCGACTTTGTCCTGCTTGCTTGTTTGAAGTAGTGTCAAGTTGTGAACCAACACATTTCTTTTTTCTTCCCAGTTGTAAATGCTGTCTTTATTATGCGCACTTCTGTGAGAGAAAAATATGGTTACGGATCCTTCAAAGTTTTCACCTTTTTCTTTTATTTTGTTTCTGCTTCCAGATTCTACAGAAAGAGTATTTGAGGAAAATCCACTTGCTACTCGAGCTCCCAAGTTATTGTGTCACCTCCACCAGGGTATGAATCTCGATGGATCCCTACCTTCTCTGGTAAGTTTACATTAGTATAGATAGCATAGAGTAATTTAATTAGTCAAATGTGTTTTCTTCTTCTCACACATGTCTTGATATATAAGTTGTTCTTGATTTTACAGTGTGAATCCAAACAGGAAACCCAAATGCTTCTTCAGTGGCCAAGTGGAAAATCTAAATTCCTGAATAACTACCGCAGGTTAGTGTGCTCATTTTTGACTGTTTATTTTTAGACTAGTAAAATCATAATAGATAATTCCATAAGTCACTTTTTGCTAATAAATCAATGTTTATAACCCCAGATTTTGCTGAGTCAGTCTTCAAGGAAAATCCAGTTGGCGCCACAGCTTCTATTTTTCCTCAAAGTGTGACTTTTCAATTTCAACTCTGGATCAGGTATGTTGGCTGAGCACCATAGACTTTTCCACCGAATGTGGAGGAAGAACAGACAATCAAAATGTGCCGGAAGCAGATACTATTCAAAACAGCTCGTATGTCAAACTTTACTTTCTTCAAAGAAAAAAAAAATTAAAAAAATTAAGAATTTGTGTTTTTGTCACAAAAGTAATGAAATGTGGTTTACAAGCTGTTTTTAATATCTGTTTCCGGCAGTTTTTGGCTGAGCCAACCTTAAGTATAGTATTGCTATGTGTTTTTTGGTCCCATAAGAAGGTAACCTGTGAGTTTGGTCGAAATCGGAGACAATTTTATTTCGCCCGAAAATCGCAAAAACGCAAAGGCTATAGCCTTTGCATTTTTAACGATTTTCGGCCCCAAACGAATTTGCTCCGAAATGACGGGGGTTGTGCAGGGGGCCTCTAACGTAACCCTTGACCAACCCCCATGGGTCAGTTCGTCCGCTAACCTGGTTTGTCTGCGAGGCAATGCAGTATTACTGATAGCGCGCAATGTGTGCTGGCGGGGTGGTTTAGGGGCCTATGTTCTCACTAACGAAGTCCGGTATAGGACTCCTAGGACTCGCTATGTGTTTTTTGGTCCCAGAAGCAGGTCACCTTCGAGTGTAGTCGAAATCCGAGACGATTTTTTTCGCCCGGAAATCGCAAAAACGCAAAGGCTGTAGCCTTTGCATTTTTAGCGATTTTCGGCCCCAAACGAATTTGCTTCAAAATGACGGGGGATGTGCGGGGGGACTCTAATGAACCCCTAGACTATTCCCCATGGGTGAGTTCGTCGGCAAACCCGGTTTATCTGCGAGGCAATGCAGTATTACTGATTGCGCGCAATGTGTGCTGGCGGGGTGGTTTAGGGGCCTATTTTCTCACAAACGAAGTCCGGTATAGGACTCCTAGGACTTGCTATGTGTTTTTTGGTCCCAGAAGCAGGTCACCTTCGAGTGTAGTCGAAATCCGAGACGATTTTTTTTGCCCGGAAATCGCAAAAACGCAAAGGCTGTAGCCTTTGCATTTTTAGCGATTTTCGGCCCCAAACGAATTTGCTTCAAAATGACGGGGGATGTGCGGGGACTCTAATGAACCCCTAGACTATTCCCCCCATGGGTGAGTTCGTCGGCAAACCCGGTTTATCTGCGAGGCAATGCAGTATTACTGATTGCGCGCAATGTGTGCTGGCGGGGTGGTTTAGGGGCCTATTTTCTCACAAACGAAGTCCGGTATAGGACTCCTAGGACTTGCTATGTGTTTTTTGGTCCCTGAAGAAGGTAACCTGTGAGTTTGGTCGGAATCGGAGACACTTTGTTTTCGACCGATAATCGCAAAAACGCAAAGGCTATAACCTTTGCATTTTTATCGATTTTCGGCCAAAAATAAATATTCTCCGAAATGACGGGGGTTGTGCAGGGGGACTCTAACGATCCCCTTGACCAACCCCTGAGGGTTGGGTTGGCGAGAAACCGGGATCTACTGCGAAAAATTGCGTCGAATCGACGCAGACCGAAGGGCCCATGCGTTTCTCTGGTTCAAAATTTCGCGCGGGGGCAGTGCCTTGCTGCACGCACTGGAGCCGCTTTCCGCCACACGATAGCGCCACTTTTCCCCTCTCTTCTCCTCCTCCTCCTCCCCACTCCCTGCCGGCCTCCGGCCAGCCAGCCCAGCCTCCCAGCTGTAGCGATCGTCTGCTCTCCGCTTCTATTTGAATTTTCCCGCCTCCACACGCTCCGGTTCTCATACCCTTCTCATACCTCAAGTTCCCGAGTTCCCGCTGGTTCCCGCCGTCACGGAACTACTTCCTTGTCTTGTCACCTGGGGACTACTTTTGTGAGCTTCCGCTCCCCGAGTTCCGAGTTCCGGTCCGATCAGTCTCGTCTCGCTCGCTTCTGCAGTCGTGAGGTTTTGGAGTTATCCAATTTTATCTGAGTAATCCTTCAGTGTAAGAAGATATTTTACGGAAGAAGATTTTATTGGTATTTCACAAGGATTCTTTTGCACTATGAATTTTGGTGAGTTATCGGAAGTTTTAATTCTGATTGAGAAATAACCTCTTGAGCACATGGCCTAACCTCCTCATTTCAAGTGCACGTGGTGATGTTCGGATAAGCTATGGCTTTCATTCTTTTGGTTCCCATGTGTAAAGAAATTTCTTTATTGTAATCGTTCTTACCCTGATTGTCTGGCTTGTCAGATTCTCGTAACGGTTGCGCATATTCTTCGCGGGCTCTAGGATTTGGTCTTCAGCTCAAGTTTCCTTGGTTCATTAGGTTGCACTTGACTCTTCTGAAATGCAGGCGTAGCTTCTTGATATGGTAGAGCCCTGATAGATGGCTCATGAGCTCTGAGTTCACATATAGGTTAGAATGCCAGCCTCGTGTTTCATTATTAAGGTTAAGGGCTGTTTTATGGGACAAGGATAGGAGTAACGCATTTGAGTTTGGGATCTTTTCTTTTATTTCTAACATTCAACATACAAATTAAATGTCATCATTTATTATTCAGGATGATGCTGATTCCTTCATTCGTTTTGGCTTCGTTGATCCACTGAAGAACCTGCTGATCTGATCCATGCTGGAATATTTTGACCTGCTTGGGATTCCTTCTCTGACGTTTGATTTAATTTACTGGCTGCATTGCAACATGACCAATAGCTCATGGTGTGTATTTAATTTACTGGCTTATGCTGTGCTCTATTATCCACCACATTTCTTTGCTACCTGTTCGTCCCTCTCCAAATCTTTCCTGCCCTGCTAATAAGTAGTGTTTGTTTCATTCAGGTAGCCCAGTTGCATTCGGTCCGTTAAACCCCTGCCCTGATGGCTCCACTTTACTTCTGGAGTTTGACGGAGCTGCTTAGATCTCTACTGTCGTCCTGCCATTGCAGTGCTGATAAGCCCTGAATATGCCTTCGAACCAGGTGCGTAGTTATTTGGAGGATGCAATGCTATGTAATGCTCCAGGATCCGTTTTTGACCACTAGATCCTGATTTTTCCCTCCTCATGGGCTAATATTACTGTTATCTTGTACTAGGCACATCAGTTGACACCTCACGCTTTTGAAGCTGCCCACTGTTGGGTTCCCACCTTAACTATGGGACTTGGTCTGTGTAGTGGATGAGGAACAAGGACACGTTATTGAGGTGGCAATTTGCCTTCAATATGCTTTTCGAACCAGGTATCTTTCCTGTAGTAATGTGTTTTTCTTTCCAGTGAATGCAATTTCACCATGATCAGTCTTGTTTCTGACGACTTGATCCTGATGTTTCCTCTTATCCACTGCCACTGGCTAATATTACTTTCTCTATAAGGCATCAAACTTCACATTAGTTCAAACCTCCAAGCTTTGAAGCTGCCCCCTGTGGGTTCCGCCTTCAGGAAACAACTTCCAAAGAATGGATACCTGACGATTAGTTCATTGAGGTTCTGATCTCAATCCATGGCTGGGATGAAATGCTGCTCAGTCTTGCATATTGTATGTATGATGGCCATGTGCCGATATCCATCTCGTACTAATTGGATCTGATCTTTCCTGTCAAGCTAATAGTGTTTTTCTTTTCCAGGTGTACACTTGTACTTCAGTTACCAACTGTCATCCTGCTGCATGTTGCCAAAGACTTGCCACTCTGGTGTGTGTAGTTGTAATTCTGTTTTCTTCATCTAATATCCACTGCCACTGGTGAGCAGTTCATGTTTATCATGTGAGTCATACTTTTGCTTTATTATCCACATTTCTAACTAAATATTTTATATCTTTCCTGTTAACTAACATTTGTTCTCTTCCAGGGTATACAGCTTACTCAGTCACCCCATATCTTGCCCCTACGCTGCCTCATAACTTCCAAATAATATATGGAATAGTCGGGGTTGCTTTGATAACTACTGGTGTGTTGCAATGCTGCATTAAGTCGCTTCTGATCTCCATTCCCATGTATGTATGTTGGCTGTGCTGATATCCATCAGATAAATTAATTGGATCTGATCTTTCCTGTCAACTAATGGTGTTTTTCTTTTCCAGGTGTACACTTGTACTTCAGTTGCCAATTGTCATCCTGCTGCACGTTGCCAAAGACTTGCCACTCTGGTGTGTGTAGTTGTAATTCTGTTTTCATCATCTAATATCCGCTGCCACTGGTGAGCAGTTGATGTTTTGTCATGTGAGTCATACTTTGCTTTATTATCCACATTTCTAACTAAATATTTTAGATCTTTCCTGTTAACTAACATTTGTTCTCTTCCAGGCTATACAGCTTTACTTCAGTCACCCCATATCTTGCCCTACGCTGCCTCATAACTTCCAAAGAATATATGGAATAGTCGAGGTTGCTTTGATAACCACTGGTGTGTTGCAATGCTGCATTAAGTTGCTTCTGATCTCCATTCCCATGTATGTATGTTGGCTGTGCTGATATCCATCAGATAAATTAATTGGATCTGATCTTTCCTGTCAACTAATGGTGTTTTTCTTTTCCAGGTGTACACTTGTACTTCCAGTTGCCAATTGTCATCCTGCTGCACTTGCCAAAGACTTGCCACTCTGGTGTGTAGTTGTAATTCTGTTTTCATCATCTAATATCCGCTGCCACTGGTGAGCAGTTGATGTTTGTCATGTGAGTCATACTTTGCTTTATTATCCACATTTCTAACTAAATATTTTAGATCTTTCCTGTTAACTAACATTTGTTCTCTTTCCAGGCTATACAGCTTTACTTCAGTCACCCCATATCTTGCCCCTACGCTGCCTCATAACTTCCAAAGAATATATGGAATAGTCGGGGTTGCTTTGATAACCACTGGTGTGTTGCAATGCTGCATTAAGTTGCTTCTGATCTCCATTCCCATGTATGTATGTTGGCTGTGCTGATATCCATCAGATAAATTAATTGGATCTGATCTTTCCTGTCAAGCTAATATTGCTTTTTTTTTTTTTCAGGTGTACTTCTGGGATTAGTATTTGACTTTTCATACCTTATTTATTTTGATTGATCAATAAATGAATCTGAATCACTAGCACTTCCATTATCATCAATATCTTTCACCATGCTGCTAAAGACCTAACTGCATTTGCCTTCAATGTGCTTTTAAGCCAGGTGTGTAATGTTGGATGATCCACTTGTTTTTGGCCACTTGATCCTGATGTTTACTTTTGTGCTAATATTACTGTTCTTGTTTTAGGCATCAACCTTCACTTCAGTTCAAACCTCACGCTTTCGAAGCTGCCCACTGTGGGTTCCCGCCTTCACTATGGGACTTGGTCTATGGAGTGGATCAGGAGCAAGAAGAATCGAGACCTGACGCATTAGTACATATGGTGACTACGTATCAAGTCAGTTCTGATCTGCTGGCTGGGATGAAATGCTGCTCCGAGTTCTCGGCCTTGGCTGCACATGTTACACGTGGTATGTATATGGTGTTAGCTGTGCTGTTATCCATCTCATTGATGCCAATTTGGACCTGATCTTTCCTGTCACACTAATAGTGTTCTTCTTTTTCAGGTCTACTCTTGTACTTCAGTCATATTATATCTTCCCCCTGCCGCCAAAGACTACTGAGTTTCTTGGAACACCATTCTGGTGTGTGTGTGTGTGGTTGTAATGCTAAGCTATTTTCATCTCTAATCTGATTTCTGCTGTGCTTTATCATCAATGTTCTAAACTATTCTGAATTGAGGTATAAAAAATAAGCTGTTTCTCTCTTGCTGTCCACTTGTATCAACTTAAAATTGTTGAATTTTTCGTACATTTTGCCACCTTGCTGGAAATTGTGATCTGAAACCCGGTGAAAGAATGATCCATCGTTATTTGGCTGTAATACTATGTGAAGTTTTGAATGGAACTGTACGGGATGAAGTGACTCTTGATAAATACGCACCTCCATAAACTAAAATTGCTGTTTTCTGACAATGTTGCGATAACATTTTGCTATATGGATCATTGTCATGCGTGATGGATTTGTATTTTCGTATATATTTTTTTGTAGTCCTAACCATTATTGTTAACATTGAATTTATACTGTTTATTGTTTCTGAACTGTTTTTATTTCAATGGTGTCAATAAACAAACATGAAATTTAACCTTTTTGTTGCAATATTTCCTGAATTCCTGTAAATAATACTAAACAAGGAGAAAGGAAGGGGAAAGCCAGACCGGAACCAGGTTCCCGGCTGTAGGGGTGGGGGTAAAGGGTAGGGAAGGGAGGGGGTGCTGCAACCGCGGCAGGGCGGAACCTGCGGGGGTCCCACTTGCAGGGGGTGCAGGCCGCGGGAGGCGTGGCCCCGCGGGCGCAGAGCCCGCGGGGCCCGCGGGGGCGCAGCCCGCAGCGCGTTAGAACCCGCGGGGCCCGCGGGGGCGCGGCCTGTGGCGCGAGGCCCGTGGGCGCGGCGGAGCGGCGCAACGTTAGCGCGGCGGGCCGGCGCGGCGAGCGCGGCGGACCGGCCGGGCAGGGGCCCTGGAGCGACCCGGCGGCTGGCCGGGCGAAAAATCCGCAGAAATCAGCGATTTTACGAAAAATGCGAAAAATGGGGAGTTGAACCAAGAACCCCTGATTCCAGAGTCACTTCGCTTGTTGCGCCTTAGCCGTCTCGGCTAACACGTCTTCGTACCAGTAGCAAGTTGGAACTAACTGATATAGTCAAGGCTGCCGGCGGCGGGAAAAGTCGAAGCAGCCGAGCCGACGCCAGGCTTCCAAGGCTCAGACCAGGGCGATTAGGCGCTGGCGGCTCCCGGCCTCAGAGATGGCCTCTCTTCTCTGCTCCCAGAGCCCAACCAATGAGTCGATAGCTGAAGCCAATCTTGGCTTTGTTGTGACTCTGGTTGAGGTGGCTTTGCTCCCATTCTACATTCAAGCGGCAAATCATTTCATGCCTCAGATTATTAGTCAAGCTCTCTGACTTTGGTGAATTTTCAAAAACAAACTCGTAAATAGCTAACTCATGAATTGGAGCAGCTTGTTTGGGTAAATGACGACAATGGAATACGAAATACAAGAAATATATTGTCATGGTAGAAAAGTACATAAAATTGGCATAAACATGGCGTTTTAACAGAAAAAAGGGTAACGTTTTCACAGGGTGATTAACAAAGATAAGAACAGAGTTTTCTCAACAAACTGTCGAGCGAGGCCAGTTAGAAGGAAAATTACAAAGCTTACAAGGGTTGCTTCTAAAACCATGGAAATCAGAAATACAAGAAATATTTTGTCACCATAGAAAAGCACATAAAATTGGCATTAACATGGCGTTTTAACAGAAAAAAAAAAAGGGTAACGTTTTCACAGAGTTAACGAAAGATAAGAACAGAGTTTTCTCAACAATCTGTCGAGCGAGGCCAGTTAGAAGGAAAATTACAAAGCTTACAAGGGTTACTTCTAAAACCATGGAAATCAGAAATACAAGAAATATTTTGTCACCATAGAATAGCACATAAAATTGGCATTAACATGACGTTTTAACAGAAAAAAAAAAAGGGTAACGTTTTCACAGAGTTAACAAAGATAAGAACAGAGTTTTCTCAACAATCTGTCGAGCGAGGTCAGGTAGAAGGAAAATTACAAAGCTTACAAGGGTTACCTCCCACGGCTGCTCCTCGCCGGAATAGTTAATATACATTTGTATCAATAAGATAATTCGAAACACCTCTGAAACAGCATGTTTCCTTAAATAATCCTTGTAACTCACCAACAATGAGCACACTAACCAGGAAGGTCAGCAATTATTGAGGCAGAACATTAGTTAAAAACAATTTTTGGGTGGTAGCAATAGCAAATAAACTTTTACATTATTTATAAGATACTTAATTTATTCATGCAATGTAAGTACAAAGTTTCACTGCCTCACCTGACATCACCTTAAATGTACTAGCACATTACATCAAAAATGCTTTTCTTAAAGGAACAGACCTTTATTTCTCTTATAAGACCAATCTTATAATACTGAAAGATAAAATACACACTCCACACCAAGGCAAGATAAATATGCAATGTTACATATACTTGAATAGAATAGCAGATAGAACAATATCTGAACTGACAAGTTACAGAACACTTAACATTAAAGATTAGATAAATACATAATATATCTATGCAACACAATTATTTATATATATACATCTAAATAAATTTACTTTACTTACGTGCAAATGACGCGCATAATCAGATGCATCTGTGTTGCAGTGCTTTAGATTAGTTATCGCACTCAGGACTTTGCCTTCCGAACCACTACAACTACTATGAAGCCGATACTTTCTTTTAGCTCTAGCAAACTGATTTGCATGAACGCCATTACGTTCTAGATCTCTGACCTGCTTCTGTAGGTCAGGGTATTTGCTTGAGTCAGAGTTTGTCTTCCTTGGTCGAGCAGCTCACTGGTGGAAACCAAAAAGCCGCTCGACCAAGGAATAGGCCAACAACCAAGGAGGGGGGAAAAAAAAAGTACAAGTGCTGAAAAGTAAACAAAACATGCATGTCAATAAAGAGCAGAAGACACAGTATGACAAAGTGAGAGGAACACTGAGGCGGCCAAATTTAAGTCCCAAAAAAAGAGAAGAAAAAATTAGCTAATGGCAGAGCAGCAGCAGCACAAATGTAAATAAACAAGAGCAGCTACAATGTCAACAAAGCACTGTGTTCCTCTAAATTTCTCATACATTCAGAGAGAAGGAAGGCAGAGCATGACGAGGCATAGGACCCGCTGGGATTTGAACCCAGCAGTGAGACAAGTCCCTCCAGGAGGCCGTATTATACCAAAGCCAGAGGGAAAACAGCCCAGAGCACAGAGCAGTAAAAAAGTATCCATTCAAAAGTTGAAATTCAAAAGCAAAGAGAGAGGAATCCTCTCATTCGCCCCCTCTCACCCACATTGACCTTCAGGAGACTGGCCTGGGTCAACATGCCAGCAGAGAGGGGCCACAGCAAGTTTAAAGCAAGCAAAAATTTACATTTCAAAGGTCACCACTAAAATGCCTACTCCTCACACCTGTTCTTTAGGAGTCTGGCTGAGGTCAAAGTGAGAGGAAGCAGGCAGGCCAATGGCGCAAAACAAAGCACTCAATGGATACTTTTCACAATAGAGCAAGTAAAGAGCAGCAGCAGCAGACACAAAGGCAACACTCAAATATATCAAGAAGCAAGGCCCATCACTCATATATGTTAAACAAAAACAAGCTTTAGTACTTTAAAAAGCATTTCGCCATATTATTAATGCATTCAGAAAAACATAAAACTTGACTTGTTGGCGAGATACCAATCATGAATAAGATATAGAGAAAACTGAATGACTAGCATTTATCTAAATAACACACCAAATCTGGTAATAAAGATGAGTGAAGGGCCATGAACTTTCAACAATATTGCATTTAAAACACATAAAACTGATCCACAAGGTTATTTGAAAGCTAGACGGCATTCTGAGAATGAACATGCCATACTCTAAATGATTTAAACCTCAACAAAATTTGGAAAAAGAAAAGGCCTCATTTGTCTTATGACTAATGTCACATTTAATTTTCTGATTAAAAAGATGCAATGAACATGCCAGACTCTAAATGATTAAACCCTTCACGAAGTTTGGCAAAAGGAAAGGCCTAATTTACCTCCTGAATAATGTCACATTTAATTTTTCTGGGTAAACAAAAGCAATATTGTTCAAAGAGCAAGAGTCATCAGGCACACAGAACCGCAATTTCCTATGGCTGGGTACCAACTAACGCATCAAGCCGTAATAACTCGGCTGAGTGTCCTAGCTTCCCTAAATTCTCCTAATTCTTATCCCCTTTGTTTAGCGCTGCCAAACTTTTGATATTCAAATAAACAGGCAAGATTGCCCGATAGATAATACTACAGCTTCTGTGGACTCTAGCCTCATCGCATTTCATCAAGTCCAAGATTCCCCTCAGACAGTACCAAGGATACCCTTTTTTTTCCCCCATTTAAACGAGAAAGCAAAGAAAAAATACATTTCTGATTCAAACTATTGCCCCAAATAAAGAGGATCATGATCATGATCCATAGCTTCACCTCAAGCATGTCAGCCCATGAGGTGACCTAACCTTTACACTAACCTCCCTTGGGCAACTGCATAATGAACTAGAATTTAATCAATTACAGCCTTCCAAGGAAATACAGAAACTCCGTTAATACGAATATAATTGAAAAGTTATACACCCAATGCTGATGGTTCATTCTAAGCTTACGGTAGGCACTCAACCTTCTCAGCAGCAGCAGAAAGAGGTAACATATGACCGATAACATTCAGTTTGTCCTCACCAGCACAATAAGATATATGATTTCTATATAAAAATATCATAATCCTCTCAATTAGATAATTGAGGAATATTATTAGATTGAAAACAAATAATATCACAATTACGCTCACCGAACTCGGGAACACCGACATCGGCACTCGCCTTGTTGTTTAGACTTCGGACGGACTTCCGGCCACTTCCGGCTGCAGAAAGTGACGTCACTAACCCGCCAGAATTTGAGATATTCAAAAGGGATTCAAAAACCAGCGCTACAGCCACACCATTTTCGGCCAAAAAATAATGTTGCTCCAAAGTGACGGGGGTTGTGCAGGGGGACCCTAACGCACCCCTCGACCAACCCGCGAGGGTAGCCTGTGAGTTTGGTCGAAATCGGAGAAAATTTTTTTCGGCCGAAAATCGCAAAAACGTAAAGGCTATAGCCTATACCGGCCTTCGTTAGTGAGAAAATAGGCCCCTTAACCACCCCGCCAGCACACATTGCGCGCTATCAGAAATACTGCATTGCCTCGCAGACAACCCGGGTTTGCGGACGAACTCACCCATGGGGGTTGGTCTAGGGGTTCATTAGAGTCCCCCCGCACATCCCCCGTCATTTTGAAACAAATTCGTTTGGGGCCGAAAATCGCTAAAAATGCAAAGGCTATAGCCTTTGCGTTTTTGCGATTTTCGGGCGAAAAAAAATTGTCTCGGATTTAGACCAAACTCGCAGGTGACCTGCTTCTGGGACCAAAAAACACATAGCGAGTCCTAGGAGTCCTATACCGGACTTCGTTAGTGACAACATAGGCCCCTAAACCACCCCGCCAGCACACATTGCGCGCTATCAGTAATACTGCATTGCCTCGCAGATAAACCGGGTTTGCGGACGAACTGACCCATGGGGGTTGGTCAAGGGGTACCTTAGAGTCCCCCTGCACAACCCCCGTCATTTTGGAGCAAATTCGTTTGGGGCCGAAAATCGAGAAAAATGCAAAGGCTATAGCCTTTGCGTTTTTGCGATTTTCGGTCGGAAAAAAAATTGTCTCGGATTTCGACCAAACTCACAGGGGACCTGCTTCTGGGACCAAAAAACACATAGCAATACTATACTTAAGGTTGGCTCAGCCAAAAACTGCCGGAAACAGATACTAAAAACAGCTTGTAAACCACATTTCATTACTTTTGTGACAAAAACACAAATTCTTAATTTTTTAAAATTTTTTTTTCTTTAAAGAAAGTTAAGTTTGACATACGAGCTGTTTTGAATAGTATCTGCTTCCGGCACATTTTGTTTGTCTGTTCTTCCTCCACATTCGGTGGAAAAGTCTATGGTGCTCAGCCAACATACCTGATCCAGAGTTGAAATTGAAAAGTCACACTTTGAGGAAAAATAGAAGCTGTGGCGCCAACTGGATTTTCCCTTGAAGACTGACTCAGCAAAATCTGGGGGTTATAAACATTGATTTATTAGCAAAGAGTGACTTATGGAATTATCTATTATGATTTTACTAGTCACAAAATAAACAGTCAAAAATGAGGCACACTAACCTGCGTAGTTATTCAGGAATTTAGATTTTCCACTTGGCCACTGAAGAAGCATTTGGGTTTCCTGTTTGGATTCACACTGTAAAATCAAGAACAACTTATATATCAAGACATGTGTGAGAAGAAGAAAACACATTTGACTAATTAAATTACTCTATGCTATCTATACTAATGTAAACTTACCAGAGAAGGTAGGGATCCATCGAGATTCAGACCCTGGTAGAGGTGACACAATAACTTGGGAGCTCGAGTAGCAAGTGGATTTTCCCTCAAATACTCTTTCTGTAGAATCTGAAACAGAAACAAAATAAAAGAAAAAAAAGGTGAAAACTTTGAAGGATCCGTAACCATATTTTTCTCTCACAGAAGTGCATAATAAAGACAGCATTTACAACTGGGAAGAAAAAGAGAAATGTGTTAGTTCACAACTTGACACTACTTCAAACAAGCAAGCAGGACAAAGTCGATCAAAAATACAACACACTGTATCAAAAGTTATTTTATACAAAGGAACATAAAGAGAAATAGAAAAACAGGCTGCAAACATGAATTTTACACACAACAGCAGAAAGCTGCATGGAAAAATTTCGTTTTACATTCAAAGAAGTATAATTTAATAAATTAATTTTTAATCTTACGATATGCGTGCAATCAACGGAAATGTATTCGATATAGCTCAGTAACCTTTTACTTATGGGAGGGTTACACGATCAGGTTATGTCGTTTGGTTGAGCTTTGCATTACGCTAAGCCACTATTGGCCACCACCGTCTACTGTTCTAAGGAAATTATAAAATGTCGATTCCATTAATTCCATTAAAAGTTATTATACCCAAAACTGTCGATTAATTCAAAGCTCTCAGGAAAATGAGGAACACGTAGGAAGAAAGGGCGTTCAATTTCCACTCGCGAGCGCGAGCAAAATAAAATGTAAATGTATGACATTTACACAATAAATAAAACAAATCCTTCTTCTCCCAATGAGTGATTTACACGACATCACATTGAAAACAAATTTCACAATTACACTTAACAAATTCGGGAGAGAGAGGCTTCTTTGTTTTCTTAACAAATTCGGGAACTCACCTCCGACTTCCCGTGGTTCCTCGATGCACGCCGTAGAGGGCAGAGGGCGCTGCCTCCAAACTCCAAACGCCTCGGTTTTCGTCTCGTCGAAGCGTCAAATGGTCTGCCTACCTCTCCAGGCGCGAAAGTGGCAAGCGGCACGTTCAACCACCGTGACTTCCCTTTCCTCCCCGCCTCCACTGCTTCCATTCCTCACAAGTTCCGGGCGTGAACGGCGCGAGGCCGGACAGGCGCGACGTTCAACCAGCGCGGCTTAACCAGCAGAGGAATAATCCTAGGCAGAGCTATTGCTCAAGGCAGGGATGTATTTGAGCCTGTCGGCGATCTTCAACACCCCTCCAGGTCTTCGCGAACTGTCATCGATGCATGCATGCATGCATCCATGCGCACGCTTAAACTACACACACCCCATGTATATTGTTTGCATACCTGGCAGGCGAACTGAGAAAGGGAAGACCAACCTTGGAGCAGAGATTTGTGCTGGAATTGTACCATTCAATGTCAATGTGTGTGGAAATGTGGAGAATATAGTGCAGCTATTAGGTTTTCAAATTATGAAAACATCTTCAAAATATTTCATAATGTTGTAAGAAGGAAAACGCAAGGGAAAAAATGATTTGGTTTTAAAAATTATTATTAAAATTAATTTATTTAAAGCTTTAAAAAAAAAAAACAGATGTAACAAAACATAGTATTCAATCATTCATAAAAATGTGCCACCTCCTAAATAACGTGATTTAAAAAAGTGTAAATGAAGTGCCAGAGTTTCTCATTTCATAAATTAAAATTGACAACAGCACTATACAACATAATACCAGTGTGCCTCTCATAGCAAAAAGTAAATGGAATGAAGTCTCTTGGATATTACAGGTACTTTGAATGCACTAGCCAAGCTGATAACTGGGGAGCAGAAACCTCGGAAAGCTACGCATACAGAAACAAATTCCTCGGAAGTGCCCTGCTGGGTGTTTCTAATCCATTTAAAGCTTCCACCCCAATCACCTTGAAACCGCACAAATTTTTTTGTTTTAAAAAATAATTTAAAGAAACAGATCTTGCGCTCATCGACGAGCCCTACGCCACCAGCGTGATGAGGAGCTTTTTGTAGTCGCCGGAGCAGTCAGACTCGATGCGGTCCTCCAGGGTCTTGTCGTACATGCGGAAGTACGCCTCCTTGACGTCGCCCAGGTCGATCTCGGAGCGCGCCACGATGATGCGGATGAGCGTGCGGTCGTTGGTGCCCGCGCCCGCCATGGCGTCGTGCAGGCGCTCCGCGAAGTACGCCGTCTTGTCCTTGACGCACTTGGCGATGGACAGGAAGCCGTCCTCCATGCTGCCGGCGAACTCGCGCTTGATGGCCGTCTCGATGTCGTGGTCGGCCAGCCGCTCGTACTCCTTGAACACCTGGCGGAGGTGGGCGTAGCTGCGCGACACCAGGATCATGTTGAACGTCGACTCGTCCGTGCCCCACTGGTTCTCACCTGCGGGAGAAAAAAAGAAAAGAAAATGGTGAGAAAACTCGCGCGCCCAGAGGGTAGTCCGTAGGTTACAGTGCTGCAGGGTCCACGCCCAGGGAGGAATTCGAGCCCTGACAGTGAGCATGACTTCAAAATGCTCCCTCATTTAGACGTCTTCTATGGTGCTTCTAGGTGTCATTCTGACCGCGATTTGACGCGTTTTGAGTATGATCAGGGTCACAATGACATCAAGCCCAACAACGGAAGACGTCGAAATAAGGGACCATTCCTCCGTGGGCAGTAGCTTGCAGTCAGATTCACCGTCAGCACTGTGAAAAATATGTCTGTAAGTTTACGACTTTTTTCGTAATTTGTGATCAATCGAAATCGTAAATTTACGAACGCTTATTTGTGCTCGTTTAAGAATTAAAAGTCGATACCAAGTGTCCTTAAAATTTTGTAATTTTACAATTTGATATCGTAACTTTACGACATTTCTCATGGAAAATTTTCCCGTAACTCTTACGAATATTTCTCACAGTTTGATGGTATCAATTAACAATTTTGTTGATGAGCTCTTACCGGCGTTGAGCAGGGCCTCGGCGTCGGCCAGGGCGGCGGCCGGGTCGATCTCCACGTTCTCGTCGCGGTTGGCCTGGCGGCAGAGACAACAAGTTTGTCACGTTTCTTTTAGCGCTCCCGGGGAGCAGGGTGTGACGCCGCAGAGTATCACGTCACAAGTCGGCTCGGCGCGGTGTGACAAGGGGACTTACGGTGCACAGAGAGACCAGGAGCCTCTTGAAGTGGCCGGAGGTGTCGCCTTTCAGGTCCTTCTCCAGCGGCCGCTCGTACACTGGAAAAAAAATAAAAGTGCTCGTTACAGAGACGTTTCGGTGTAAGACTGCCGACGCGCGGCCGAAGCAAAATAAATATATTTCACATTCGCACGCAATGTTAGAAAAGTTAAGGCGATTAGAGGAGAAGGAAAGGTGTGAGGGAATACGAAGCCATGCAGTTTGAGGCATATTAGAGGAGTAATACAGTGAAATTTACCATAAAGCACCCGTCCATACCCCCCCCCCCCCCTCCCGCGCGGAGCTTGAAGGTCGCGGCGCATATACAGTGCGCCTCTACTACGGAGTGCAGACTAAACTAGACTGATGCGCCGCAGAAATGAAACCCGACTACCGTGCATAAGAATGCGCTGGCTCATGAGATCAGCGGAGTCTACAACCAAAAGCAGCAAAATCGCGGTCTTCCCTCGCGGCGCCATTTCTTTTACCGATCAGCATTTTTTTAGAACAAAAATTAATGAAGAATTTAAGACGATTGGATTAATTCATTAGAGGCCGAAATTTCCCCGGAAAAGTGAGTCGCAAAGACAGTCGTTAGAGGCCGAAATTTCCCCCGAAAAGTGAGTCGTTAAAGACTTGAGTGCACTAGAAATGTGCGAGTACGAATATCAGCAGAACAGGCTCGCCCCGCCGACCCGGCCACCTGCCAGTGCTGCCAGAAAAGTAGGCAATGAAGCAGCCCAAACACGGTGGAGTACGGCGGGCTGCATCTGCGCCTGCCTACTAGGCAACACTGCAGCAGAAGTGCATGCATGTTTCCTAGTAGGCAGGTGCAGATGCACCCCGCTTTACTCCACTAGTGTCTGGGCTCCCTATTGCCTACTTTTCTGGCAGCACTGCCACCTGCCATGAGCAGAAGCAGCGGGTAGTTATAGTGGGGTGTGTGTGGGGGGGACTCACGCTTCTCATACGTGGCGGCCACCGTTCTGATGCCGTAGTTGCTCAGGGTGCAGAGCACCTCGACCAGGGCCTGCTCGTCCGTCCCCACGCCGGAGATGGCGTGGTGCAGCTCCTTGGCGTAATACTCGGGCAGGGATGTCATGAGGGCCACGATTACGTCCTCTAATATGCCGCCCAGCTCAGACTTGAGCTCCGAGACCAGGTCCTATGTACACACACACACGCACACACACACATGAGCAGGCGGACACACACACTGGGACACTCACTGTTCTCGTACACCTGCGCCACGGTCCGGATGCCGTAGTTGCTGAGGGTGCAGAGCACCTCGACCAGCGCCTGCTCGTCCGTGCCGAGGCCGGCGATGGCGTGGTGCAGCTCCTTGGCGTAGTAGTTGGGCAGCGGCGTGAGCAGCGCCACCAGCGCCGTCTCGTAGTTACCGCCCACCTCGCTCTTAATCTCCTTGATCAAGTCCTAATGCACGCCGTACGCAAGTCACAGAACAGGGTGTCGAGCGCAGCGGCGACCGCGAACATCAAATTCAAGGGGATTTTTCCAGGTTTTCAAGTGGGGATAGAAATTAAAAATTCCCGGGTATTTTGGGGCTTTTAAGGCACACATTTTCGTCAATGAAAAGGTCACTTCTTTACTAAAGTCCGAAAAGTATGTAACTTGCAGTGCTACCCAGTGTTGGGCCTACTTCACAGAAAAGGATACAAAAAAGTAACAAAAAAAAATAAAAATACAGGGGAGTCGCGACAAGTCAGCCGCCAGGCGAGGGCAATTAGCAGCTGTACTGATTTTTCCGGGGTATATTTCAAGGGCGACTGAAAATTTAAGGGTTATTCCAGGGTTTCCAGGGTCGCTAAACACCCTGCAAAAAGATATTGTTTCACGGCGCGCCTGGTAGGTAGGCACCCAGGGGCGTGCCGCAGGGCTGCGTGGCGCTAAGGGGGCCCGCACCACACCCAGGGCGGGGCAGGGCGGGGCGGGGCCGTGCCGTTATAAGGGGCACAGGTGAGACCCGCCGGGGCCGGCCGGGCCGGACACACTCGCATAGGCGTTCTGCCCACGCCCGCCCCCCGCCCCCCGCCCCGCCCCGCCCCGCCCCAGCCATACCAGCAGCGCTGTTGCACCAGCGCGATCACAAAACGGCTTAATTGGCCGGATCCCACATAAAACCACGTAGATACATATAGGCAACTTTCACCGCGGAGGACGGGCCGCGCCTCCGCGACCACGCCCGCACCGCTCCGCGCCAGTGCAGCAGCTGTGGGAGGTCACAGCGAGGGGGAAACAACTCGGAATTTTAGTGTACAAATGTCGCGAATTCTGTGAACTTTCCTGAATTTTCTGACTTTCTAATTTTTCCGACCTCTCTGGAACTCCCGAATTTTCCCGATTTTTTTTTTTTAAAATTTTAATTACAAGGTGTACAAAAATTTTAGAGTTGTTTCCTCCTCGGATCACAGTGTCGCTCTGCCAGCCGGAAAAAAATAAAATCACACATGTCGACATCGGGCGCGGCAGGGCGGGGCAGGGCAGCACTGTTTGGCGACATCGCAAATCAGATTTAGCCCGTCGTCCCCGCCCCGGCGCCCGCCCCGGGCGGATGTGCTCGCCTCGCGCTGGCGGGGCGGTCCCACCGACCCGAAGCTCTCGCGTCTCCCGCCCGGCCCGGGCCGATAACTCACCTTGCCGTACATGGTCTTGAACGCCTCCGCGATCTCCAGGCGCTGCACGATGGAGCGCCGGCCCAGCACGTCCGTGATGGCCTTCTCGTCCGTGCCGAAGCCCTTCATGGCGGTGCGCAGGGTCTCCGCGTCCGCCTGGGCGTCGAAGGGGTCGGCCGGGTACACGGTGGGGGTGCACTGCAGGCAGGGGGGCAGAGGCAAAGGTAGTCAGGCGCGTATTATGGGGAGGTTTCACTGAAATGGCTAGCACCATGAATGGACTGTGAAAACTTTGGGAACATGTGATTTTCATGTTCAACATGCTGAAAAACGTAGAAAATCAATTTTGAACGGGGTCGGTAGGGTACACGGTTTAAAAGTTAGCATTCTGTAACACTTTTTGTATAGTCTTACTAAAATTGGTTTATGCGCAGCAAATTTGACAGACAGGAGTTACCGTAATTTTTCTAACATTGTAAAGGACCAATGTACACTTTGGCTTAATCTGATCTTTCATTAATGTCTGGTTATCGCAAATCCGATTTTATGTTGACCAAAACCAGCCATTTTTCCAGTGTAGCCCCCCCCCCCCCCTCCACTCCCCTTGTCGGACTCTCGTGAACCGCCTGAAAGATAGGCAACTTGAGCTACAACCCCCTCCCTGCACGTAGGCAACCCACAGGGCATCGCCCCCCTACAGGTCCTTAATACGCCTCTGCAGGTAATGAGAGAGTTGTGTCACGCCCGGCGCGTCACGCGTGACGTTCCTGCTAATGAATGAGGGTGACGTGACGCCTCGGCCACCACGTCACTACTACTTGTGACTCACGGCCGCGGCGGCGGTGACGGCGTCACCACCACATTCGTACACACCATATCGCCCACTGTACAGGGTGACCGCGGTGAGTCACACTGTGACGAGATGGAGGTGACAACGGCCTTCACGCAGATACGGTTTCTCGGATTCTGTTTGGCACTCAAACCGCGTTGGTGGTGCAGCCCGCCCCGCCCCGCCCCGCCATCGCGTGGTGGTGACCCGGCACCGACAACACCAACCACCTCCCTCCGAGCGCCTCCGTTCGATAAGCCTCGCCCTTCGAAACGGTACACTACCCGGGAAACAGGGGGAGTACCCCCACTCGGTTTTGGAGCGGACACACGAGTACCGATTACCAGTGGTGACTACCAACAGTTGTCGGTCAATTTTTTGAAGAAACTTTATAATTTATGTCATTTCTTGCATATTTGCATAAGGAAAACAAATCAAAAAACAGCGTTAAAAACAAACGAAAAGATGAATTTTGGAGATGTGATTACCGGACAACGTGTACACAAGATTACCAGAGTGGTCGACCCCTCGCGATCCCCCCATCGTCTCCGACCTGGCTGCCCGGCGGTCACCCTGATGGTCAGCTGGCCAACGCCCATATGCGTATTACGGGGGCCCCGGGGGGCGTGCTGGCGTCCCCGCTGGGGTCTTCCTCCCCCCCTCCCCCTCCCAAGGCCGGCGCGGCGCCAGGGGGCGAGAGAGACGCCACCACCCGGACGTGCGTCGTCTCCGCGTTTCGGAGAAGTTGGCGTTAAAACTTGCCGACGCCGCCGACGCCTCGGCTTGTCTCAATTACGGACGCGGCGCGGAGGGCAAACAGATAGCGCAGGTGGAACGGCGGGAACTCGCCCAAGTACTGTAGTGACAACCGGCTCAAGTACGACGGTACAACGCCGTCTTCCCTCCCTCCCTCCCGCAAAGCCGAAAAAAAATAAAGCGTTTCGCCGTTCCGGCTCCTGGTCGTCCTCCTCCGTGGCTGCAAGTGCGACTTACCTGGGTGGGGTAGTAGGCGCTCATGGTTACGGTTGGGTGGTCCTGAACGGGAAGTGCCTGGAACACGAAGGTGTCAGTCAGTGACAGCTACTCGGGCAGAGAGAGGGTGCAGTGCGCAGTGCAATCGCTGGCGTCCGGGGCAAGACTAGCCGCTCGGGGCCGAGAGTGTGGGACTAGATAGGTCGGCGGGGCGGGGCGGGGCGGGGCGGGGCGGGGCGGGGCCCGCTCCAGGAGGGCCCAAACCACGCCAAAGTATGGGGGGAAGGCAAGGCGGGGGGCGGGGCGGGGCGAACGAGTGGAGAGGCGTACGGACGAACGAAGAGGGAGACGGGAAGAGGAGTAGGAAGAGAATTCCATTCTCCTGAAGTCACCGTGCGGTGCGGGACAGGGGCCGAAAGCACACCGCGGCATGGCGGGGCGATGAAGAACGGAAAATCAAAAGCAGACGGAGGATGAAGCGCGGGGGGAGAGAGGCGAGAGAAGAGAAAGAGGGCAAAGGAGAGAGAAGAGTCATGGGAATGGAGGCGAGGGGTGGGGGTACCGGCGGGGCGGGGCGGCGTCATGAACCAGCGGCGACCTTGGCGAGAGCTTCACGTCAGCCCAGCCCTGCCCGCGCCCCGGCCCCTCCTGAAACTGGAAATCTTGTCCAGTGGGGCACATCTGCCCAGGCTCCAGGCGCTGACACGCCTCCTGGAGTCACAGAGACTCCAGCCGCAGGAGCTCCCAGGCTCCAGGCCCTGCCGGCACGTCGACGAGGGAGTGGCCAGTGGCTGTCAAACGCGTCAGTGACAGGGATAAGGGGCGCGTCGCATCTCCCGCCGGCCCGGTCCCGGTGGGCGGACGGGATGGGACCAGGGGGAATGCACCATCGGGGAACGTCAGAATCTCCCGTGCCTACCGCTGTGCGCAGCCACGCCGACTAACGCCACACTTCGATCCACGCCCTACAAAAAAATCACGATTTAGAATAGACCAATGAGGTCACCGGCAAAGTTAGAAAAGCGAACAAGCTGCTGCTGCGTCCCGGTAAATGATTCGCGGGGGCCCGGGGGGAGTGACTAACAGGGGGTCGCAAAGAAGCACTCGCAGGTCGCTTCGCAGTTCTCGCACTCGACGAAAATGTTCACTGATCACCATGTCACTATACACTGTTCACTCGAATTAACTTACACGAAGGGCTCTGAGAGAAGACCGGCGACTAACTGACTGCAGACAGAACCGGATGGGATGGGCTTAAATCGCTGCGGCTGGGGGGTGGGGGCGGGGGCGGGGTGAAGCGGGGAAGCGGGGCCCGACGAGGTGGAAGGGGGAAGGGTGGGGGTAAAACTGCGTCTGCGGAAAAAACGCAAAATCCTATCGGGGAGTGGCTGCCCACTTTTTACTAATTTTTTAAAATTTTATTTCATCATCAATCAGTGTAATATCAGTTTTAGCGCCGAATTTACAGAATCGGCCCCCTGGAGCACAAGCACTGGCCATATGGCAGGGATGTAGCGCCCGCTTCCACTGCCAGAGAGAACAACAACAAGAAGACTGCTTATGAAAATATTCTTTCCTATTCCCTTCCGGTCTGTACTGTTTGGTCCCTTGTGTTGGACAGGCGAGTGAGTATTATTTTATCCACGTTAATCTAAATCGAACGAATGAAATTTATGTTTGTAACGACGTGGACAAGCAGTTAGGGTCTAAATAATATCGGGTCAGGTCGATTTTCCCGATACATGTCCATCTGTATTGGTGATTAAATACAATGCCGCTGGTCCTGTAAACGTGTGTGGATGTGGCTTTTAGTACTAGTATTTCACCTACATTTCATATCAATTTTTTGCCGTCGAATGACGAGGTTTTTCTGTTGTGGGTAATTAATGCCTTTTTACCTCCCAGCATATTTGGGACTCTAATCGCGTTAACAGTCACGCGAAATTTGTAGGTTAACGTGACCATAGCGCGCCGGTATTATTTGTGTTTTCCACGCTCTCCTCGCCGTACGTGTTCTGAAATTTGCTTTATTGCTAGCGATTTGTTTTCTATTCTCGTGTGAGGAATGTTGCTGAAAATTGTCGATCACTCACGTCACTCGTAATTCAGTCCAATGTTTATATTCTAGTTGTTCCTAACTCGGATCCTAACCTCCTCGTTACAGCCTAGCAAAATGAAGATTAACAAGTTAGTGTCCGCCTCACGCAAGAAGAGCCGCAAGAGGCACTTCACAGCTCCTTCTCACGTCAGGAGGCAGCTCATGTCTGCTCCCCTCTCCAAGGAACTTAGACAGAAATACAATGTCAAGTCTATGCCCATCAGGAAAGATGATGAGGTTCAGGTATGTGATTTTCAGATTACTATAACTTCTGTTATATTTTATTTCCCTTTCTCTATATCTCTCGTATTCTGATTATTAACTCATTATTAATTATTTCATCTTTGCCTCAACAGGTTGTTAGGGGACATTACAAAGGCCAGCAGGTTGGCAAAGTTGTCCAGGTTTACAGAAAGAAGTTTGTAATTTACATTGAGAGGATTCAGCGTGAGAAGGCCAACGGTGCCAGCGTCTATGTTGGCATTCACCCCTCTAAGGTTAGTGCTCGTATCTGTATCTTCTGTCTCAAGGTCCCTGTAGCTCAGTATTCTGCTTGTTTCGACATGATGATCCAAACCATTCTTAGACACAGTGCAAGGCTGGTTTTGGGGTGCTGCTGGCAGGGTTCTCCTGTCAGTTTGTAAACCATATCAGTCTGGCCTGTATGATGGTGCAATTTATGGCTCTGATCCAATCAAATCCTCTCTATTCTGGGGGAAATTCAATTTATACTCTACCCCTAGCTTTTTGAGAAATGTGTCAAACAGACATGATGACCCAAACCATTCTTAGACGCAGAGTTCTAGGCAGAGTATGGGGCACTCCTAGCAGGGTTCTCCTGTTGGGCAGTAATCCTACTCAGTCTGACCTGTATTATGGTGCAAATTAAGGCTCTGATCTGTGAATGAGTTTCAGTGTTAGTGGTTTCCGGCATTATGATCCAAACTTTTCACAGGGTTTATGGCTCCAATTGGGGACTCCCATTGGTTAGGTTAATATGACCTGTATCATGGTGCAAATTAGGGCTATGATCCAATGTCATGTTTAGAAATGGTGACATTAAGTTGCATGATGTGAAGCTGATTAGTACTTTCCTTTTGCAGTGTGTGATTGTTAAACTGAAGATCGACAAGGACCGTAAGAACATCATTGACAGAAGATCGAAGGGCCGCCTTGCAGCTCTTGGCAAAGACAAGGGTAAATATTCTGAAGAGTCTACCGCCATGGAGACATCATAAATTAAGCTGTGAAGTGGTCAATAAATTTATTTCTAAAATCCAAATGGCATTTTGTTTTTTATCTTCTGAACCTTTTGGTAGCATTTTCCAGTATAGGATATGTCCGCATACGGAGACTGTCCAGCTCAGATTCTAGAGATAGAAGGTCCTTGTGAACTTCCTGGACAGCTTTAACTAATTTGGTTCTTGTAACAATTGTTTCCATCCTGTTGGCCAAAAAAAATGTTAGCTCAGTTCTACAGAGGCACTGGTATCACATCAGTGTTTTTCTTACCTCTTGCGGTGGCTTTCTTTCTTGATCTTATCTTGCTCCAAATCTCTTTCAAACTGAAGTTCATTTACTTCTACATTTACTTCTGTTATAGCCTTGTCAACCATTCTGTTCGCATTCTTTTTGCCCTCAATTTTCTTTTCATACCTTTCCACAATTTCATTGAGCAGCTTAATGTATTTTTCAAAGCCCTGTAAATGAGGATTGATGGGAATTCATGTGTCTGGTGTGTTAGATTACATTCCCGGATAAATACATATCTAAAAGTACATACTGTTTTAATGCGTGAGATTTCCTTGTCTAGTGTAAGCACGCCTCTTCCTGTCAATGTTCCTCTTTGTCTTTTATGGAGCCACTCCTGCAGTTCTTTTATCACCTGCAATTTTTAAGTTTTATTTGGAAAAGTTTCTCATTGAAGATTTCATTTTTAATGAAGCAAGTATACCTTCACCGATTCGATTGCTTTCAGTTCATCTTCTTTATCTTCTATGTGCATTCGGACTTTCTGGTGTTCCCATTCCTGGAAGACTATACCTCGTCTAAAGTTACAAGCTGCTCTCATTGCTTTTAACTTTTTATGACCAGCTTCCTGCAATTGACTGTGTTATTAATTTTCTGCTTAACAGTTTGATAAGATAATTTTTTTCCATGTACCTTTATAATTTTGTTTATGTGAGCCACTTCCTTACGATTGATTAGGATAGCACTTTCATAGTCTTGTAGGGAACCAGTTTGGGGTATTTCCACTAGACCCTGTTGAAGTGTAATTTGAACCTAGAAAGATAAGTCTTTCTTAGTGACTGACTAAACATGCAATAGCAACCATTGAGTTTGAACTTGGGAACCTACTTCAACATCATGTTCAAACAGAAGCTGTTCCTCTTGAATGGCTCTTAAATTTGCTTGTAGCTCTTTATCTTTTTCTTTTAGTGCTTTAGTGCTTTTCTGAAAAATGCTGACTGTGTTTTCTGCCTCGGCTATCTGAAGAGCAAGAGCCTTTATCTGGAAAAAAAAAATTGTAAGAATTGATTTGTGGAATCAGAAGGTAAAAGGTTGACTTATACCATACCTTGAATTCACTCTCTATTCTCTGTCTTCTAAGGCGGCAAATATTTGCCCAAGTGTCTGGGTGCATATTTTGAGGTGCATTTGCTGCACCATCAAGAAAATCTATACCCTTGAGTACATCCAAGCACTCAGGTGGCAAGTAGGGTGGTTTTTTACAAGCCACAGCACATCTCCCAAGCTCATTTAGAAGAGTGGATGAAACAAGAGATTTTGGTTGAATTTTTGGCCGTCGCCTAGAAGTAATAGGTTGATAATTGTTGCATCTCCTACTTCTAAGTTAAAAGGACATTATTTTATGGAACCAGTATAGACCTATAGAGTCGAAATGCAACTTCTGCCATCATTGGTGACAATTCAGGAAATTCTTTTTTAAATTTGCTATCTAAACTCTTGTCTTTAGCTATTAGTGCTTCATATGCACAACGACAGTCTGCTGTAGCCTCCTGCAGTTGTACAACTAGCAACTGCTCGTCAGCAAAGGCCTTCTGATTTGCCATGATTGCATCCCTATACACGAAAGAATTAAGAATGAAGTAACATCTACAAGGTGGTACATCAGGCCAAGAGTAGTTACTTACCGTGCTGTGTCTTCTTTTTGAACTAACACATTCCGCTTGGGGATCAATAATCGCGACCTCAGTATTTGTAATGTCTGTTGAGTGCAACTAGCTTCAACCCTTAATTTCAAATTGAAGAAGTCTAACAATTTTTCTTCAAACTTTCTCAAGCTATCCTGAAAATCAAAATATAGTCCGAAAAGAAACTAATAATGAAACACTATACAATTCAGGGGACATGAGATGTCCAACCTTGAGTGTATGCTTGACTCGTCTATATTCAGACTCTAGCATTTTTCTATAGTGTTGTCTTTCATTGAGGCGGCACTGAACCTGGTCCTCATAAGCTTTAATTTCGCGCAAATCATCTTCATTGTATTCCTCTGGGTCTTTTTGGATCTAATATGTAGTAGAAATTTAATTAATTTAACATTTTAACCACTCAGTATAAAGTATTTACCACAATTTTAGAATTTGGAGTGAAATGCTTACCATACATTTAGGTTTTGGTATATCTTTTTTCAACTCATCCTCCCACTTAACTTCAAGAACTCCATCCATCATCTTTATTAAGGCTAGTTCTCTAAAATTATCCGCTAAAAGAAGGAGCCGCAATCGTTCCTCTTCTTCAGCTTGTTGCTGACGTATCACTAGTTCACTCGGTGAAACATATGGCTCAATACTTACCTGTCCAATAAATAATAATAATAGAATAATTTCTGGTGATTGAGAAACGTTTGGAAAAATAGCTGTCAACTTTACCTCATTATCTAGAACTGTCAACAACATTTCTGGTTTCTCATATTGTGTCCATTTTGGGTCAATTGGATCAGAATCTGTGTGCTCCACTTCAAAGCAGATTCAATATAAAATTAGGCTCATACTATTTTATTTATTTTTCTTTCTTTCTAACTTTTTAGGAGATGACTTACCACAGCAAGTGAGTAGGAGCTCTTTAAAAATATGACGCAATTTTTCATGTAGTTCCTTGATTGTACTTACTTCCTTTTCTTTTAGGTGGAAAGACACTTTAAATTCGTTGTTGAACCATTCCTGAAGATTTCTTATGTCTTTCTAAAATAATTTCAAAATTTGATATTTGTATTGCATTTTAGAAAAATCTAGTATGAAACTGTAAATTGCTTTACCTGGAGAAGAACTATGGAATGAGCTGTTTGCAAGTAAGTGTTGAGCTCAAATTGAGTTATGTGATATGGCGATGGCTCAATGTAGTGATAAATTGACGACCCACACATGACATACTGAGACTCCCCATCATGCTCCACAGAGTCTCCTGTTCCTGATTCCTGGTCTTCAGCTAAAGCCTGCTGTAAGCGAGCTGCCTCGTCCATCAGTGTCATTGCAGAAGGGGCAGCCATCATGTGCATGGCCATCTCACTGTAAATAGAGTCCAGAAACTTGCTGTCATGCATTGAATGAAGATTTTCAAAGGAGCAAAGGTGGAAGATTACCTGTCAGTTTTTGAAATCCATGGATGAAAAGTATCTGTAGCGAGTGATTTCATCTCCATTTTTCTCAAAGCAATGACCATTTCTAATGCTTGCTTGTCTTCCTCAGTCTCTGGTGGTAGAGCATAATTGTCTACTTTGTAGTTATATTGAAGTGACTACACAGGAAAAAATAACTTTAGCTTTGAATTTAAAATTAATAAACCCAGACATTCAGTATTTAAAATACCTCTATACTAGTTGGTTTTACAGTCATCGGCTCCCAACAGTGTTCCTTTATCAAGCTACTTTTCCTATTCAGCACAGCAATTTTGGCAAAAGTGTAAGCTCTTAAACGCTCTCTGTCTTGCCTCCCTTCCTCCATTGCTGATTCACGAGCATCTTTATCCAGATCAAATGCAGAGATGGGCAACTGTTCTTCAGGTGCTGCTTTTTCATTGTCATCTAACATCTTGACCACCTAGAAAAAAAAAAAATTTACATCATTATGTGTTTTTGTCCAAAATGCAACTTACTAAACTAAAAATTAACCTTCTTCTGGAGTTCTTTAAAATCTTCCATTATTTTTCCTCTTTCACTAGCTGAGTGTCGCTGCTCCTCTGCTATCAATAGATTTTGCTTATGCTTCAGCCAATTTATGCCCAAATTCTCTCCTGAAATGTAAGGGTCATAAATGTTTTGGATCTTGCTAATGCAGGTTCACATTTATTTGTTTGTTTTATTTTTAAATGTAAAGAATTGATAGTTACCTTCAAGGAAGAATCCTGTTGTTGGTTCCCTGAACTTTTCTACCATCTCTGGACTTGGATCAGTAGATCCTGGTGTGTAGTTTGCAGTTCGTCTGTTTCCATCAACCAATCAGATTTTTAACTCAATAATTTTTGAAAAGCTCCTAGAATAATTTGAAGTGAATTTATGAATAAGACTTACTTTAACTTTGAGCACACAAGAGATTTATCTTTGCCCAATGACAAAATAAATTCTCCTTTCGGATCCTGAAAAGCTTTTGCCACCCCTAAATCAGAACGATGATGGGGTAAGACAATATAGAACTGTTGCTTTGAGCCCATGGGCCTAGCAATCACTATGCCATCCATTCCATAGGTGAGCAACCCATATTCAACTCTTTCAGACATGAAGACTGATCGAAGTTGATGCCCTGTTAGTTCAAGACCTCTCAAGGTGACACCAGCCTACAAAAAAAATCAAAAAAAATCATTACTTTTGTGTAGCTAAGCTGATAAGAAGAGATTAAAGTTTTCTCACACCTTTCTTTTCACCTCCAGGACATGAATATTTCTAGAGCAATGAACTGATCCATAGCAAATATTTGGTCTGTTAGAATTCACTACTAATTTTGTATAACTATGCTCAAGGTCGGATTCAGAGTCTTTATGAAGCCCATCTGACTCAAGTATGTACAGAGCCACTCGGTTGCCTATGGTATTACAAGATTCACTGGCAAATAAAACTGCTAAAACAGGCTGTTCATCAGGTAGAAGTACACAGTCTACTACAGGAACATTTAATGAAATATGAGCCACAACTTGTAAAATCTGACCAGGGACACCCTGAAATAGAACATAAGACAAATAAAAGTACAAGATATTTGAAATGTTCTTTGGGTAAACGACTGAGGCTTAATATAGAAAAAAGTTGTTGTTTACCTGAATGAGGAAAAATTGACCAGTGGTGATTGTAAAGGCAACAAGTACATCACCTGCTGGTGCAAAGCACACTAGTGATATCTCCTCATCACATAACAAAAATCTGCTTAGGGTGGATGGTGATGTTGGGTGGAGAACACTGACTAGCAGCAGTAAGCCATCAGTCATGGCAATAGCAACATATGGGTAACGAGGGTTTGCTTTTAAACTTTTGAAAATGGAGGAGGGTCTGAGACTCTGTACAGCAGCCTCACGGATATTATAAACACCCATCTTTAAGAATCAAAAGGCATAATTAACTCAAATAATAATCCCTTTTTTTAACTATTATTATTTAAATTTAATTAATTTTTAAATATACTTGAACCTACCAAGTGACCGTTTTCCTTGTCCCAGACTTGTAAATCATCTAGTGTATTGACAGTGGCAAGTGTGTTTCCATCAGGATAAATAAGCTCCATGTCAATAGTGCCAGTTCCATAGTATTTCAAAACTGTTACTTTTGGTGTCTTAACAAAATCAACCAGAACAAGTTCACTCTGAAATGGAAATGGAAAGTCATTTCCATATATTAAAAAAAAAAAATTAGAAAAACTCATCTATATATATATATATATATATATATATTTAATTTTTTACTGACCTTATGGGTCCACCCCACAGTAACATCTAGTTCTGGAAGATATATAAGACGGAAAATTGGACTTATAACTTCAAGATTCCAGGCCTCAGACCAATCCCCAAAACGTTTATAGTACTGAAAATAGGTCTTACATTAAAATATAATTTCTCTAGTTGAATTGATTTTTGACCATTTGGCAGTGCACTCACTCTCAACTTTGATGGTGGCTCAAAAACTATGACACCACTTTTACAAAATGTCATACAAGGGTCAAGATTAATTTCAAATAACTTGTTTGATGGTGTGTCAAGTAAACTCTCATCCTCCTCAGTCAGTACTCTGTCTAGTTGATTTAATTTTGAAGTCTGCCTCAGCACCTTATTTTCCTCCAAGTCAACCTGTCAATGCGAAGTATCATTGGAATTATTTCTTAAGAGCTCGCCATTTTTTTTATACCACAAAAATGATGAAACTGACCTGAAATACATCACTATGTGTGTCCACAAAGAATAGAGCCCCATCATTAGTGAAGCATACATCAACTGGAATAACATCTGACGGGAGCTCCACTTCCTTACTGTTTAAGCAACAATGTTTAGCGCACATATTGATTTCCCAAAGTTGTAGACGGCTTTCACCTTTAACTATATGACTGACGACAGAGGGCAAACTCATACTGCAACTAAAAAATGTAGGCTTTGGTAAATTTTTGACGTGAATTTTGAAAATCTTGTCCTAATTTACTTGCCCATGACATAAAAAGATTACCTTAGTTGCTGCTGTGGATTGAAAATATTGGTTTCTTTACTTGCCAACTGAACACCAGTTCTCCAGCACCACACTATCAAAGAGAATTGTGGCGCTCCACTAAGAGTAACTAAATACTCCATATCAGAAAAAGCCATTGAAATGTAAGTCCCTAAAGTTCCTCCTTCAAGACAAACGAGAGTGAAGATTGAAATCTACATGCAAAATTAAAATCAACAAATATATTCCATTGAAATTATTTGGAAGACCTTTTAGTGTTGATACTGGACCCTCAACAGTTGGGTAGGAAAACACCAAAATCCTTGGATTGAGACATTTTTCTGCCAGCGCAAAAATAGGGGCTGTTTGATGACCTGCAATGCAAGCCACTCCATCCCCTCTTTGCTTGCCGTTGGCAATGTACACGCTCTCTGCACGACCCTCCAGAGAGTAAAATAGAATGTGACAGCCGCATCCGACAGCAACAGTGTCTTTTCCGACGAACGAAAACTCTTGTATGTTGCCCAGCTTTACCCATCTGGAGGGAGACAAGGTACATCATTTTAGAATCTAAAAATGGCTGGGGAAAGAATTGGCGGCGGGCCTGAGAGAATCTCACTGTGGGTATGATAGAGATTTCCGCTGATGCATTTTCGCGTCGCTCAGTCAAGTATTGCTTGTGGCCCAGAGAGAGGAACCCAAGACGCTCGCTGTTGTCATGACAGCAGACAGGAATATTTTCTGTTCGTGCTGTGGGACGGACATGCCGCCACAAACTGATTATCCGGTTCCGGCTGCCGGCCCCCGTCAGGATCAAACGATCAAACAGGCTCATGAGCAGCAGACGACAAACCACATGAAACCGTAAAACCAAAACCATTCGGCTACATTTGCCTGTTACTTGTATTGACGGGATGAAGTTCAGAGTTCACTCAAAAATGCAATAGTCTGAGTATGCTGAGAGTTAACACAGCTCTTAAACTTTTTTTTATTTTATTTTTATGACTTTGACCGGTCATAAATCGTCGAGGAGGCCGTGAGCGAGCTAGGCTAGGCTGCTGCTGATGAGCTGATATCAACATTTATGTGTTTGTTTGTTATGTGATGGATTAGTTTACAACAATTTTCATTTATAGTGAATGGTAATGTGCTATCAGTTAATAATTATCTTTGCAACGCATTCCGCTAACGTTAAGACCGCAGTAAACATATCTACTAACGCTATTTATTTGAAAAGTACTGACTATGCGGTTTGCGTGCGTCCGCTTGGCTTCACACTTTCTGTATTACATATCCTACAATCAGTATAGTTCTACTCACTGAACAAATTATGTTGCCACACCCATGTGGCATCTTTCTGTAAATTGTGTTCCAGTTTAACGGTCATTTATCTTGGACTATCGTAACCTCAGTCAACAACCAAGACCATTCGGACGGGCCATTTTAACCCTGTTCTCATTTATTGCTACACTATTAAAACTTCAACAAGCAATTTATAATTGTTTTTCTAACATTACCAGCAATTGTGAAAATAATTTTACTTAACTCGCCTGAGTGTTTCCAAAACAGAAATACCTTTTTCTAACCTTTTTATCTTTTTGTATTATACTCTCCTCAGATCAAAGAAGCCGACTAAAATGTCGCAGTATGGTTCTACCTCTAAAAACCCACCATGGGCACGCAATACAGGTATGTTGTTTCCCCCCCAATATTGTCAATATGTTAACCGTTATATTTATTTTGGGGGGACCGGGAGGTAGTATTTGATGATTTGAAATATTGAATGTTTTTTATTATTTATTCATGATTTCCATTTATCCTGGAAAGATGTCAGCAATGTCACTGTCCAGCAACAGATCCAGTCTCAAATGATAAATCAACTGGGTCAACAAGTTATGTACCAACAGCAGTCGCAGGTGTTCCAACCTCCCATCGGCCTTCAGCAAGTTGCTGTACGTATGAAATATGTTCTACCATCAAATGAGAATCTTAAGACTTTATCTTATCTTGATGCATTGTCTCTGTCTTGTAGAACAACAATATGTTACCCCAGTTGAACCAATCATCTGTAAATCTACCAGGCTTAAACACTGCTCAGGTATATATTGAGTGCAATATAAACCTATTTATTCAACATAATCATATTAAATTAAAAGAATTGTTGTTTCAATTAATTTTCTCCTGTCTCTGTGCAGCTGTATGGTCAGTCTTCTACAGTTAGTTACCCTGTGCCTCGAGCCTTGAACTCCACTGCATTTGGTGCTGGCCCTGTGACTCAGCAATTGCCACCCACCCAGCAGCCTCCGTCTGCTCAGCCACCAAAGCAAAGAGTGTTCACAGGAACTGTCACAAAGGTTCATGACAACTTTGGCTTTGTTGATGAGGATGTATTTTTTCAAATGAGGTAGATTGATATTTTAAATTGATCTCTTTATATTTTGTTTGTAAATAATTTCCGTTTTTTTTAATATCCTACCTGCAACACTGATGAACAATGATATTATTTTTACAGTTGTTGTGTGAAGGGCTCAAATCCACAAATTGGAGACAGGGTACTGGTTGAAGCATCATTTAATCCTAACATGCCTTTTAAGTGGAACGCTACTAGACTTCAGGTGCTTTCCTTGCAAAATCAAGGTCCTGCCCCTGTAGCTAGGAAAGGATTTTCTGATGCTCCTAACAACTATACTTCTGTGCCACCACCCGGTATGTTTTCTTGATTTTACCTGCATGGACTTAAAAAATGAATGATATATAATCTCCCTCATTTATTTCAGTTGTGGACCGTTCAGATGATATTGGAATGAACAATTTTGCTCGTTCTCGCTCTCCACGGCGAGACCGTCTGCGCAGAGATGCAGATTCCAGGGATGAAAATGATGATCGCAAAAGAAGGAGAGACTCCAATGATAGATCAAAGTAATTTTAATCTTACAACTTTTTTTTTTTTTAATTTTCAGCACATTTTAGAGTGTGTATGGAAAATATTTATATAATCTAATAATGTGTTTTTAATCTCAGTCGTGACAGAGACCGTGAAAGGGATAGGGATAGGGATAGAGAGCGTGAACGGGAACGCGATCGCGATCGAGAAAGGGAGAGAGAAAGGGAAAGAGATAAAGACAAAGAGAAGGGCTCTACGAGAAGTCCATCTGTTCGGAAGAGGAGCAAGAGCCCAAGGAAACGTAGAGTGCGCCCTGCTCCCCGCTATATGGTTCATGTGCCAAAGATTGCTTTGGACGTGTAAGTACTATTGGTCATTTAAAAGTGCAATAAAATTTTAATCTACTGATTTTTAATACTAAATTTATCTTTGATAGTCCTGACGCAGATGTCCTTGAGCTTCGCCGTCGTTACAGCAATATGTACATCCCTTCTGACTTTTTTCTGTCCAATTTCCGCTGGGTGGATGCATTTCCCCCAAACACACCTTTTACCATGGACCAGCCTTGTTCTTTCCACATAATGCACCGTGATACTGAGCAAGTGACTGAAAACACTGCACAGCTAGATCCACCAGATGCTGACTATATATTCTCTGCCAAGGTGACTTGATGGTATGAATAAAACTAAATTTCATTGATCTATGGAAATATATTTAAAACTTGTACTTACAGGTTATGCTTATGAGCATGCCACAAATGGGTGAATTCCTCAAGAAATGTTGTCAAATGAGTGAGGACATCGATCCAGAATCTGAAGCTGAGGGGCGTGACTTTGTTCACCCAACCAGGCTTGTTAACTTTCTTGTTGGTCTCCGTGGTAAGAATGAGACCATGGCCATTGGAGGACCGTGGAGTCCTTCTCTTGACGGCCCTAATCCTGAAAAAGATCCACAAGTTCTGATACGCACTGCCATCAGGAACTGTCAGGCTCTCACAGGCATTGACTTGTCCACCTGTACCCAATGGTAAGTTAATTCCATTACCTGTTACTATTTTATTATGATGGATGCTCTATGTAGGTAGGGGGTTTTCTTGCTAGCATGGAATTTAGGCAGAATCTTTGTTACACTTGTGGCAAACTTTTATTACTAAATTTTTATATCATCTTTTCTGTTAAAAATGTTAGTTTAAAGTACTCCAACAGCTCAAATGGATTTAAAAATATTCTTTGGGGTTAAACTTCTGGCAATACTCTTTGGCTCGGTGAAAATTGGACTTGTTTCTGTTTCTGATTATCATATGGACTACAATTTTACGTAGTTGAGGGCAAGCTCACATCTTAACTAACTTGCCAATCATGTCCCAAATGTTCTGCTTGGGCGTGCTTGAATTGTGAAGGAATAAAATTTGCAGCTTGAAGCACGCTCCAGTGAGGATAAGTCCACACTTCTGCTCATCACGCCAATCGTCTGTCATCATAGGATTACATCTGGGCCTCCTTGTTATCATCTTGGATGTGGAGGAGAAACTGACGTTACCTCTAAAATCATCATAGTAACATTAGAATGTTGTGCGTTTCCGTGACAGGTACCGGTTCCTGGAGATTTACTACCGCCGAGGCGAGACTACTCACAAGGGCAAGCTGGTGGCGGCGCGGGTTGAGACAGTGGTACTCTTTCTGCCAGATGTTTGGAGCTGTGTGCCAACCAGGCTGGAGTGGGACGGGCTTCATCTCAACTACAAACGGCAGCTGGATCGCAAGCTCAAGGCGCTGTTGCAGATCGACTACGATGAGGATGCAGCCACCGTTGATGAAAAGGCATTGACCTCTCATGTTTATAGCATAAGTCTAGCTTAAGTTGTGTCTTCCCTGCGCTCCTTGTGACTACGTGACTGCAGGACTTTGGGCCCACACCCCACCTTTCTGGTTGCTCATTGAGTGTGAGGTGGCCAACATGCGGCAACTACTCCAAGCAAGGAGGACAGGACTGGGCTGGGAGCAATCTATATCCTTGACTTGAAGAGAAAACTCCTTACCTTTACAATGCAGCTCATATAGCATCCCTTTCTCACAATCAATTCCAGGATTTTAAGTGTCTAGCTACTCAGCAAAGTCCAATCTTCTTGTTTGAACTGAAAATCGAATGAGAAGTTGCCAGCATTTCAGGTTCTTCTCAAAATTGGATTGTTAACCGGAAAGACTTGCAGGCTACTATGCTAGTTTCAGTTCAAACTTTATCTCCAAGTATCCCTACCCCTTTCAGATTTTTGTATTAGTTGTTCTTGCACTTTTTTATGGTCTCTTAAAGTTATATAAGGAATAAGGTTAAAGATAATTTTATTGAGTTCAACCATAAAATCCATTCAATTTTGGAAGACACTTAGAAACTGATTCCATTGCTTTTGGGGAATATTGTTGGGCTAATTAACTCTAGTTTAAATTAAATGTCATACTCAAATCTGTATAATTATCTCAATAGTAAACTAAGCAAATGGGAAGACAAAATACAAATGGCACTTTGCTCTTACCTTTAGCAAATTTCAAGACTTTTATATTCTTATGCACTATTTGGATGGAGCACTGTTTCTTTTCCTTCATACCAACAGTTTGCTTCAAAACATTTGGTCTTTTTTCTGTTCTTTCCCTTTTTCATATCAATCCTTTTTTTTTCTCCTTTTTTTTTCTCTCCCTTTTGGATTTTGTTTGCACAATTGATTGTTGGGGATTGTTGATCAACAAACATGTTATCTAACCGTTAATTTGTATTAATCTAGGAGAGTGAAGATGCCTCAGTCATCAAAAGGGAACCAACTCCATGGAACTGTCTGGACACAAAATCATTGAAGGTACATTCTATTCATTCTTTGTTTCACTTTTACGAAAACTATTTTGTCAGAAGCAGTATTAAATTGCGTTTCTAATTACACATAGGTTTCGGAATTACGTGAAGAGTTAGAAGCCCGCAGTATGAGCTCCAAGGGTCTCAAGAATCAATTACTTGCTAGACTACAGAAAGCCCTCAAGTCTGAGCAAGAAGCTGAGGAGAAAGGTATACCAGAGGAGATAGTTGTTGAGGTTCCCAAAGAAGTTGAGAAGACAGTTGAAAAGATTGAAGATGACGAGAATAAGAAAAAAGAGGTGTGTAACAGTTTGCTAATTTTCTAATACATGAGAGTGTTGACCTGTCAGAATAATCAATCCAATCAATAATTTTGTTTCAGGATGAAGAAAGGAAGAAACAAGTAGAGAAAGATAAGGTGGTACTAGAGAAACGCTATGAGCTGCCGGAAAACCCTCATGTAATTGTCCACCCAAATAAATTGGCAAAATCTGGCAAGTTTGATTGCACAAACATGTCTCTCTCCTTGCTCCTGGATTATCGGCAAGATGACACTAAGGTCTGTGGTTTATTTATTTGTATCCATATACAGGGATTATTCTGCTGCAGTATAATTTTATTCTTACTCTATCTCTACTCTACAGGAGCACTCCTTTGAAGTTTCTCTGTTTGCCGAGTTATTCAACGAAATGCTTATGAGAGATTATGGATTCCGCATCTACAAAGCATTGTATGAAGCTGCTGAGAAAGTGAGAGAAGAGGAACGGGAAAAGGTACACAGAATCTATCTAATCTAAATTTTATGTAATCCTTTTTTTAAAATGAGAAATAGTTGATAATATTGTATTGTACCGTTTATTAGGAGCGCAAAAAGAAAGAGGAAAAGGAGAAGAAGGAGAAAGAAGATAAAGACAAACCTGTTAAAGAAGGAGATGATAAAGAAGAGCCTGAAAAGGATGTGGACTCTGATAAAATTACTGAAGATCTGAGTGAACAGGAGGTCTCTCAGGTAACTTAATCTAATCTAAATCCGATATTAGTGGTTGGTGGGTGTAGTTTTGTCTATGATATTACATTTGATATCAAACACCTAAAGTTTGTATTATTATTTTGAATTTTAGGATGGTGACAAGAGAAGTAGAGATGGTAGAGAGGACCGAGAGGATAAAGATAAAAAAGATAAAGACAGGGATAGTAAAGACAGAGAGAAAAAGAAAAAGGAGAAAATGATAACTATCAACCCACAACTCTTATTGGCATTTGTTTATTTTGATCAGTCCCACTGTGGTTATATTTTGGACAAAGATGTGGAAGAGCTGATGTATGCATTAGGATTAAATTTGTCCCGTGCCCAAGTGAGTATTTTCACTAATGTTGTGTCTGCTCTTATTTTATCTATTTGTTTTCTATTTGAGAAACAAACAAGCCCAAAGAGCCTAGGCTCCACAAAGGACAGTTGCAAATAATTGAAATGGTATCTGTATGCAAATCTGTTCTCTCAACAAAGTCTCCTTACCTTTTAAGGTGCGGCGGTTAGTACAATCTGTTTTAAGCAAAGATTTAAAAGACTCGAGAGAAAATAGAGAGGCCTTATTTTATCGCCGTCTGACTGACAAACCGAAGCCCGAGGAAAATGGAACAGCTGATAATTCAGTTGAAGACTCCCCCAATGATAATGAACCAAACAATATTGAGGTCCCTCTGGTTGGAAATAGGAGCCTGCTACCCATCTTCTCACAAGATGACTGTGGATCTCCGCCATCCAAAAGAGCAAGAATTGACAAGAGTGAACAAGCCTCAAATGTTCCTGAAGGTTTGTTGGGTTCAATTTCTATTATTTGAGTCTATGAGTATGGTATGCTTATTGTTTTTTGTTCCAGGTTTTGTGATGTTTAAAGGAGGTTTGCTGGATGTTGGAAAGCTAACCGAACAACTGAAAAGATCAGAAAAAGCACGTGTTGACACAGAGGCACTTCTTATATCTCTGAGGGAGGAATTAAGTAAGTTATGTCGAAAGCTGTCTAGCCAAAGTCCAGGTTCTCTTTAACTGGCAGAAATGTATAGTAATTTACTTTTCTTTCTTTCTCAGGTGCCACAAAGAAGTCAGCTGAATTTGCCTCAAGCAATGTTGAAGAGCTTACTACCAAGGTGGAACAGCTAAATGATCAACTATTTACAACCACTGAACAACTCAACACTACTCAGGTAACCTTTGAATAAACACAAGTCCCATTTTTGTTCATGTGTGCCATGCATGCAGTACTTATTCTTCATTTTCGTCATTGACACTAACCTGCAGACTGCTGAGTGTTTATCTTATGCTCTATATTTCAGGCCAAATCTGAATTGTATGTGTCAACTCTCAAGGGAATACAAGACAATATCAACCGGGTACTTCCTGCTGCTTCACCAAAAAATGAGATCTGTAGTGACGTGTCTATTAAAGACGAACCTATTTCATGAAAGAATTCATAGTATTCATATGACAAAGTTGGTTAAAATGATCAACCATCACATAAGCTGACTGAAAATCATGTTTGTTTGTTTTTTAGTTTTTTTCTTTTTTTTCCCTTTAAAATACTCTTGCTGCTGTTGTTGAGAAACTTCAGCAATAAAGACCAGTTGCACCTTGTTAATCAGTTGGAGAGTTTAAGAAAATCTTAACTTTTAGCTAAACTAAAGCCTGAAATATCCTATGGATATCCATATTTTAATCTAGATAAATCAATTCAATCTGTTGAGGATGAAATAATTTAATCAGTTCAATTAGATAGTACTATGCCATGTCTCATCTTATCTTATCTATTGATCAACAACATCTGATCTGGTTGTGGTGACAATGTTGTACAATGTTCTTATAGATCTGTGGTTTTTCTTAATAACTATTGAGTTGTTACTTAATCAACTTTTAACTTCAAAATCCATCAATGATGATGTTTCATTGGAAAGGAACCACACTATTTTTTTGGCAAGTTGATTGGTCATGTCAAGATCTAGTGGGCTGTGATTGACCTTGGTTCATTGACTTGGTAAAGATACTAATATGGCTATGAAAGCAGTATTCACTCCCAGAAGGGGATAAATTTTCGATCCTGGGCCTGTGCTTTTTATTTTGTTATTATTATCAATGACCTTTAGTGTATTCGAGCTACAGGATGGCCAGATACTAGTCTTGTGTCCCTAATTCTAATCACAAACTTGTAAACAATTTTAACTAAAATTTGTTCAACTGTTAGTGTTATAAGCCTGGCTTAAGAAAGTGTGTCTTCCTATGTTAGTCAAGCGGTGGGATTTAAAGTGATCACTTAACCAGATTATTATGTATTTTTGTCTCCTCTCTTCATTGGAGCCTGGTGAGATTGTTATATTTGAAGAAGGGGAGTATAGTGTAAGGCAACTCAATCTGTGTGTAATTGGCTATTTGTTGGCAAAGGTGCAAGTTTTGCTCATCTATGTCAGGCATGTAGCTTTCCATTTGTCCTTTCTGTCAACCATTTTAACTTTTAATTATAAAACTCGCCGACCCCAAAAATCAATCTATGGCGAAGAGGTCCACATTTTCAAGCATGCACGGTGCTTTGAAACACTTGCATGTGGTGACCTGTGTATAAAATGTAGAAATCAGAAAGTTTGGTTGCTCAGGTTGCGTGATGGCTCATTGTGTCTGCTCGTCCTGTCTTGTTATGAGGTTAATTGTGTGTTGTCATGAAGTAGTCTTACTGCAAGGATTTGTCCATAAATGCTACATTTATTGCTTTAATAATAATAATAAATAGTGTTGTGATAAGTACAAATGTATCCTTACTACTTTGTACTCTCTAAAACAAAAACAAACAAAAACAACAACAAAAATATCTGTGGGGGAGTGTCAGTGCGAGCCATGGCTGTGCGGAAAATAAGTCTGCTGCTCTGACTTTCTCGCACTGAACTCCACTCACACACCAGTAAATGTACAGTATGTGATAGCGGCAGTCTTTTGGTACTCAGGGTTGGGGGGGGGGGGGGGCGCTCTTGACTAGCGAGGGGGGGTCAGGGGGAGTAGGGGCAGGGCGGCGGAGGTCCTGACCGGGCGCGGGCGGAGGGGCGCGGGGCAGGAGAAGGGCCTTCCCTTGAGCGGGATGCCGGTGGGGCCGTCCGCCTGCGTGCAGATGGCCGCGGACAGCGGGTGGCAGCCCGCGCGGGGGTTGCCCCAGCGGCCCAGGAACCGCAGCCAGCCCGCCGTGGAGGCCGCGCCCTCGTACAGGACGGTCAGCCGCTCCCACGTCCGCCAGGGCACGCCGTACCTGGACGGAACAAAAAGTGACAATGCAGCGCCGGCCGGGCGTCAAACAAGAAAAGGCCTGGCCCCATTCTTTTTATAAATAATAATAACAAGTCACGATTTCTAATGCCGTTACTTTAAATCGAAAATGCAATTTTTGTTAAAAGCAATATTTTCCCTGAAAAATACTACAATTTGATTTCCCTCCCACACTGGAGATACAAAGTGTGTGAATGTCGCAGACTTGTATAGGTGTGTGAATTTCCATTCGCACCCCTGTAGGTGTGTGACTTCCCATTCGCACATTTGTATGTGCGTGACTCTCTAATAGCACACCTGTAGGTGTATAATTTTCCATTCGCACTCTTGTCCTGTGAATTTCGCACAAACTTTAACGGCAAGCGTAGGAATGAAAATTCACACACCTGCAGGTCGACGACACGCAGACGGCGAAATCTGAAGTCGATGTGCTCGGAAAGACGTCTTGAGCTGGACTCGAAGTCGTCTTACTCCGCTCCCAAAATCGTCTTGTTTTCGTCTTGTCCGTAAGACGAATAAACGACTACAGCCCCCCCCCCCCCCCCGCCACCACCACCACAATGAACTCTTCGGGAGGTGACGGCACGGAAGTTTGGGTACCAGGAATTTAATTTCTGCTTCCCCCTGCGCTTGGGCTCTCCGGGTAGGCCGCCACCTTCACGCAGGTGATCGGCGGGCTGGCCTACCCAGTGTGCCGCAGGCGCTCTCAATAGCACCGCGTCGGTAACGTCCATTGTGGGGGCGCCATACAAAAGGACCATTTTCAGCTTCCCAGTTTCATACGGGCGATCGTTCCCGCCCCCCGCCCCGCACCGAGTGTGTAAAGTAATACTCTACTCACTCACCCGCTGTGGTCGTAGAGCCTGGGGACGCGGATGTAGCGGTGGTCGCCGGGGCGCGTCCACAGGCCGTGCGAGCCCTGCGCGGCGAACAGCTCCGGCCGCCCGGTGGTGCGGTGCAGCCTGGCGACGCTGGGGAAGGAGGCGCGCTGCAGCAGCTCCGAGCCCTTGCGCACCTCCTGGCGCTCCAGGATCAGGTGGCCGCCGGCGCCGGCGCCGGCACCGCGGCCCCGGCCGGCCCGGGAGGTGGCGCCCGCGCCCGCGCTCGCCCGCGCACCGGCACCGGCACCGGACCAGCGGTAGAAGGCGCCCGCCTCGTGCGTCGAGACGTACATGGCATCGGGGTGGTTCACGTCCTGAAAGCACCGTTTTCGGAGTCGAGGGTGACGTCAGGGTGACGAGTGGGAACTCACACAGGTGGCCAAGGACTTTATGGTTACTACAACTTCTGTGCCGCATGTCCAGGTTGGATACAATATTACGTTACTGTTGGTCACAAAAAAAGTAACTAACAAAACACAACATTGTATCTAGCTTAGGCGTGCCCACAGACGTCCAAAAGATGGTAACAATACGGTCCATGGTCATTTAGAGTTCACACTCTTACAAGTGTGCGACATTCACACACACACACACGCACGCACGCACGCACGCACGCGCGCGTGTCTTACCGAGAAGGACAGGCTGACGTGCTCCCAGTCGCCGACGTGGGCGCCGAAGTGCTTCCACGAGCCCATGCACGAGCCCCAGAGCAGGGGCAAGGGCCAGGGGCCCAGCGGGCCCAGGTCCAGCACGCACACGGGCTTGCCCTCGTTGTAGGGGAAGAACATCCAGTAGGTGACGTGCAGCAGGGGCGCGGCCGAGGACGCCGCCGCCGCCGCCGACGGGACCTCGTTGTCCAGGGACCTGCCGGGCACGGGGCGGCCGCGAGAGGAACCACGGGGGTAAGGTACTCGCACTGGAAACTCATTCCACTCGGACAAAAAGTGAAGGCGTGAATTGTTTCGAGAATTTCATATACCGTTAAAGGGTCAAGTGTCTGAATGAAAATTCGCACACGCACAGAGAAAAAAGACTTGCTGATATAGGGCCTGCAGATTTTTTTGACAGTCACAGCTTTACGGTTTGCTGTCGCAGCTGTTTTTTCTTTTTTTTTTTTTCTTTCTTTTTTTTTTTGCTTGGGCAGCAAAAAAGAGTTTTAAGGCGCTATATTTGCAGTAAGGTGTTTGCTAGTAGTATGTAGTGAAGGTGTGAATTGTTTCGAGAGTTTCATAACACTGAAAGGGTCAAGTGTCTGAATGGAAATTCACATACGCGGGTTTCCATTGCTTGCTGTCAGTTGTGTGGCGGGAAGGAGACCGTCGTATTGTGGGGGCGGGGCGGCGCGGGGCTGGGCCGGCGGGGCGGGGCGGGGCGGAGGGACGGGCGGGCGGCTTCGGTTCCCGGTGCACACCACGCCTGACCGGCTCCATCCCGTGTAAGCCCATAGAGTAGCTAAATGACGTGCTGGGCGGGGTGCAGTAGAGTAGAGGGGCGCCCGCCTGTCTCCTCGGACCGCACTAGCTCTAGCCGCCCCGCCCCGCCCCGCCCCGCCCCCACCGCGCCCCGCACCGCCCCGCACCGCCCCACCGCACCCCGCCACCCATGTGCCCGCTGGTGCCCGCCGGGAGGCTGCCCTCAACAACAGGTTTATGACTCGTAACAGTGCGGCCGCGGGCGGGGCGGGGCGGGGCGGGGCGGGGCGGGGCGGGGCGGGGCGGGGCGGAGCGGGGCGCGGCCGTGGAGGGGACCTCGCGTTCAGGTCCAAGACCACAGCACATTATCTCACCGATTTGGAGAGGAGTGGAGTGGCCTTATGCAACTAATTGTGTGTTGTCGGATAGGGAAGGAGACCGGGTGGCCGGGCAGGGCCGGGCAGGGCCGGGCAGGGGAGGACGGTGGGGGGGGGGGGAGGATTAGGATTATCGTGTTCTGGGCGGCGTGCTTGTCGATCACATGCACTTTGCTGTCCTGGGCCGGGCCGGGCCGGGCCCTGCGGCGCCTTCGGCCTGGAGCGTGGCTCGCGGAGTGACGCGGGCGGGGTGGGGCGGCGGGGTGCGGCGGGGCGGGGCGGGGCGGGGCGGGGTGGGGCGTGAGCGCGTGACCGGCGGGCGGACCCTTATTGCGGCATAGAGCAAGAGTGAAGGGGCGGGGCGGGGCGGGGCGGGGCGGGGGGGGGCGGGCGGGCGGGCGGGGCGGGCGGGGCGGGCGGGGCGGGCGGGGCGGGCGGGGCGGGGCGGGGCGGGGCGGGGCGGGGCGGCGTTGGCAGTGGAAAGGCTTGCATGTGAGTGAGTGGCTCCCCCCGTGCATTCCTCGCGCCTCGTGTCTAACGCGCTCGGTCCGCGTCATCGCAGTGCGGCTGTCACAATAGTGATGAGGTGGGCGGAGGCGTTGCTCAGGCATGTCCCACTTCATCAAACACTTTCCAACCAGGATTACACTTTTCATCTAAAAATATAATTAAGTCCCAACCGCTGTGCAACCGCGACTGGTGCTGAGGAAACTTACCGCCAGCTTTCGATATGTTGTTCCCCCACTGGAAAAACAAAGGTGCTGAGTCCTACCTTTAAAAGGCACTAACAAAATTTAGTGCCTTTGGAAAGGCACTAAGATTTAGTGCCCCAGAAAAGGCACTAAATTTTGTTAGTGCCTTTTAAAGGTAGGACTTAGCACCTTTAGCTGACCAGCTGCGTATACTCCATACAAATTTAGTGCCTTTCCAAAGGCACTAAGATTTAGTGCCCCAGGAAAGGCACTAAACTTAGCACTTGATTTTAGCGCCCCAGGAAAGGCGTTGCTTAGCACCTTTGTTTTTCCGGTGCACACGCTAAACCCTTATGCACGATTTTTGCATCGTTCTGCGCGATTTTAAACAACCATAGTTGTGCACAAAATTTTATGCATAACTATGCACACTTTGTACATAATTACGTACAAATTTGTGCATAAGGGACAGAGTTAAGCATATTTATCAAGAAAAATTTGTGCATAGTAATGGTTGCTTCAAAACGCCCAAAAAAGGCATATCATGCGTGAATATTTTCGCTGAGCGAAGCGAAGCTAACTTCTGCAGGGGATCGGAAGTGTACTTGGTCGTGAGTCTGTCTGTTCGTCTGTCCTAGCCGGTAGCGCCACCTAGCGGCAGTGTGCGAACTACGTCACGACGGTCCAGCCAAGCCCGGTGTCCACCTCGATTGTTTTCAACATAAAAATTAGAAATTAAAGTGTCAGTTCGACGAAATATGCTGTCTCAAATAGTTTTTAGAGTGGTGGTAGTCTCCACACGAAGTTTCAAGTGTCGTCATGTTGTAGAAGTGTGTGTACGAGTGATTTGTCGTGTGTTCACGTCTGAGGGGTGGGGTTAGGAGGGAAAGTGCCTCAAGTTCTAATCAAAAATATCGCTGATTGTACTGGATTTGTGAAATGAACGTCACGGATTGCTGAAATGACAGCCAGGATCGCTTCAACTTACTTCCGAACTTATTATTTGGGTGAGTGACATAACCTAACAACATAAACAATGTTGTTTACAATAGACTACACACAGTTCTGTCTGGGAGACAGCAGACTTTGGTCTGAGTATTAAAATCAGATAACCCCTTCATCTGACAAGTGAGAGTTACTAGCTGTGACATTATTTACTTATATTTGGTTAAATTTTGTTTGTAACCTTTTCTCGGTACCCAAGCGTTGTGATTTCTTATTGAGCCGCCACAAATTACCAGCCAAATGGTTTTCCCAATACGGTATTCATGCTGTAGTAGAAGTGTGCTCCTTTTAGACATGAGATAAGAGACATTTGTTATACCATAGGGTGTCCGGCGGAAGGGTTGAAACCGTCCTTTTGTTTTAACACTCACTTCGCTCAGCAACTACGTGCCTGCCGCACGTACTCCTAGTTTAAGGTGAAAACTTAGATTGGGGAGACAGGTGTACCTTCAGGTGTTATAGACCCACGTGACCCTCGAGCTGCTGGGCTGGCGTCAGCCGTTAGCATTCACTTGAGTGACTCGGACGCATTCGACCCTTCCCCCTCTTAGGGTCGGGACCGTTTCGGCCTTTCTCTTTCGAATGCGGACGATAGCAGGCCCACCTGGCCACGACATGCTAGCTACCGCCCGCGCCCGCCCGCCCCCACCCCCGCACTGTTAAACTAAGTGTCCATAACTGCTCAACACTTGTAAGTGTGCATTAACACGTGGATGTGTGCAACTGGGCATTTGTACCACTGGGCATTTGTACAAATGCAAGTGTCACACCCGCCAGTTGTACACCTGTAAGTGTTCAACTTGACAGTTGTGCACTTGTAAGTGTTCAACTGCCCTGTGCAGCACTTCCCTTGTCGAACACTTGGAAGTGCACAACTGTCGAGTTAAACTCTTACAAGTGTACAACTGTCGAGTTTGACACTTGCATTTGCACAACTGCCCAGCTGCACACATGCACGTGTTAGACTGGTAGTTGAACACTTACAAGTAGTGTTGAGCAGTTGCCTCGGCAGCTGCTCACTTGGTTGAACAGTGCGGCCAGGCGGACACGAGGCAGGGCACCACTGGAAACCCAAGTGTGTGAATGTCAGACACTTGGGTTACCAGAGAGGGCCGGGCCGGGCCGGGCCCTCGGCCAGGGGCACGAGGCAGGGCACCACTGGAAACCCAAGTGTGTGAATGTCACACACTTGGGTTACCAGAGAGGGCCGGGCCGGGCCGGGGGCCGACACACTTACTCACCCGTCATGGTCGCCTCGGTCCCGGTCCAGCTCGGGGTCCAGCTTGGCGTCGGCGCGGAGCTCGGCGAGCCGGGCCGCGTCGCACAGGGTGACCACGGCGTACACGGGCACGGGCCGGCGGCTGGGGTCGCGGCCGTACAGGAAGGACGAGGAGTTGCTCAGCAGCTCGTCTGCGGGGCAGAGCGGAACGGAGAGGAGAGGAGAAATTGATATTTAAAAAAATTGTTTTGAGGTCCACTTAAAGGGACTAAAATGTCCCACTACCACTGTGAGAAATGTTTGTAAGAATTACGGGAAAAATTTTCTATGAGAAATGTCGTTGCGAAATATTTTTCACAGTGACAAAGTAGACGTTCTCTCAAAATATTAACATACAGGTCAAGTGAATAAATGACTTAGTTAAAAATACAGAAAAGAAAAGAAAGAAAGGAGGACAGGGTGAACGCCCGGGAGGTAGGCAGGCCCGCGGTACACAAGTGTCCCGCGGGGCGGCCTACCCGGGAGCGGTCAGGGGCGCAGGGGACGAGACCGGTGCAGTGTTGTCAGAAAAGTAGGCAATAAGTCACCCCGATATACTACCTATGTGACTCGGGTGGCATCAATCCCTGCCTACCACTACCAGGCCAACTCTTCCCACAGGAGCGTTTACTTTGCCTAGTAGGCAGGTGTTGATACCTCCCCGCTTCACACAGGTGTATCGTGGGCAATTTATCGGGAAAACCGACATGAGCCCCGCTCGAACCTGAGCCCGGGTTGCGTAGGACCACACCTAGGCTAGGTGCAAGCTTGACATCAGTCCGAACCTGGGAAGAGACCTCGGTTCCCCAACCTCTTGGACTCATATTTGGCCCAGGTAGCCTCTGAAGCCTTACGGGCTCAGGTTCGGGCGGGGCTCATGTCGGTTTTGCCAATTTATCTGTCAAGAGTGACGGGACGAGACACCAGTGTTACCAGAGAAGTAGGCAAAAGATCTCACGAATACACCTGCGTGAGGCAAACGGGTATCTCCGCCTGCCGACTATAGGCAAATTCTCCATGACACGTGAGGCCACATTTTGCCCAGTAGGCAGGCAGATATACCCGTCTGCTTCAGGCAGATGTGTTGGTGATATTTTTTGCCTACTTATCGGGCAGCACTGCGAGACGCGGGACGGGACTCACCTACGCTGGCGTTGCTCACGAGGTACCAGGCGGCGGAGCGCGGGCCCTGCGGCAGGCCGTGCGCCAGGCCGGGCGACGGCGGGGGCGACGGCGGGGGCGGCGTCGGGGGCGGCGGAGCGTCGGGGGCGGCCCTGCCGGCCCGCGGCGCCCTGCCGCCACCGCCCGCCGCGGCCCTGGCGCGCTTCTTGGGGACGGGCGTGACGGGGGTGACGTGCTGCAGGAAGTCCTCGACCCCGGCGGGCATGAAGCGCTCCCCGGGGGACAGCCAGACCAGCGGCGCCCAGCGCGACACCAGCCGCTCCACGCCTGCGGGCAGGACAGGCATGCCAGGCATCAGCGTGAGCGAGGCGAGGGGAGAACAACTCGGAATCCTTGTTGCCCGAAGAATAGGCAATAAGTAGCCCAAACACACACTGGAAATCCAAATGTACTAATGTCGCTCACTTGTAGATGAACGAAAAAATTCACTCACTTGTAGGTGAGCGAATAGTCATTTTATCACCTGCAAGTGAGTGAATTTATTCGCTCATCTACAAGTGAGCGACATTCGTACACTTGGATTTCCAGTGCAATGGAGTAAAGGGGGCTGCCTCCTGCTAAGCAATATGTACCCCACTGTGCCCTGTGCCAAGGTGTTGCCTATATAGTAGGCAGGTACAGAAGCAGCCGGATTTAATCCACTGTGTTTGGACGCCTTATTGCCTACTTTTTGGCAACACCGCTCGGAATTTTTGTGAATTTTCCTGATTTTTTTCTTTGCTTAATTTTTGTGAATATTCCTGCGAAGTTTTGTTTTTCTTCTTACTTTCTTTTGATTTTTTGGCATTTTCTGATTTTTTGTCCTGAATTTTCCTGAATGACGAGTGTACAAAAATTTCGCACCGAAGGACACTCTTCTTGAGGCACCGGAGACACCGGAGTAGGCACTTTAGCCGTCTCTGCTCTTTCTCCCCGGGGCTGACGCGAATCGGTGCCGCGGCGTGGCGGGGCGTGGCGGGGCGGTGCAGCCTATTCACCTTGACCGTGCTGGCCACGGTGCGTGTCAGCGGGGCGCGCGGGTGGGGCGCGGCGCCGGCGCCTATCTCGGGGACGCCCCCGCCGCCCCGCCACGCCCCGCCCCGCCCCGCCCCGCCCCGCCCCGCCCCGCCCCGCCCTGCCCTGCCCTGCCCCGCACCCCAAATAGCTCATTCTTGTACCAAGAACACTAGGTTTGCCGTGGTGCAAATTTACTCGAAAGACAAAAAAATTGTTACTTGCAGTCAGCGGGGTTGCGCCCAACCCGCACCTGTGCGCCGGCCATTGGAGTAAGGCGAGTAGTAGGTGAGACACTTGGCTGCACCGGAAAATCAAAGATGCTAAAATCAAGTGCTAAGTTTAGTGCCTTTCCTGGGGCACTAAATCTTAGTGCCTTTGCAAAGGCACTACATTTGTATGGAGCTCATACTAGCAGGTCGGCTAAAGATGCTAAGTCCTACCTTTAAAAGGCACTAACAAAATTTAGTGCCTTTAGAGAGGCACTAAACATTATTGCCTTTCCAAAGGCACTAAATTTTGTTAGTGCCTTTTAAAGGTAGGACTTAGCACCTTTGTTTTTCCAGTGTGAAGAGACATAGTCAGACCTTTGCATTAATATCCTCCCTCATCTGATTTGTAGGTACCGGAGGCGGCGGCAGCGCCAGTCTAGGTGTGCAGTGAGCAGGGTGATGAAGCCCGAGTCCAAGCAGCCTCCAGGCGGTGAGGTCACCACCCCGCCCCGCCTCGCCCCGCCCCACCCCGCCCCACCCCGCCGCGCCCCGCGCCCATGACGCAATGCCCACGGCTTTGTCAGCGCAGCTGTCGGCGCGGCGGGGTGCGGCGGGGCGCGGTGGGGTCAAGGGAAGTAGGGACAAAGTCAAGGTAAGTCACCCTCCCCCGGCCCCTGCCCGGCGCGGCGCCTGTAGTGGGCGCCAGGCCGGGGCTGCGGGTGGGCCGCGCGGGACGGACCGGTCCGCGGCCTTCACGAAGAAGCGAGGGGTCATCGTTTTTGTTTCGGAAATGATGTATTTATGTAGACTGGAAACGGTATCTCTGGGGATCTCGTGGAGAGTTATGCGGGAAGGGAGCCGCCCGCCGGCTCGACTCGACCCGCCCCGCCCCGCCCCGCCCCGCCCCGCCCCGCCCCGCCCCGCCCCGCCCCGCCCCGCCCCGCCCCGCCCCGCCCTGCCCTGCCCCGCCCCGCCCCTCGCTCGCACTGGGTCCCGCAGGAGGTAACCGGAATTACGTCACAATCGTCTTCAGAGGGGCGGTCTACTTAAATCGTTGCGCGGCGTAAATGGCCGTGGGATGAGGAGACTATCGTGACGTATGCCGGCGGGCGGGGCGGGGCGGGGTGTATAATAATGGGTCAGGAGAGGTCGCTGTGACCACGACGACACGCTGACTGCACGTGACACCCCAGAAGCCCCACAGGAGCCCAGCTCTCGTGCGGTCCCCACAACGTGGTCGTGGTTGGGGGGGGGGGGGAGGGGGCTGCCTCACAACATGCCGCCCCTGGTCGTGTTGCGCTGGGCCCCGCGCCGCATTGCCGTTGGAGCTCATGCTAACCAGACTGTCCGCCCGCCAGCGGCAGCGGCAGCGGCACCGGCACCGGCCCCGGGCCCAGCGAGTACGGCACACTTTAATTAGTGGAGCAGGCCCTGCTAAGCACCTCCTGGGCCCCACCCCGCCTCGCCCCACCCCGCCCCACCCCGCCCCACCCCGCTCCGGAGCGGCGCGACTGCGCCGGCCGGCCCCGTTCCATGCCTTTCCCGTTCGTCCTGTCCCGTCCCCGTCCTGCCCAACCGGCGGCGGGGCGGGGACCTGTCGAGGGCGGGGTGGGGCGGGGCGGAGCACGCTTTCTGGAACTGGAGCAGGCGGGCAGCGCGCCGGCAGACAGACAGGCGAGATCTGGATTCGCACCGCGGGGCGGGGCGGGGCGGGGCGGGGCTGAGCGTGGCGGGGTGGGGCGGGGCCCACTGGGCTGACAGCCCCGCCCCGGCCCCGGCCGGCAGCGCCGTCCATCTGACAGCTTCCCTTTCTTTGGTCCTGGACCTGCCGCCGCCCCGCCCCGCCCCGCGCGCGACCTTTGCGGCCCATTTCCAGCCTCCGTCATGGGGAGCTTGAGCTCGCACTCGGGGATGTCCTCTCCTTTCCTCTCCTCTCCGCTGCGTGCGCGCGTGCCGAGGAGACGCTGGACGCCCCTGGACCATCCTGGAGTGCCTCCAGTAAGAGGGGCGCGGAGCGGGGTCGCGGCAGCCAATCAGAGCGCGCTGGTTTCCACTGGGAAGCCGCACACACTGAATTCTTTTTGTCCGTACTTATGCTCATAATGTTTTTGCACATGTACAGCTTATGCATTTTATAAAACGCATTTATGAACTAAATGTGCATAATTATTCCTAATTATGAACAATTTTGTTCATACTTGCGTATCAAAAAGTGCATAAGCTGCACTTGGTTTCGAGTACTTCCGTGGGCCTTGTGAGCCGTAGCCTCGCACAAAGGTGCCAGCAGTCGTCCCAGTGGAAACCAGGCGCCCGCTCTGCGTCCCTCTTACTTACTGAACGCCCCTGGACCGTCCGCGGGGGAGTGGGGTATGGAAGGGCGTGGCGGAGGGGAGGGAGGGGGAGGGGAGGGGTGAGAGTAAAAAACACAGCCGTCTCGTCTGGTCTCGTCACGGTAGATGTCCGTTTCTTTTGTCCCGCCGTCCGTCCGGCCCTCTCTTCTCTTCCACCGCCGCGTGCTGCATTGCCTGCATTGCCTGCGCCGGCAGCAGGGAAGCGTCGCGCGCGCGTCTGTCGCTGCTGTACCCAGTGCTGCCAGAACAGTAGGCAATAAATAAATAGCCCAAACACAATGGAGTAAAGCGGGCTGCATCTGCGCCTGCGCCTATACTAGGCAACATGTACGCGCTCTGTGGTAGGGTGGTGGCCAGTGTTGCCAGAAAAGTAGGCAATAAGTATTAGCCTAAAAACGGTGGAGAAAAGCGCGCTGCATCTGCGCCTGCCTGCTAGACAGCAACATGGCAAAGGTGCGTACAATGTTGCCCAAAAGGCAGGCGTAGCTGCAGCGCTCTTTACTCCACTGTGTTTGGGCAACATATTGCTTACTTTTCTGGCAACACTGGTGCTGCCCGCCCCCGCCCAGTGAGCAGATGCAGATGCACCTCGCTTTACTCCAGTGTGTTCATTACGACTTATTGCCTACTTTTCTGGCAGCACTGGCTGTACCGACAGAGAGAGAGGGGAGGGGGAGGGGGTGGCTCGCGTGGGATCAGCAGCAGCATTAGGTGGTATTTGTCCTGGGCCGCGGCGGGCGCGGGCGCGGGCGGCTGCGGCTGCGGACACACACGAGCGGGTGACGCCACACACCCGCCGGCCCGGCCCGGCCCGGGGCGGCTCCAGCACACAATGGCGGTCGATGGCCAGCAGGCCACTTCTCACATTGTGTAATAATGTACGGACCCAGCGGGCCACCTCGCCCTGCCTTGCCTGGGGAGGAGCCCAGCCCAGGAGCCCCCACTTCCACCGATTGCTGCCCGCCCCGCCCCGCCCCGCCCCGCCCCGCCCTGCCAATCTCTATCCCACGCTGGGAACGAACAAACCGAACACCGGCCGCCCCGGCCCGCCCCGGCCCGCCCCGGCCCGGCCCGCCCGGGGCCGGAATCGGCTTGCTGCTGGGAAACGTGAAAGAGGAATACCTAGGCTAGTCCAGGGCAGGAGGGCAGGAGGCCCAACCTGAGGCAAGCTTCCTACTCCCTGTCCAGGCCGACCAGACCGGCCCCGCCCGGCCCCCGGCTCTCCTCTCTGCCTGGCACGCGCCGCGCCGGGCCGGGGAGGGGAGGGGAGGGGAGGGGGGGGCGGAGGCTGGACTGTAATCGTGTGATTGTAGGCGCAAGTGAGGAAACCCCTTTCCTAGATCATGCGAGCCCGGTACAAACTAGTGGTACCTCCCCGCGAAGAGTGCCTCCCCGAGTACCTTCCGCGAGCACCTCCACGAGTGCCTCCCCGAGTACCTTCCGCGAGCACCTCCACGAGTGCCTCCCCGAGTACCTTCCGCGAGCACCTCCACGAGTGCCTCCCCGAGTACCTTCCGCGAGCACCTCCACGAGTGCCTCCACGAGTACATCCCCGAGTACCTTCCGCGGAGCACCTCCACGAGTGCCTCCACGAATACCTTCCGCGGAGCACCTCCACGAGTGCCTCCACGAGTACATCCCCGAGTACCTTCCGCGAGCACCTCCACGAGTACATCCCCGAGTACATCACCTCCGCGACTGCCTCCACGAGTACCACCAGAACTGCCTCCCCGAGTACTTCCTCGAGTGCATCCACGACGAGTACATCACCGAGTGCCTCCGCGAGTACATCCCCGAGTACAGTACCCTCCGCGAGTACATCAGCGAGTACACCCTCCGCGAGTACTCACTCCTGGCGGCGGCGGGTGACATGGCGGCGCGGGCGCGCGCGCGGCCCGGGGCCAGCAGCGGGGGCGGCCCGTGCCCGACCACGGCGGCGCCGAGCGCGAGCGCGCCCAGCACGGCGGCGAGCAGGAGCACGAGCAGGTGCAGGCGGTGCAGCGGCTGGTGCAGGGCGGGGCAGGGCGCGCTGGCACGCCTCATGGCGGCTGCAGCAGCCCCGGCCGGGGGCGGGCCGGGGGCGGGCCGGGGGCGGGGACGCGCTACGATGTCGCGGCGCGCCGCCCCCGGGGGCAGCACGAGCAGGCCGCCCGCCCCTCATGCTGGCGCCGGCGCCTTTTCACGTACATGTCCGCGCCGCCCCCGCGACCCCCGGGGATGACGATCAGGGCGGCGTTGATGGCGGGGCGGGGCGGGGCGGGGCGCAGTGGCGCGGGGCGCGGGCCTCTTCTCGTACCGTGCGCCGGTCACCGGGGCCCTGGTGCTGCCCGTGGCAGTGCTGCGTGCCGGGGCTGCGCGCGCCGGGTTGCGACTGAGCTCGGGGGGGCCCTGCCCTGGCGAGCCTCCGCCCCCCTCCGGCCGGCCCCACACGGCCCCCACTCCGACATGGGGCTTCATCCCCACCGCGCCCCCGCGGGGCCCCGGGGGCCCCCAGGCCCCACCGGGCACGTGCCCCGTGGGGCCCAACGAGACTGGGCCCGGCCCGGCCCGGCCCGGCCCGGGGACCCGGAATGGGCAGTGTCCGTCCGAGCGCAGCCTGGAGCCGAATGAATCACAAGCATTGCGTGTGTCACCCTCGCCGCCAGCATCACCGTCACCATCACCGTCACCATCACCGTCACCATCACCGTCACCGTCACCGTCACCGTCACCATCACCATCACCGTCACCCTGGAGCCGAATGAATCACAAGCATTGCGTGTGTCACCCTGCCGCCATCATCACCGTCACCATCACCGTCACCATCAACGTCACCCTGGATAGGGCCGCCATACGGTCCATACTCACTGTTAAAAATTTCCACGGAAATTTTGACGGTTTTGCTTATGGAAATTTTTTTGCCGGTGTGAACCGTTTTTCAAATATACGGTTCGACCGTACCAATCGATTTACGGACCTTACCGTACTTCTAAAATACGGTGCAACCCGTACCTCAGAATCCCGTATTCTGCATATTTCTGCTACTACGGCACTTTTTATGGAAACTTTTTACGGGACTCTCCGTACTTGAACAGGTACGGAAGCGGCCGTAATTTACAACTACGGCTTTTGCCGTATTTTGAAGGTACGGACCACTCCGTAAAAAAGTACTACGGTGCTCTCCGTAACCATTTCCGTAATATGCTACGGAAATTTTAACAGTGCTGCTGGACTGGCCTAATTATCAGGGATCCGTAGGCCTAACAAAAAATGTTGTTACTAATTTAATGTATGTTATTAACTTAACAAAAACAAAGGGGCATAAAAGTTTAAGTTAACAAAATTGCTCTAGCCAGTCCGCCGAATCCGCCAAACCCACACAGCAAATTTGAGGGCCTGTAATACCTAACATTAAAATTTAACTTTTAATATTTGTTATTCAAGTTTAACTTTTTAAATTGGTGGCTGATTGTTAAAAGTTAAATGTTATAACTTTAACTTTTATTGTAATTGTTATCAGAGAATGATTGCTACGTTACGGACCCCTGCTGCTAATTACTTGGCACCAGGTTTCCGGTCCGGCCCGCACCGTGACGCTCTGCTGTCCTCATATATTTATATCGTTACCGTTACTGCCCCGCCGCGTGCGGCTCCGGGGCTGCGGGGGTCCCGGAGTCGATCGTCCCTAACCGTGGTTACGGCCTGTCCTGTCTTCCCAAGTTTTCTCTACTCTGACGTAAGTGCAGTCCGGGTTACACATGAGCGCTGAAAACAAATAGTGTCCAGCAGGGAGGAATGGGAGAATAAGTCAGCCTGCTTGTAGCCAACCGCGGGATCCCTATCCCTATCCGGAGGATGAGGGCGGAACACCCCGTGGAACACCTTCGGGAACGCCCGGAACGCCTCGCGCGCGCGCAGAGCGCGGCACGCACTTGGCTCCAGCGTCAACGTCTCTGGCGGGCGGGGCGGGCCGCGCTTAACGCACGTCGCACGTCTGCAAGCCGACTGTTTCTCACCACGCGGGGCTGGCCGAAAAAGGCGGGACGGGGGCGGGGCGGGGGCGGGGCGGGGGCAGGGCGGAGCGGCCCACCAACACGCTCCATTTCACGCCTCTTGACCAAGGGGCCCAACGAAGCGGCCCTGCCGCCCCGCGCCCGCCTTGAACCTTCTCACCAGCAACCCGCACCTGCACGGAGAGAAAAGACTTGCTGTTCTAGCAAACCTCGTTGCAAATATAGCGCCTACAACTTGTGGCAGCGAACTGCAAAGCTGTGACTGCAAACGACTTTGTTCAGCCAACAATATTATTGCTGTCCTAGCAAAAAAATTGTTGGCGCTATATTTGCGACGAGGTTTGCTAGAACAGCAAGTCTTTTCTCTTCGTGTGGAACTAGCCCGCGGCGCGGCGTGGCGGCGGAGGAGGGGCAGGGCATTTAGCACTGCTCAGGGCCGTGACCACGCTGTGGTCACGGGTCAGAGCCTCCTGGATAATGCAGCAGGGGACCGTGAGCGCCTTTACCATCGCCCGGTCGTCGCGGACTTCCTCCCCGCCGTGGTTCACTCACACACGGAGAGAAAAGACTTGCTGTACTAGCAAACTAGCAAACCTCGTTGCAAATTGAGCGCTTTCAACGTTTTTTTTTGCTGCCCTGCCCTGAAAAATAGCTGTGACAGCAAACTGTAAAGCTGTGACTGCAAACGACTTTGTTAAGCACTCAATATTTAAGCTTTCCAAGCAAAATGAACAAAAGAAAAAAAATGTAGGCGCTATATTTGCAACAAGGTTTTAAGGTTTGCTAGAACAGCAAGACTTTTCTCTCCGTGCAGGCGCGAGCGCGAATACTCACGCACGCACGCACGCACGCACGCAGGCCGTGCCCTGCTGAACCGAAAGCCCGTCCACTACCCTATAATCTGTGACGCAACCTCAGGATCGCCCTGCTGCCGCCCAAGCTTGACTGCGGCGGTGAACCCACTCGGCCCCGCCCCGCCCCGCCCCGCCCCGCCCCGCCCCGCCCCGCCTCGCCCTGCCCCGCCCCGCCCCGCCCCGCCCCGCCCCGCCCCGCCCCGCCCCGCCCCGCCCAACACGGCCTGGTCATGCAGGTGAGGTGGACTTCCTTGCCAACGTTGATCATCGGCCTGCCGCCGCTGCGCCGCGCAGCAGCTCGCAGCCTCGTGCCGCCGGGCCCCGTGCCGGCCCCGCGCCGCAGGCTCTACCCCGCCCCGCCCCACCCCGCCCCGCCCCGCCCCGCCCCGCCCCGCCCCGCCCAGAGCAACCCCATAAAGTGGAATAATTTCCCTCCTGAAGCGGAGGCACTTCCCTGCGCCGCCGCCAGGAGCGCCCCGGCCCGGCCCGGGCCTCGCCTCCTGGACGCTCCGCACGATCACGATCTAGGTAGGGGTCGCATCGTGCGCGGAATTACGTCATTTTCGTAAAAGGGCACATCCCTGCACAGCGTTTGGTACGCTTGAACACCTTGAATTTCTTTCCGAACGGTACAGTATAACCCTTGTCCCAGCAGCACCCTGCAGGCGCCGCCAGTGCGCGGCGCGGTCCCCTGCCTGCACTGGCATGGCGGTGGTGGCAGTGTGGCACCTTCTTGTCCAGCGCCGGGCGGGCGGGCACCGCCCAGCCTCCAGCTGGCGCCTTCCAGGCTGCCGCCGATCCAGGCCGCCCCGCCCCGCCCCGCCCCGCCCCGCCCCGCCGGGTGAGCCAAGCCGGCCAAGCCCGGCCTGCCTGCCTGCAACGCTGCTGCATTGCAAAACAAGTCCCCTTCTTCTGCCTCCATCTCTCTCGCTTTTCCGTTTCCGTGTGGGTCCCGGCTGGCTGGTGTGCCGGGCCGGGCCGGGCCAGGGGCTGGGGGACCGGCCGAGCACCGCCCCGCCCCGCCCCGCCCCGCCCCGCCCCGCCCCGCCCCGCCCCGCCCCGCGCCACGAGCACCGACAGCAGGGAGTACTAGGTGGTCGGGATGAGCACCCTCTCTTTACCATGAGAGTAGGGCGCCCTGGAGAAGAACCTTGGACGTGTCGGGCAAGAGGCTTACATTATGGCGCTCTTTTTCTCAATGGTCTGTCTGGCAAACTCGGATTTTTTTTTTTGTTCCTTTTTTTATGCCTTGGCCCGGCCCAGATTGCGCGGTCAGTTTGGAATGAAATACTGACTGCTGTACCGGGGTAGGCGGGGGCGGCGGTGGGGCCGGGGCCGGAGGCGGGGGCGGGCAGAGACGGACTGCACACTGCACTGTATCGCCGATAGGGTTCTAAACATGGGAAAGAAAAACCCTGCTTACTGGGCAACTGCATAAAGTAACGCAAACACAGTGAAGTGAAGCGGACTGCATCGGCGCCTCCATACTATGGGCAGTACATGCGCAAAGGTGTTTGCCTAGTAGGCAGGCGCAAATTCAGCTCACTTTAGCTCCACCTGCAATTGGGCAACTTATTTCCTACTTTTCTGGTAACACTGGCGGCCGGTGCCGGGACCCCCCCCCCCCCCTGCCCCCCGAGACAACACTGACATTGACTTTAGGTGACGGGACCTGCACCCACCCGTTCAGCGGCCGCAGGCGAGCAGAGCCGCGAGGCGGGCGTGGCTGGCTGCTCATTATGACAGCAGTGACGTGGCGATTCGATCATCCGAAAGAAAGGGCCCGTTCAATTGATTGGTCATCTTTATTGATGCGCGACGTTATGGGCGGGGCGGGGCGGGGCGGGGCCGGCGGCCGCGGCTTTGTAGAGGGAAGTACCAGGGATGCGTGGCGGCTGAAGGAGGGGTGGGTGGGGGGGAATTCCCTTGGTGGGACTCGCACGCGAGCGCGCTGCTCCCGGTCCCCGCAGCGTGACGCAAGATGGATGCTCGCCGTGCACGAGTTACGTTACGCTGCGCGCGCGCGCTGCTGCGTTTTTCGCGTTACTGTTCAACTTTTCTGTTGTTTCTTTTTTTTTTTATTTATTTGCGGGGGTTCTTCTGCTTGTAGCCCTGGTCGGGCCGGGGCGGACTCTAGGTAGGCTACGAGGTGCGCGACCACGCTGATGTCCTCGCGCAGCAGGGCAACAGGAGCAGTGAAAGTAGGCTGACTGGAGGCGGCGATGGGCGCGGCAGGTACGCGGGCCCGCAGGTGGTAGCAGGCCGCAGGGGCAGCAGGTGATAGTGGCGGGCCGCAGTCCTGCAGGCCGCAGGGGCAGCAGGTGATAGTGGCGGGCCGCAGTCCTGCAGGTAGCAGGCCGCAGGGGCAGCAGGTGATGGCGGCGGGCCGCAGTCCTGCAGGCCGCGGGGGGCAGCAGGTGATAGTGGCGGGCCGCAGTCCTGCAGGTAGCAGGCCGCAGGGGCAGCAGGTGATAGTGGCGGGCCGCAGTCCTGCAGGCCAAGGGGGCTGCAGGTGATAGTAGCGGGCCGCAGTCCTGCAGGTAGCAGGCCGCAGGGGCAGCAGGTGGCAGTGGCGGGCCGCAGTCCTGCAGGCCAAGGGGGCAGCAGGTGATAGTGGCGGGCCGCAGTCCTGCAGGTAGCAGGCCGCAGGGGCAGCAGGTGATAGTGGCGGGCCGCAGTCCTGCAGGCCAAGGGGGCAGCAGGTGATAGTGGCGGGCCGCAGTCCTGCAGGCCAAGGGGGCTGCAGGTGATAGTAGCGGGCCGCAGTCCTGCAGGTAGCAGGCCGCAGGGGCAGCAGGTGATAGTGGCGGGCCGCGCGTCGCAGGACGAAACACTCTCCCTCGCCAGGGCGGCAGGACAGCTGTACTGAAACTGCTTAAACCTGCTGCAGAATGCTAGCCTGTCTAGAACAGGCAGTTCGGGAGGGGGTTGGGGGGGGGGGCACTAGCGCTGCCTGTTGTCGCAGGACCGCCCCGGGGCGAAGGGGGGGAGGGTTTCTGCTGATAACGCCAGCGCGATAATGCCCTCAAGAGCCCCACAGCACCCAGCAGTAGCGCCTCGGCCCGGCCGGTCCGTCAGCAGGCCTGCGGGCTTATCTCTGCCCAATCCTGCGAGGGTCCAAAACAGGAAGGCGGCACTGACTAGCCCTGTCCCTCTGTCCTCTCGACGGAGTGCCCACCTTGAAGTACATCCCAAGGGCCTTCCCTCTCTCCAGGTGCACTGCCGGCCACACCCACGGCACCAGAGAGCTCGAGCACGCCAGGCTACAGGGTCACGGGTTGTGTGCATACAGGAGAAGTAGTGTGATATCTGGGAGGGTGGAGGGAAGGGGGGAGTACATTGCGTCCGATTGGCACGCACACAGGCTGCTTCCCGGGCCGGGCCGGGCCGGGGCACGTGAACGCCGTGGGCGTGGAAGTGGAACACCCTCCTCGCCCCGCCCCGCCCCGCCCGCCAACCTTGCCCTTGCCCCCCTCCTCCGGCCCGGCCGCACTGGGCCGCGCCGCCGCCGCCGCCGCCGCCGCCGCCGCTGAGGAGGCTGCTGCTGCTGCTGCTGCGCCCATCCTTGCCTTGCACCCCCTGCGAAGGACCACCGGCGCGGCGCGGCGGTGTGGTGTGGCGTGCTAAATGCACCAGGTCCACTCACTGAGTGAGCTGCTACTCTACTCTAACCCTAAACTGCTAGAGGCATCGCAAGCACCGTTTAATTTTGTTTTTTCGCTTTAAAAAATATCTATCTATCTGGGTACGATAGTAGCAGAAGGCTTGGTGGTATGAAAAATTGCAACGTGTTGCTTTTATTTTCTCATACCTAAGCGACGAAAACTAGGTTCTTCATACGACAAACCAACATTGTTGTTCCTGATCTGTACTTTTGTTTCTGAAACGAGGGATGAGAGTTTAGCCTCTGTACTTGGAAAGGCTTGCCCCACAAATATTTGGGACACGGGAAAAACTAGTCGCCATTGTGAATTTTATCTTTTGCATATTTTTATCGTACGGCTCAGTTGGTACTACCATTTTCAGTTAGTCTGATGGTTTCGTACATTTTCAGTTCATCTCAGGTCTTCATGAAGTTTGGGTTCACTGGGACATTGGCTGGATGTTAGCAGGATTAAAATGCTCGTTAAGAACGATGTTCTTTCTGACTTTAGAAACGTACGCAGCTACGAGCGCGTGGACCTGCTCTGTAGCTTGTTAGATTTGTGTCTGCCGTACGAGTTACGGTTCCTGGGCACATGCCTCGAGTTTCTCGGTAAACGTGATTTCTATGAGCTGAGAGAGGACGAACGGGATGCGAACAATGTAAATCATCTATCATCGTATCAGTCCCTTATGGATGAGAACACTCGAAGAAAGCTAGTCCTCTATGTATCCCTCCTGAAGGCCTGCAACACCGAAGGTGCCAATTGCCTTAGCGACACATTAACGGCACTCTGCCCCGCTGCCGTTGCTCAAATTTGTCGCTCTGAACCTGAAAATGCTGAAAATGTCCTGGATGAACTTTTGCTCCTGTATACCATTGCTGTGAAGCATCCCGCATTTAATGTGCATCAGAAGACAGAATTTGCAGAGCACCTTTCTCGCCTTAAGGAAGAGGACCATAAATTGTCGCTCACTCTTCATTCATCAAATAAAAATGAAGTCAATAAAGCTTCCAGGGTTAGTGTCTGCCATATTGTAATTTGAAAATTAGGTTTGTACTGTAATATTATCATGTTGCAGTGAGCGATTTATTTAATTTTGTATTGAACTATCTGTGCAAGACCAGATATGACACTACTTCGAATTCTATCGCTACTAGACTATCTAATGTGTTGTTACTGTCCATCTGTTTACAGCTTTCAAAGTCCTCAGATGCCATTCCTGAAACACCATGTAAACCCAAAGAAAAGTCTACAAACTCAACAGATAATCAAGATAGTTCTAGTCAAATATCAGTCATGTCTCAGCCTAATCAACTAACTTGCCCTGTACTATCGGGCTCAGTGTATACGAGCGCAGTGCTCCCCTCTCCACTTCAGCAGGCAACTTGCCTGAACCCTGCTCATGTTATGGTCTCGTCAGTCTCTTCACCTGTGGCTCAGCTCACAGATAGTCTCGCTCCAGATCCTTGCTCAAGACTCGGTGGTGATTCTGGTCCTGTAACTTGGCCTAGCATGATAATGCCCCTCACTCCATCGACTAGTCACTGCATGATGTCCACTTCAGGTAAATACTGTTCCAACAAGTGTGGTAAAACATGTTTTGTTGAAGTGTTTATCAAACTTGATTAAATGGAATTTTTTCACTTTCAGGTGAAATGGGCATGCCAAAAGGCTCCCTAAGTCACCCCAGCATGATGCAACCAATGATGTGCATGCCTCCAGAGTCCATTCCAGTTGGCTACCCTGGCCATGCTCATTTTGGGATGATGGTCCCAATTGTTGGGCATATTCCAGGTCCTCCCATAGGCCCTCCACCAGTCACTCATACGCCTTCCAACAAACCAATTACTTCAATTGCCCACCACGTTCCTGTGGCCAATCCCATTTCTACAACCAAGTCGCTTCCCATTGCATGTTCTTCATATAGTATTCCTAGTCCCTCAACAGTAGTGTCTACATCTAGTGCCTTTGGAAACCAAGTTTCCATTCCCAAAGATAATAATAGTAAAATTGATGAAGAAGATAGGCCTTGCAGCAGGCCAACATCTCCTTATGTGGGGAGAGTGGAAACCCCACCACCTAGCTCCAAAGTGCAGGTTGGTATTGAAACCAAGATGACTCATTCATGTTATTATTCCTCGTATCATTCAGTGGCTTATATGTATTCTTCTCTGGCAGGTTTCTCATTCTAAGAGTGGTCAAGAGACAGCTCATAGCACACCAAACCCATTGCCAGTTCCAGTCCCAACTCCTCAACCCTTCCTAAATACTGCTACAGTGTATATGACTGCCGATCCACTACTATCTGCACCTCAAGGGCCCACTACCAAAGCAGGTTTACCTGCTCCAAATCAGCTGCAACAATTCCCCAATCAGATTGTAACTGTTGGCAATCCCCATGTGCACTTGACATCTAAACCTGGTTCATGGTTTACTCCTGGTGATAATTTAAAGGAAGTAATTGTTCGAGAAATGCCAAAATACAAGGCCACTTTACAAGATCTCTCCCCAGATGAGGTAAAAAAAATGATTTTATTTCTATAATTTTACAGAGTTGTCTGGGATTGGAAACTATTTTTAAGTCAATTGTGATTAATTTTATGTTTTTATCTAATTATTAAGCTACTTCATATGGGTGATGATCAGCTTAAAGAATTAGGCCTGCCTCTAAGTGCCATTCAGCAACTTCGATCTATCATGAACAAACTGCACTCCACAAATGGCATAAATTGCTCCAACAGGAGCGATGGAATGTTTCATATTGAGGTGAGAACATCTCTTAAACCAAATGTACATATTTCAACATTGCGTATTTAATATCGTAAATCTTGTTTTCTCCTCAGAGCACTGGGCCCAGACGGAGGCACTATTATGCATCAGATAATAAAGCAATTGTACCTGGCGGTCAGGGCCCCCCACCTGGCACTATTAGTTATGGATATGTGGTACCATCTTCTCACCCTATGAGTAATGGGGGAACATTTCTTAAAAGCAATAAACGGCATCAACACCTCCAATTAGCAAATCAAGTGAGAGCTTTGCAGTTAGAGGATGAAAGTCGCAGACCTTGCTCAAATAGCAGCAGTACTTCGGACAGTTCTAGTGGAAGCCATTCCCCCCCAGAGACCCCATCTCTTCCATTAATTTCAGAGGTCCCAAATTTTGACAAAGGTTTGTTATGGTTGAAGTAGTAAATTTACTGATGTACTCTTTGATGTGTACAAATAACCATTTTTTTGTTGTAGGATACTCAGGTAAAGATTCTGGAGCTGAATCTTGGAACTCAACAGCTAGTGAAGACAAAATAATGAGGGAAGATAGATTACATGATAGAGATCAAATACTTGAGGAAAGATCACAAGGTCCAAACTACCAGCCTCCTGGAATGCAGCGTAATTCTGTTAACAGGTGCGTTCATTAAAAGGCAAGGTATATTACTTTTCGCTTTCATGCTCACTCACCCTTTGACCATTCATTTTCTGCAGGAGTCGGGGCCTCAACCTTAGCAAAGCACCACCAGGTATTCCAACAATACCTCGTGGGCGGGGCCACCCCATTGTAGATAAGAACCGCCGTGATCCTGTTAGTCCAATGAACGGAGTGCCATCTGATATGAATAACCCACCCCCACCCTATGCTATGTCTGCTGGCTCAGGGATCTCTAGTAATGTCCCATACCATGCGCCCTCAGTATCTTCATTCCTGCCTCACTCCCCTTTCTCTGCAATGCATACTTTTCATAGATTTCAATCTGGAAGTTTTCTTCCAACAGGTCCACCATACCCCTTTCCCCCCAGTGGGGAGATGTGGAGCCCTTTTCCTCAGCCACCCCAACCGACTCCTCCATACTTAACAAACCCCATTGTTGCCTTCTCCCCTGCACATCCTCCCCCCAAGCTGTCGTGCTACAATTGTGGACGGCAAGGACATCAGGGCACTGATTGTAAGGATGTAACTCTCGAAGAGATAACGCGACAAGGTTTGTACATGTTTATGTTGCGGTGTTATTGTTGCATTTCTCAGTTTATGTTGATGGCATATTACATACTAATAAAATGTGTCTTTTCCAAACAGGTCAATATCATCTAGACTACAAGCCTGCTGACTTAAGAGAGACTGAAAAATGACCTCAAATGTACATTTAAGAGGGCAGAATGCCTGTCTGTCACTGCCGTTCCTTTAGTCATAACCAAGGCTCCCAGCTGGTTGCTCCGTCCATGTCATTAGGGACGAAAGCAAGTACAGGACCAGTGATTACAAGGGATCCTTTGCTCATCAATTTTATTTCTATATTTTCATTCATCTTTTATGATATAAATGTGACATAAATTACCCATCAATTGTAACTGTTTCAAAAAGAGTAATTTTTTCAGATCAACTTTTTTTGACAGTGGATTACACATATTTTAATTTGTACGTGTGAGTATCACATAGTTTTTACTGTTCAGTATAAATGAAATTATATTTATTGAGATTCCGAATAATGAAATATTTTCATTATGTTGAGAATTTATAGTTTGATGCCATTTTTTAATTCTATGAATCTAGCCATGCTGGTCCTGTGCTGGCATCTTACAAGTTGTTGTTACTGTTACCTTTATTGCAATAGATTGACACAGCCATGACCGCAAGGTTTCTGCGTGTCTGGTCTGTAGCAAAAATAATTTAAGTATGTTGTACATCTGTGTGTTGTTTGTGTATCTGACTAAAAGGATGCCTGAACTGTTGTATATGTAAGTGTTTCAATATATGTTTGTGTTATCTTAAAAAGCTCCCTCATTTTTTTTTTTAGCAGCTAGCCATGTTTTATGGTTTAGTTTGCTCTTTTCTGGAATCCATTTAATACTGCATTCAGTGTGTAATCTTTCAGTGCAAAATATAATTTTGCAAGTTACAAGAACTGAGTACCAATCATGTAAATAGAAGACCACATATTTTGTGTTAAAATGAAATATAACTGTTGGGTGGCCTTTTGCATTGATTTGAGTAAACTATGGTACTCTTTTACATAAAATGAATTTAAAGCTTGCCAGTTTTAATTTAATCTGTTTCTTAGAATTACATTCTGCGACTTGAATACCATTGAAAACATTGATGCTATTGCAAAATTTATATCAACACTTGTGATCCATTGAGACTTAAATATATGCATGTTTAATTAGCCTCTGCTTGTCTGTGTTAAACTGTTTTGATCAATAGCTACATCATTAAGAATTCAATATCAAAGTCAAGATAATCTTCTCTATCATATTGATAACTTATTGCGGAAGTCAATAGTAATAAAATAGTTCTTCTCATAGATGAATACATCTTTCATCACACCATGATTCAGAATCTAAGGTTATAAGTGTGTCCTAAGTTTGTTACTCAAACCTAATTCAAAGAAAATTCCTCAAAAAATAAAAACAAAAAAAAAAACAACTTTACTTTCAAAGCAAGAAACAGTTAATTAAAACCAGGAGCTCCATCAATGGATTTATTTTACTCTCAATCATCAGCTGTTAATATAGTAATCAGCAAAAATTGATACTGTGGTATTATTTTGGACAAAGTGAAATTTTGAAATAAATTTTTGGCTGAGCCAACCTTAAGTATTACTATTTTTTTTTCGTGGTTCAAAATCCGCGTAATTTTTTTCTTTTTTTCTTTAGATCAATTGCTCTTTCCAGCTATACCGTCCTTGTGACTTGGGCAACTGCTTAAAAGGCATAGCGACTGACTAAAAAAAAAAAAAAAAATCAAATGTGACCGGCTTTCCGCAAAAGCTCATACTTTACTTCCCTATTCGGTTCGCGCTCTGCTGCCGACCAACGAGTGCGTGGAGCAGGACGGCGACCGGGGCGCAATTGGTGGTCACTGGTCACCAGGCTCCCTAGTGGTCACCCTGCCCTACAACATGCGCGCGATTCCGTCCCGCTCCGCCCACAGGCGGCCCCGTCAATAGTCGGCTCCGCCTAACGCCTAACGCGCTTGTGACCCGTAGCGCAAGCGAGCCACTCCGGCCAAAGCATTTTTCGCCCAAATTAGGTCCATTATCGGTCTCCTTGGACTTAATTCCTTTGTTATGAACACAGAAGAAGGCAACCCGTGAGTAAAGTCGAAATCGAAAACAATTTTTTTTTCCGGCCGAAATTCGCAAAAACGCAAAGGCCTTTGCATTTTTACGATTTTTGGCCGAAAAAAGTTGTTGCTCCAAAGTGACGGGGGTTGTGCAGGGGGGCTCTAACGTACCCCTAGACCAGCCCCCGAGGGTTGGGTTGGCGGAAAAGCGGGTTCTACTGCCAAAAATTGCGACGAAACGACGCAGAGGGAAGGACCCTCGTTAAAGCGATTTTCTCCCAAACGAATTCCGGTATCGGGCTGCTTTTTCAACTGCCACATGTTTTTTAGTCACAGAAGAGGGTAGCCTGTGAGTTTGGTCGAAATCGGAGCCAATTTTTTTTTTCGGGCGAAATTCGCAAAAACGCAAAGGCTACAGCCTTTGCATTTTAACGATTTTTGGCCGAAAAAAGTTGTTGCTCTAAAGTGACGGAGGTTGTGCAGGGGGACTCTAACGTACCCCTAGACCAACCGCCAAGGGTCAGTTCGTCCGAAAACCCGGTTTGTCTGCGAGGAAATGCAGTATTCCTGATAGCGCGCAGTGTGTGCGGGCGAGGTGAATTTGGGGCCTATTTTCTCAATAACGAAGTCCGGTATAGGACTCCTAGGACTTGCTATGTGTTTTTTGATCCGAGAAGAAGGTAACCTGTGAGTTTGGTCGAAATCGGAGACAATTTTTTTCCGACCGAAAATCGCAAAAACGCAAAGGCTATAGCCTTTGCATTTTTAACGATTTTCGGCCCCAAACGAATTTGCTCCAAAATGACGGGGGTTGTGCAGGGGGACTCTATTGAACCCCTAGACCAACCCCAATGGGTCAGTTCGTCCGCAAACCCGGTTTGTCTGCGAGGCAATGCAGTATTCCTGATAGCGCGCAATGTGTGCTGGCGGGTTGGTTTAGGGGCCTATGTTCTTAGTAACGAAGTCCGGTATAGGACTTCTAGGACTTGCTATGTGCTTTTTGGTCCAAGAACAAGGTAATCTGTGAGTTTGGTCGAAATCGGAGACAATTTTTTTTCGGCTGAAAATCGCAAAAACTCAAAGGCTATAGCCTTTGCATTTTTACGATTTTCGGCCGAAAATTAGTATTCTCCGAAATGACGGGGGTTGTGCAGGGGGACTCTCATGATCCCCTTGACCAACCTCTAAGGGTCAGTTCGTCCGAAAACCCGTTTTGTCTGCGAGGCAATGCAGTATTCTTGCTAGCGCAATTTGTGCTGGCGGGGTGGCTTAGGCGCCTATTAGCTCACCAGCGAAGTCCGATATAGGACTCCTAGAACTTGCTATGTGTTTTTTGGTCCCTGAAGAAGGTAACCTGTGAGTTTGGTCGAAATCGGAGACACTTTGTTTTCGACCGATAATCGCAAAAACGCAAAGGCTATAGCCTTTGCATTTTTACGATTTTCGGCCAAAAATTAATATTCTCCGAAATGACGGGGGTTGTGCAGGGGGACTCTAACGATCCCCTTGACCAACCTCTAAGGGTCAGTTCGTCCGAAAACCCGTTTTGTCTGCGAGGCAATGCAGTATTCTTGCTAGCGCAATTTGTGCTGGCGGGGTGGTTTAGGTGCCTATGTTGTCACTAACGAAGTCCGGTATAGGACTCCTAGGACTTGCTATGTGTTTTTTGGTCCCAGAAGCAGGTCACCTGTGAGTTAAGTCGAAATCCGAGACAATTTTTTTCCGACCGAAAATCGCTAAAACGCAAAGGCTATAGCCTTTGCATTTTTAGCGATTTTCGGCCCCAAACGAATTTGCTCCAAAATGACGGGGGATGTGCGGGGGGACTCTAATGAACCCCTAGACCAACCCCCATGGGTCAGTCCGTCCGCAAACCCGGTTTGTCTGCGAGGCAATGCAGTATTCCTGATAGCACGTAAAGTGTTCGGGCGAGGTGGCTTAGGGGCCTATTAGCTCACCAGCGAAGTCCGATATACGACTCCAAGGACTTGCTATGTGTTTTTTGGTCCCTGAAGAAGGTAACCTGTGAGTTTGGTCGAAATCGGAGACACTTTGTTTTCGACCGATAATCGCAAAAACGCAAAGGCTATAGCCTTTGCATTTTTACGATTTTCGGCCAAAAATTAATATGCTCCGAAATGACGGGGGTTGTGCAGGGGGACTCTAACGTACCCCTTGACCAACCCCCATGGGTCAGTTCGTCCGCAAACCCGGTTTGTCTGCGAGGCAATGCAGTATTACTGATAGCGCGCAATGTGTGCTTGCGGGGTGGTTTAGGGGCCTATGTTCTCAGTAACGAAGTCCGGTATAGGACTCCTAGGACTTGCTATGTGTTTTTTGGTCCAAGAAGAAGGTAATCTGTGAGTTTGGTGAAAATCGGAGACAATTTTTTTTCGCCCGAAAATCGCAAAAACGCAAAGGCTATAGCCTTTGCATTTTTAGCGATTTTCGGCCCCAAACGAATTTGCTCCAAAATGACGGGGGATGTGCGGGGGGACTCTAATGAACCCCTAGACCAACCCCCATGGGTCAGTTCGTCCGCAAACCCGGTTTGTCTGCGAGGCAATGCAGTATTACTGATAGCGCGCAATGTGTGCTGGCGGGGTGGTTTAGGGGCCTATGTTCTCACTAACGAAGTCCGGTATAGGACTCCTAGAACTAGCTATATGTTTTTTGGTCCCAGAAGCAGGTACCCTGTGAGTTTGGTCGAAATCGGAGACACTTTGTTTTCGACCGATAATCGCAAAAACGCAAAGGCTATAGCCTTTGCATTTTTACGATTTTCGGCCAAAAATTAATATTCTCCGAAATGACGGGGGCTGTGCAGGGGGACTCTCATGATCCCCTTGACCAACCTCTAAGGGTCAGTTCGTCCGAAAACCCGTTTTGTCTGCGAGGCAATGCAGTATTCTTGCTAGCGCAATTTGTGCTGGCGGGGTGGTTTAGGTGCCTATGTTGTCACTAACGAAGTCCGGTATAGGACTCCTAGGACTTGCTTTGTGTTTTTTGGTCCCAGAAGCAGGTCACCTGTGAGTTTGGTCGAAATCCGAGACAATTTTTTTCCGACCGAAAATCGCAAAAACGCAAAGGCTATAGCCTTTGCATTTTTATCGATTTTCGGCCAAAAATTAATATTCTCCGAAATGACGGGGGTTGTGCAGGAGGACTCTAACGATCCCCTTGACCAACCTCTAAGGGTCAGTTCGTCCGAAAACCCGTTTTGTCTGCGAGGCAATGCAGTATTCTTGCTAGCGCAATTTGTGCTGGCGGGGTGGTTTAGGGGCCTATGTTCTCACTAACGAAGTCCGGTATAGGACTCCTAGGACTCGCTATGTGTTTTTTGGTCCCAGAAGCAGGTCACCTGCGAGTTTGGTCGAAATCCGAGACAATTTTTTTTCGCCCGAAAATCGCAAAAACGCAAAGGCTATAGCCTTTGCATTTTTAGCGATTTTCGGCCCCAAACGAATTTGCTCCAAAATGACGGGGGATGTGCGGGGGGACTCTAATGAACCCCTAGACCAACCCCCATGGGTCAGTTCGTCCGCAAACCCGGTTTGTCTGCGAGGCAATGCAGTATTCCTGATAGCACGCAAAGTGTTCGGGCGAGGTGGCTTAGGGGCCTATTAGCTCACCAGCGAAGTCCGATATAGGACTCCTAGGACTTGCTATGTGTTTTTTGGTCCCTGAAGAAGGTAACCTGTGAGTTTGGTCGAAATCGGAGACAATGTCTTTTCGACCGAAAATCGCAAAAACGCACAGGCTATAGCGTTTGCATTTATACGATTTTCGGCGAAAAATTAATATTCTCCGAAATGACGGGGGTTGTGCAGGGGGACTCTAACGTACCCCTAGACCAACCCCCATGGGTCAGTTCGTCCGAAAACCCGGTTTGTCTGCGAGGCAATGCAGTATTCCTGATAGCGCGCAATGTGTGCTGGCGGGGTGGTTTAGGGGCCTATGTTCTCACTAACGAAGTCCGGTATAGGACTCCTAGGACTTGCTATGTGTTTTTTGGTCCAAGAAGAAGGTAATCTGTGAGTTTGGTCGAAATCGGAGACAATTTTTTTTCGCCCGAAAATCGCAAAAACGCAAAGGCTATAGCCTTTGCATTTTTAGCGATTTTCGGCCCCAAACGAATTTGCTCCAAAATGACGGGGGATGTGCGGGGGGACTCTAATGAACCCCTAGACCAACCCCCATGGGTCAGTTCGTCCGCAAACCCGGTTTGTCTGCGAGGCAATGCAGTATTACTGATAGCGCGCAATGTGTGCTGGCGGGGTGATTTAGGGGCCTGTGTTCTCAGTAACGAAGTCCGGTATAGGACTCCTAGGACTTGCTATGTGTTTTTTGGTCCCAGAAGCAGGTCACCTGTGAGTTTGGTCGAAATCCGAGCCAATTTTATCCGACCGAAAATCGCAAAAACGCAAAGGCTATAGCCTTTGCATTTTTATCGATTTTCGGCCAAAAATTAATATTCTCCGAAATGACTCCTAGGACTTGCTATGTGTTTTTTGGTCCCAGAAGAAGGTGACCTGTGATTTTGGTCGAAATCGGGGACACTTTGTTTTCGACAGATAATCGCAAAAACGCAAAGGCTATAGCCTTTGCATTTTTACGATTTTCGGCCAAAAATTAATATTCTCCGAAATGACGGGGGTTGTGCAGGGGGACTCTAACGATCCCCTTGACCAACCTCTAAGGGTCAGTTCGTCCGAAAACCCGGTTTGTCTGCGAGGCAATGCAGAATTACTGATAGCGCGCAATTTGTGCTGGCGGGGTGGTTTAGGTGCCTATGTTGTCACTAACGAAGTCCGGTATCGGACTCCTAGGACTTGCTATGTGTTTTTTGGTCCCAGAAGCAGGTCACCTGTGAGTTTGGTCGAAATCGGAGACAATTTTTTTTCGCCCGAAAATCGCAAAAACGCAAAGGCTATAGCCTTTGCATTTTTAGCGATTTTCGGCCCCAAACGAATTTGCTTCAAAATGACGGGGGATGTGCGGGGGGACTCTAATGAACCCCTAGACCAACCCCCATGGGTCAGTTCGTCCGCAAACCCGGTTTGTCTGCGAGGCAATGCAGTATTCCTGATAGCACGCAAAGTGTTCGGGCGAGGTGGCTTAGGCGCCTATTAGCTCACCAGCGAAGTCCGATATAGGACTCCTAGAACTTGCTATGTGTTTTTTGGTCCCTGAAGAAGGTAACCTGTGAGTTTGGTCGAAATCGGAGACACTTTGTTTTCGACCGATAATCGCAAAAACGCAAAGGCTATAGCCTTTGCATTTTTACGATTTTCGGCCAAAAATTAATATTCTCCGAAATGACGGGGGTTGTGCAGGGGGACTCTAACGTACCCCTAGACCAACCCCCATGGGTCAGTTCGTCCGAAAACCCGGTTTGTCTGCGAGGCAATGCAGTATTCCTGATAGCGCGCAATGTGTCCTGGCGGGGTGGTTTGAGGCCTATGTTCTCACTAACGAAGTCCGGTATAGGACTCCGAGGAATTGCTATGTGTTTTTTTTGGTCCCAGAAGAAGGTAACCTGTGAGTTTGGTCGAAATCGGAGACATTTTTTTTTTGCCCGAAAATCGCAAAAACGCAAAGGCTATAGCCTTTACATTTTTAGCGATTTTCGGCCCCAAACGAATTTGCTCCAAAATGTCGGGGGTTGTGCGGGGGGACTCTAACGTACCCCTAGACCAACCCCCAAGGGTCAGTTCGTCCGAAAACACGGTTTGTCTGCGAGGCAATGCAGTATTCCTGATAGCGCGCAATGTGTGCTGGCGGGGTGGTTTAGGGGCCTGTGTTCTTACTAACGAAGTCCGGTATAGGACTCCTAGGACTTGCTATGTGTTTTTTGGTCCCAGAAGAAGGTAACCTGTGAGTTTGGTCGAAATCCGAGACAATTTTTTTCCGACCGAAAATCGCAAAAACGCAAAGGCTATAGCCTTTGCATTTTTAACGATTTTCGGCCCCAAACGAATTTGCTCCAAAATGACGGGGGTTGTGCAGGGGGACTCTAACGTACCCCTAGACCAACCCCCATGGGTCAGTTCGTCCGAAAACCCGGTTTGTCTGCGAGGCAATGCAGTATTCCTGATAGCGCGCAATGTGTGCTGGCGGGGTGGTTTAGGGGCCTATTTTCTCACTAACGAAGTCCGGTATAGGACTCCTAGGACTAGCTATGTGCTTTTTGGTCCCAGAAGAAGGTAACCTGTGAGTTTGGTCGAAATCGGAGACAATTTTTTCGCCCGAAAATCGCAAAAACGCAAAGGCTATAGCCTTTGCATTTTTAACGATTTTCGGCCCCAAACGAATTTGCTCCAAAATGACGGGGTTGTGCAGGGGGACTCTATTGAACCCCTAGACCAACCCCAATGGGTCAGTTCGTCCGCAAACCCGGTTTGTCTGCGAGGCAATGCAGTATTCCTGATAGCGCGCAATGTGTGCTGGCGGGTTGGTTTAGGGCCTGTGTTCTCACTAACGAAGTCCGGTATAGGACTCCTAGGACTTGCTATGTGATTTTTGGTCCCAGAAGAAGGGAACCTGTGAGTTTGGTCGAAATCGGAGACACTTGTTTTTCGACCGAAAATCGCAAAACGCAAAGGCTATAGCCTTTGCATTTTTATCGATTTTCGGCCAAAAATTAATATTCTCCGAAATGACGGGGTTGTGCAGGGGACTCTAACGTGATCCCTAGACCAACCCCATGGGTCAGTTCGTCCGAAAACCCGGTTTGTTTGCGAGGCAATGCAGTATTCTTGATAGGGTGCAATGTGTGCTGGCAGGGTAAGGGCCTATTTTCTCACTAACGAAGTCCGGTATAGGACTCCTAGGACTTGCTATGTGTTTTTTGGTCCCAGAAGAAGGTAACCTGTGAGTTTGGTCGAAATCGGAGACAATTTGTTTTCGACCGAAAATCGCAAAAACGCAAAGGCTATAGCCTTTGCATTTTTACGATTTTCGGCCAACAATGTATATTCTCCGAAATGACGGGGGTTGTGCAGGGGGACTCTAACGATCCCCTTGACCAACCTCTAAGGGTCAGTTCGTCCGAAAACCCGGTTTGTCTGCGAGGCAATGCAGTGTTCCTGATAGCGCGCAATTTGTGCTGGCGGGGTGGTTTAGGTGCCTATGTTGTCACTAACGAAGTCCGGTATAGGACTCCTAGGACTTGCTATGTGTTTTTTGGTCCCAGAAGCAGGTCACCTGTGAGTTTGGTCGAAATCCGAGACAATTTTTTTCCGCCCGAAAATCGCAAAAACGCAAAGGCTATAGCCTTTGCATTTTTATCGATTTTCGGCCCCAAACGAATTTGCTCCAAAATGACGGGGTTTGTGTTGGGGGACTCTAACGTACCCCTTGACCAACCCCCATGGGTCAGTTCGTCCGCAAACCCGGTCTGTCTGCGAAGAAATGCAGTATTCCTGATAGCACGCAAAGTGTTCGGGCGAGGTGGCTTAGGGGCCTATTTTCTCACTAACGAAGTCCGATATAGGACTCCTAGGACTTGCTATGTGTTTTTTGGTCCCTTAAGAAGGTAACCTGTGAGTTTGGTCGAAATCGGAGACAATTTCATATTGACCGAAAATCGCAAAAACGCAAAGGCTATAGCCTTTGCATTTTTACGATTTTCGGCCAACAATGAATATTCTCCGAAATGACAAGGGTTGTGCAGGGGGACTCTAACGTTCCCCCTAGACCAACCCCCATGGGTCAGTTCGTCCGAAAACACGGTTTGTCTGCGAGGCAATGCAGTAATTCTGATAGCGCGCAATGTGTGCTGGCGGGGTTGTTTAGGGGCCTATGTTCTCACTAACGAAGTCCGGTATAGGACTCCTAGGACTTGCTATGTGTTGTTTGGTCCCAGAAGAAGGTAACCTGTGAGTTTGGTCGAAATCGGAGACAATTTTTTTCGACCGAAAATCGCAAAAACGCAAAGGCTATAGCCTTTGCATTTTTACGATTTTCGGCCCCAAACGAATTTGCTCCAAAATGACGGGGGTTGTGCAGGGGGACTCTAACGTACCCCTAGACCAACCCCCATGGGTCAGTTCGTCCAAAAACCCGGTTTGTCTGCGAGGCAATGCAGTATTCCTGATAGCGCGCAATGTGTGCTGGCGGGGTGGTTTAGGGGCCTATTTTCTCACTAACGAAGTCCGGTATAGGACTCCTAGGACTTGCGATGTGTTTTTTGGTCCCAGAAGAAGGTCACCTGTGAGTTTGGTCGAAATCCGAGACAATTTTTTTCCGACCGAAAATCGCAAAAACGCAAAGGCTATAGCCTTTGCATTTTTATCGATTTTCGGCCCCAAACGAATTTGCTCCAAAATGACGGCGGTTGTGAAGCGGGACTCTAACGTAGCCCTAGACCAACCCCCAAGGGTCAGTTCGTCCGAAAACCCGGTTTGTCTGCGAGGCAATGCAGTATTCCTGATAGCGCGCAATGTGTGCTGGCGGGGTGGTTTAGGGGCCTATTTTCTCACTAACGAAGTCCGGTATAGGACTCCTAGGACTTGCTATGTGTTTTTTTGTTCCCAGAAAACGGTAACATGCGAGTTTGGTCGAAATCGGAGACAATTTTTTTGCCCGAAAATCAAAAAACGCAAAGGCTATAGCCTTTGCATTTTTACGATTTTCGGCCAAAATTAATATTCTCCAAAATGACGGGGGTTGTGCAGGGGTACTCTAACGCACCCCTAGACCAACCCCTAAGGGTCAGTTCGTCCGAAAACCCGGTTTGTCTGCGAGGCAATGCAGTATTCCTGATAGCGCGCAATGTGTGCTGGCGGGGTGGTTTAGGGGCCTATGTTCTCACTAACGAAGTCCGGTATAGGACTCCTAGGACTTGCTATGTGTTTTTTGGTCCCAGAAGAAGGTAACCTGTGAGTTTGGTCGAAATCGGAGACAATTTTTTTTTCGACCGAAAATCGCAAAAACGCAAAGGCTATAGCCTTTCCATTTTTAGCGATTTTCGGCCCCAAACGAATTTGCTCCAAAATGACGGGGGTTGTGCAGAGGGACTCTAACGTACCCCTAGACCAACCCACATGGGTCAGTTCGTCCGAAAACCCGGTTTTTCTGCGAGGCAATGCAGTATTCCTGATAGCGCGCAATGTGTGCTGGCGAGGTGGTTTAGGGGCCTATTTTCTCACTAACGAAGTCCGGTATAGGACTCCTAGGACTTGCTATGTGTTTTTTGGTCCCAGAAGAAGGTAACCTGTGAGTTTGGTCGAAATCGGAGACAATTTGTTTTCGCCCGAAAATCGCAAAAACGCAAAGGCTATAGCCTTTGCATTTTTACGATTTTCGGCCAAAAAAACATTTGCTCCAAAATGACGGGGGTTGTGCAGGGGGACTCTAACGTACCCCTAGACCAACCCCCAAGGGTCAGTTCGTCCGAAAACCCGGTTTGTCTGCGAGGCAATGCAGTATTCCTGATAGCGCGCAATGTGTGCTGGCGGGGTGGTTTAGGGGCCTATTTTCTCACTAACGAAGTCCGGTATAGGACTCCTAGGACTTGCTATGTGTTTTTTGGTCCCAGAAGAAGGTAACCTGTGAGTTTGGTCGAAATCGGAGACAATTTTTTTCGCCCGAAAATCGCAAAAACGCAAAGGCTATAGCCTTTGCATTTTTAGCGATTTTCGGCCCCAAACGAATTTGCTCCAAAATGACGGGGGTTTGCGGGGGGACTCTAACGTACCCCTAGACCAACCCCCATGGGTCAGTTCGTCCGAAAACCCGGTTTGTCTGCGAGGCAATGCAGTATTCCTGATAGCGCGCAATGTGTGCTGGCGGGGTGGTTTAGGGGCCTATTTTCTCACTAACGAAGTCCGGTATAGGACTCCTAGGACTTGCTATGTGCTTTTTGGTCCCAGAAGAAGGTAACCTGTGAGTTTGGTCGAAATCGGAGACAATTTTTTTCGCCCGAAAATCGCAAAATCGCAAAGGCTATAGCCTTTGCATTTTTTACGATTTTCGGCCCCAAACGAATTTGCTCCAAAATGACGGGGGTTGTGAAGGGAGACTCTAACGTAGCCCTAGACCAACCCCCAAGGGTCAGTTCGTCCGAAAACCCGGTTTGTCTGCGAGGCAATGCAGTATTCCTGATAGCGCGCAATGTGTGCTGGCGGGGTGGTTTAGGGGCCTATTTTCCCACTAACGAAGTCCGGTATAGGACTCCTAGGACTTGCTATGTGGTTTTTGGTCCCAGAAGACGGTAACCTGCGAGTTTGGTCGAAATCGGAGACAATTGTTTTTTGCCCGAAAATCGCAAAATCGCAAAGGCTATAGCCTTTGCATTTTTTACGATTTTCGGCCCCAAACGAATTTGCTCCAAAATGACGGGGGTTGTGAAGGGAGACTCTAACGTACCCCTAGACCAACCCCCATGGGTCAGTTCGTCCGAAAACCCGGTTTGTCTGCGAGGCAATGCAGTATTCCTGATAGCGCGCAATGTGTGCTGGCGGGGTGGTTTAGGGGCCTATGTTCTCACTAACGAAGTCCGGTATAGGACTCCTAGGACTTGCTATGTGCTTTTTGGTCCCAGAAGAAGGTAACCTGTGAGTTTGGTCGAAATCGGAGACAATTTTTTTCGCCCGAAAATCGCAAAAACGCAAAGGCTATAGCCTTTGCATTTTTTACGATTTTCGGCCCCAAACGAATTTGCTCCAAAATGACGGGGGTTGTGAAGGGAGACTCTAACGTAGCCCTAGACCAACCCCCAAGGGTCAGTTCGTCCAAAAACCCGGTTTGTCTGCGAGGCAATGCAGTATTCCTGATAGCGCGCAATGTGTGCTGGCGGGTTGGTTTAGGGGCCTATTTTCCCACTAAAGAAGTCCGCTATAGGACTCCTAGGACTAGCTATGTGCTTTTTGGTCCCAAAAGAAGGTAAACTGTGAGTTTGGTTTAAATCGGAGACAATTGTTTTTGCCCGAAAATCGCAAAATCGCGAAGGCTATAGCCTTTGCATTTTTACGATTTTCGGCCAAAAATTAATATTCTCCGAAATGACGGGGGTTGTGCAGGGGGACTCTAATGATCCCCTTGACCAACCTCTAAGGGTCAGTTCGTCCGAAAACCCGTTTTGTCTGCGAGGCAATGCAGTATTACTGATAGCGCGCAATGTGTGCTGGCGGGGTGGTTTAGGTGCCTATGTTGTCACTAACGAAGTCCTGTATAGGACTCCTAGGACTTGCTATGCGTTTTTTGGTCCAAGAAGAAGGTAATCTGTGAGTTTGGTCGAAATCGGAGACAATTTTTTTTCGCCCGAAAATCGCAAAAACGCAAAGGCTATAGCCTTTGCATTTTTAGCGATTTTCGGCCCCAAACGAATTTGCTCCAAAATGATGGGGGTTGTGCAGGGGGACTCTAACGTACCCCTAGACCAATCCCCATGGGTCAGTTCGTCCGAAAACCCGGTTTGTCTGCGAGGCAATGCAGTATTCCTGATAGCGCGCAATGTGTGCTGGCGAGGTCGTTTAAGGGACTATTTTCTCACGAAGCGAAGTCCGGTATAGGACTCCTAGGACTTGCTATGTGTATTTTGGTCCAAGAAGAAGGTAACCTGTGAGTTTGGTCGAAATCGGAGTCAATTTTTTTTTCGCCCGAAAATCGCAAAACGCAAAGGCTATAGCCTTTGCATTTTTAATGATTTTCGGCCCCAAACGAATTTGCTCCAAAATGACGGGGGTTGTGCAGGGGGACTCTTACGTACCCCTAGACCAACCCCCATGGGTCAGTTCGTCCGAAAACCCGGTTTGTCTGCGAGGCAATGCAGTATTCCTGATAGCGCGCAGTGTGTGCTGACGGGGTAGTTTATGGGCCTATTTTCTCACTAACGAAGTCCGGTATAGGACTCCTAGGACTTGCTATGTGTTCATTGGTCTAAGAAGAAGGTAACCTGCGAGTTTGGTCGAAATCGGAGACAATTGTTTTTTGCCCGAAAATCGCAAAATCGCAAAGGCTATAGCCTTTGCATTTTTTACGATTTTCGGCCCCAAACGAATTTGCTCCAAAATAACGGGCGTTGTGCAGGGGAACCCAAACGTACCCCTAGACCAACCCCCATGGGTCAGTTCGTCCGAAAACCCGGTTTGTCTGCGAGGCAATGCAGTATTCCTGATAGCGCGCAATGTGTGCTGGCGGGGTGGTTTAGGGGCCTATTTTCTCACTAACGAAGTCCGGTATAGGACTCCTAGGACTTGCTATGTGTTTTTTGGTCCCAGAAGAAGGTAACCTGTGAGTTTGGTCGAAATCCGAGACAATTTTTTTCCGACCGAAAATCGCAAAAACGCAAAGGCTATAGCCTTTGCATTTTTATCGATTTTCGGCCCCAAACGAATTTGCTCCAAAATGACGGGGGTTGTGCAGGGGGACTCTAACGTACCCCTTGACCAACCCCCATGGGTCAGTTCGTCCGCAAACCCGGTTTGTCTGCGAGGCAATGCAGTATTACTGATAGCGCGCAATGTGTGCTGGCGGGGTGGTTTAGGGGCCTGTGTTCTCAGTAACGAAGTCCGGTATAGGACTCCTAGGACTTGCTATGTGTTTTTTGGTCCAAGAAGAAGGTAATCTGTGAGTTTGGTCGAAATCGGAGACAATTTTTTTTCGGCCGAAAATCGCAAAAACGTAAAGGCTATAGCCTTTGCATTTTTACGATTTTCGGCCGACAAAAAACGTTGCTCCAAAGTGACGGGGGTTGTGCAGGGGGACTCTAACGTACCCCTAGACCAACCCCTGAGGGTTGGGTTGGCGAGAAACCGGGATCTACTGCGAAAAATTGCGTCGAATCGACGCAGACCGAAGGGCCCATGCGTTTCTCTGGTTCAAAATTTCGCGCGGGGGCAGTGCCTTGCTGCACGCACTGGAGCCGCTTTCCGCCACACGATAGCGCCACTTTTCCCCTCTCTTCTCCTCCCCTCCCCTCCCCACCCCTGCCGGCCTCCGGCCAGCCAGCCCAGCCTCCCAGCTGTAGCGATCGTCTGCTCTCCGCTTCCATTTGAATTTTCCCGCCTCCGCACGCTCCGGTTCTCATACCCTTCTCATACCTCAAGTTCCCGAGTTCCCGCTGGTTCCCGCCGTCACGGAACTACTTCCTTGTCTTGTCACCTGGGGACTACTTTTGTGAGCTTCCGCTCCCCGAGTTCCGAGTTCCGGTCCGATCAGTCTTGTCTCGCTTCTGCAGCTGTGAGGTTGTGTTATCCAATTTTATCTGAGTAATCCTTCAGTGTAAGAAGATATTTTACGGAAGAAGATTTTATTGGTATTTCATAAGGATTCTTTTGCACTATGAATTTTGGTGAGTTATCGGAAGTTTTAATTCTGATTGAGAAATAACCTCTTGAGCACATGGCCTAACCTCCTCATTTCAAGTGCACGTGGTGATGTTCGGATAACCTATGGCTTTCATTCTTTTGGTTCCCATGTGTAAAGAAATTTCTTTATTGTAATCGTTCTTACCCTGATTGTCTGGCTTGTCAGATTCTCGTAACGGTTGCGCATATTCTTCGCGGGCTCTAGGATTTGGTCTTCAGCTCAAGTTTCCTTGGTTCATTAGTTGCACTTGACTCTTCTGAAATGCAGGTGTCGCTTGTTGATATGGTTGAGCCCTGATAGATGGCTCATGAGCTCTGAGTTCACATATAGGTTAGAATGCCAGCCTCGTGTTTCATTATTAAGGTTAAGGGCTGTTCATGGGACAGGATAGGAGTAACGCATTTGAGTTTGGGATCTTTTCTTTTATTTCTAACATTCAACATACAAATTAAATGTCATCATTTATTATTTTTCAGGATGATGCTGATTCCTTCATTCGTTTTGGCTTCGTTGATCCACTGAAGAGCCTGCTGATCTGATCCATGCTGGAATATTTTGACCTGCTTGGGATTCCTTCTCTGATGTTTGAGGCTGCATTGCAACATGACCAATAGCTCATGGTGTGTATTTAATTTACTGGCTTATGCTGTGCTCTATTATCCACCATATTTCTTTGCTACCTGTTCGTCCCTCTCCAAATCTTTCCTGCCCTGCTAATAAGTAGTGTTTGTTTCATTCAGGTAGCCCAGTTGCATTCGTTCCGTTAAACCCTGCCCTTGATGGCTCCCACTTTACTTCTGGAGTTTACGGAGCTGCTTAGATCTCTACTGTCGTCTGCCATTGCAGTGCTGATAAGCCCTGAATATGCCTTCGAACCAGGTGCGTAGTTATGTGGAGGATGCAATGCTATGTAATGCTCCAGGATCCGTTTTTGACCACTAGATCCTGATTTTTCCTCTCATGCTAATATTACTGTTATCTTGTACTAGGCACATCAGTTGACACCTCACGCTTTTGAAGCTGCCCACTGTTGGTTCCCACCCTAACTATGGGACTTGGTCTGTGTAGTGGATGAGGAACAAGGACACGTTATTGAGGTGGCAATTTGCCTTCAATATGCTTTCGAACCAGGTATGTAGTAATGTGGTGAATGCAATGCACCATGATCAGTCTTGTTTCTGACGACTTGATCCTGATGTTTCCTCTTGGGCTAATATTACTTTTCTCTATAAGGCATCAAACTTCACATTAGTTCAAACCTCAAGCTTTTGAAGCTGCCCCCTGTGGGTTCCCGCCTTCAGGAACAAGGAGAATGGATACCTGACGATTAGTTCATTGAGGTTCTGATCTCCAATCCCATGGCTGGGATGAAATGCTGCTCGGTCTTGCATATTGTATGTATGATGGCCGCTGTGCCGATATCCATCTCATTAACTAATTGGATCTGATCTTTCCTGTCAAGCTAATAGTGTTTTTCTTTTCCAGGTGTACACTTGTACTTCAGTTACCAACTGTCATCCTGCTGCATGTTGCCAAAGACTTGCCACTCTGGTGTGTGTAGTTGTAATTCTGTTTTCATCATCTAATATCCGCTGCCACTGGTGAGCAGTTGATGTTTATCATGTGAGTCATACTTTGCTTTATTATCCACATTTCTAACTAAATATTTTAGATCTTTCCTGTTAACTAACATTTGTTCTCTTTCCAGGGTATACAGCTTTACTTCAGTCACCCCATATCTTGCCCCTACGCTGCCTCATAACTTCCAAATAATATATGGAATAGTCGGGGTTGCTTTGATAACTACTGGTGTGTTGCAATGCTGCATTAAGTCGCTTCTGATCTCCATTCCCATGTATGTATGTTGGCTGTGCTGATATCCATCAGATAAATTAATTGGATCTGATCTTTCCTGTCAAGCTAATAGTGTTTTTCTTTTCCAGGTGTACACTTGTACTTCAGTTGCCAATTGTCATCCTGCTGCACGTTGCCAAAGACTTGCCACTCTGGTGTGTGTAGTTGTAATTCTGTTTTCATCATCTAATATCCGCTGCCACTGGTGAGCAGTTGATGTTTGTCATGTGAGTCATACTTTGCTTTATTATCCACATTTCTAACTAAATATTTTAGATCTTTCCTGTTAACTAACATTTGTTCTCTTTCCAGGGTATACAGCTTTACTTCAGTCACCCCATATCTTGCCCCTACGCTGCCTCATAACTTCCAAATAATATATGGAATAGTCGGGGTTGCTTTGATAACCACTGGTGTGTTGCAATGCTGCATTAAGTCGCTTCTGATCTCCATTCCCATGTATGTATGTTGGCTGTGCTGATATCCATCAGATAAATTAATTGGATCTGATCTTTCCTGTCAACTAATGGTGTTTTTCTTTTCCAGGTGTACACTTGTACTTCAGTTGCCAATTGTCATCCTGCTGCACGTTGCCAAAGACTTGCCACTCTGGTGTGTGTAGTTGTAATTCTGTTTTCATCATCTAATATCCGCTGCCACTGGTGAGCAGTTGATGTTTGTCATGTGAGTCATACTTTGCTTTATTATCCACATTTCTAACTAAATATTTTAGATCTTTCCTGTTAACTAACATTTGTTCTCTTTCCAGGGTATACAGCTTTACTTCAGTCACCCCATATCTTGCCCCTACGCTGCCTCATAACTTCCAAATAATATATGGAATAGTCGGGGTTGCTTTGATAACTACTGGTGTGTTGCAATGCTGCATTAAGTCGCTTCTGATCTCCATTCCCATGTATGTATGTTGGCTGTGCTGATATCCATCAGATAAATTAATTGGATCTGATCTTTCCTGTCAAGCTAATATTGCTTTTTTTTTTCCAGGTGTACTTCCGGGTTTAGTATTTGACTTTTCATACCTTATTTATTTTGATTGATCAATAAATGAATCTGAATCACTAGCACTTCCATTATCATCAATATCTTTCACCATGCTGCTAAAGACCTAACTGCATTTGCCTTCAATGTGCTTTTAAGCCAGGTGTGTAATGTTGGATGATCCACTTGTTTTTGACCACTTGATCCTGATGTTTACTTTTGTGCTAATATTACTGTTCTTGTTTTAGGCATCAACCTTCACTTCAGTTCAAACCTCACGCTTCCGAAGCTGCCCACTGTGGGTTCCCGCCTTCACTATGGGACTTGGTCTATGGAGTGGATCAGGAGAAAGGAGAATGGAGACCTGACGATTAGTACATATGGTGACTACGTATCAAGTCAGTTCTGATCTGCTGGCTGGGATGAAATGCTGCTCGGAGTTCTCGGCCTTGGCTGCACATGTTACACGTGGTATGTATATGGTGTTAGCTGTGCTGTTATCCATCTCATTGATGCCAATTTGGACCTGATCTTTCCTGTCACACTAATAGTGTTCTTCTTTTTCAGGTCTACTCTTGTACTTCAGTCATATTATATCTTCCCCCTGCCGCCAAAGACTACTGAGTTTCTTGGAACACCATTCTGGTGTGTGTGTGTGTGGTTGTAATGCTAAGCTATTTTCATCTCTAATCTGATTTCTGCTGTGCTTTATCATCAATGTTCTAAACTATTCTGAATTGAGGTATAAAAAATAAGCTGTTTCTCTCTTGCTGTCCACTTGTATCAACTTAAAATTGTTGAATTTTTCGTACATTTTGCCACCTTGCTGGAAATTGTGATCTGAAACCCGGTGAAAGAATGATCCATCGTTATTTGGCTGTAATACTATGTGAAGTTTTGAATGGAACTGTACGGGATGAAGTGACTCTTGATAAATACGCACCTCCATAAACTAAAATTGCTGTTTTCTGACAATGTTGCGATAACATTTTGCTATATGGATCATTGTCATGCGTGATGGATTTGTATTTTCGTATATAATTTTTTGTAGTCCTAACCATTATTGTTAACATTGAATTTATACTGTGTATTGTTTCTGAACTGTTTTTACTTCAATGGTGTCAATAAACATACATGAAATTTAACCTTTTTGTTGCAATATTTCCTGAATTCCTGTAAATAATACTAAACAAGGAGAAAGGAAGGGGAAAGCCAGACCGGAACCAGGTTCCCGGCTGTAGGGGTGGGGGTAAGGGTAGGGAAGGGAGGGGTGCTGCAACCGCGGCAGGGGCGGAACCTGCGGGGGTGCGGGGGCGGGGGTGCAGGCCGCGGGCGCGGGCCCGCAGGGCCGCGCGGCCCGCGGGGCGCAGGGCCTGACGCAGGAACCGCGGGCGGCGCCTGCGGCGCGGGCCGCGAGCGCGAACCCGCGGGCGCGGCGCGGCGGCGCGGGCCGCGAGCGCGGCCCGCGGGCGCGGCGGGCGGCGCGGCGGGCGGCCCCGCGAGCGCGGCGGACCGGCCGGGCAGGGGCCCCTGGAGCGACCCGGCGGCTGGCCAGGCGAAAAATCCGCAGAAATCAGCGATTTTTACGAAAAAATGCGAAAAATGGGGAATTGAACCAAGAACCCCTGATTCCAGAGTCACTTCACTTGTTGCGCCTTAGCCGTCTCGGCTAACACGTCTTCGTACCAGTAGCAAGTTGGAACTAACTGATATAGTCAAGGCTGCCGGCGGCGGGAAAAGTCGAAGCAGCCGAGCCGACGCCAGGCTTCCAAGGCTCAGACCAGGGCGATTAGGCGCTGGCGGCTCCCGGCCTCAGAGATGGCCACTCTTCTCTGCTCCCAGAGCCCAACCAATGAGTCAATAGCTGAAGCCAATCTTGGCTTTGTTGTGACTCTGGTTGAGGTGGCTTTGCTCCCATTCTACATTCAAGCGGCAAATCATTTCATGCCTCAGATTATTAGTCAAGCTCTCTGACTTTGGTGAATTTTCACAAACAAACTCGTAAATAGCTAACTCATGAATTGGAGCAGCTTGTTTGGGTAAATGACGACAATGGAATACGAAATACAAGAAATATATTGTCATGGTAGAAAAGTACATAAAATTGGCATAAACATGGCATTTTAACAGAAAAAAAAAAGGGTAACGTTTTCACAGAGTTAACAAAGATAAGAACAGAGTTTTCTCAACAAACTGTCGAGCGAGGCCAGTTAGAAGGAAAATTACAAAGCTTACAAGGGTTACTTCTAAAACCATGGAAATCAGAAATACAAGAAATATTTTGTCACCATAGAAAAGCACATAAAATTGGCATTAACATGGCGTTTTAACAGAAAAAAAAAGGGTAACGTTTTCACAGAGTTAACAAAGATAAGAACAGAGTTTTCTCAACAATCTGTCGAGCGAGGCCAGTTAGAAGGAAAATTACAAAGCTTACAAGGGTTACTTCTAAAACCATGGAAATCAGAAATACAAGAAATATTTTGTCACCATAGAAAAGCACATAAAATTGGCATTAACATGGCGTTTTAACAGAAAAAAAAAGGGTAACGTTTTCACAGAGTTAACAAAGATAAGAACAGAGTTTTCTCAACAATCTGTCGAGCGAGGTCAGGTAGAAGGAAAATTACAAAGCTTACAAGGGTTACCTCCCACGGCTGCTCCTCGCCCGGAATAGTTGTATACATTTGTATCAATAAGATAATTCGAAACACCTCTGAAACAGCATGTTTCCTTAAATAATCCTTGTAACTCACCAACAATGAGCACACTAACCAGGAAGGTCAGCAATTATTGAGGCAGAACATTAGTTAAAAACAATTTTTGGGTGGTAGCAATAGCAAATAAACTTTACATTATTTATAAGATACTTAATTTATTCATGCAATGTAAGTACAAAGTTTCACTGGCTCACCTGACATCACCTTAAATGTACTAGCACATTACATCAAAAATGCTTTTCTTAAAGGAACAGACCTTTATTTCTCTTATAAGACCAATCTTATAATACTGAAAGATAAAATACACACTCCACACCAAGGCAAGATAAATATGCAATGTTACATATACTTGAATAGAATAGCAGATAGAACAATATCTGAACTGACAAGTTACAGAACACTTAACATTAAAGATTAGATAAATACATAATATATCTATGCAACACAATTATTTATATATACATCTAAATAAATTTACTTTACTTACGTGCAAATGACGCATAATCAGATGCATCTGTGTTGCAGTGCTTTAGATTAGTTATCGCACTCAGGACTTTGCCTTCCGAACCACTACAACTACTATGGCTGATACTTTCTTTTCGTCTAGCAAACTGATTTGCATGAACGCCACGTTCTAGATCTCTGACCTGCTTCTGTAGGTCAGTATTTGCTTGAGTCAGAGTTTGGCCTTCCTTGGTCGAGCAGCTCACTGGTGGAAACCAAAAAGCCGCTCGACCAAGGAAGGCCGAAGCCAACAACCAAGGAGGGGGGAAAAAAAAAGTACAAGTGCTGAAAAGTAAACAAAACATGCATGTCAATAAAGAGCAGAAGACACAGTATGACAAAGTGAGAGGAACACTGAGGCGGCCAAATTTAAGTCCCAAAAAAAGAGAAGAAAAAATTAGCTAATGGCAGAGCAGCAGCAGCACAAATGTAAATAAACAAGAGCAGCTACAATGTCAACAAAGCACTGTGTTCCTCTAAATTTCTCATACATTCAGAGAGAAGGAAGGCAGAGCATGACGAGGCATAGGACCCGCTGGGATTTGAACCCAGCAGTGAGACAAGTCCCACTCCAGGAGGCCGTATTATACCAAAGCCAGAGGGAAAACAGCAGAGCACAGAGCAGTAAAAAAAGTATCCATTCAAAAGTTGAAATTCAAAAGCAAAGAGAGAGGAATCCCCTCTCATTCGCCCCCTCTCACCCACACATTGACCTTCAGGAGACTGGCCTGGGTCAACATGCCAGCAAGAGGGGGCCAATACAACAAGTTTAAAGCAAGCAAAAATTTACATTTCAAAGGTTACCACTAAAATGCCTACTCCTCACACCCTGACCTTTAGGAGTCTGGCCGAGGTCAAAGTGAGAGGAAGCAGGCAGGCCAAATGGCGCAAAACAAAGCACTCAATGGATACTTTTCACAATAGAGCAAGTAAAGAGCAGCAGCAGCAGACACAAAGGCAACACTCAAATATATCAAGAAGCAAGGCCCATCACTCATATATGTTAAACAAAAACAAGCTTTAGTACTTTAAAAAGCATTTCGCCATATTATTAATGCATTCAGAAAAACATAAAACTTGACTTGTTGGCGAGATACCAATCATGAATAAGATATAGAGAAAACTGAATGACTAGCATTTATCTAAATAACACACCAAATCTGGTAATAAAGATGAGTGAAGGGCCATGAACTTTCAACAATATTGCATTTAAAACACATAAAACTGATCCACAAGGTTATTTGAAAGCTAGACGGCATTCTGAGAATGAACATGCCATACTCTAAATGATTTAAACCTCAACAAAATTTGGAAAAAGAAAAGGCCTCATTTGTCTTATGACTAATGTCACATTTAATTTTCTGATTAAAAAGATGCAATGAACATGCCAGACTCTAAATGATTAAACCCTTCACGAAGTTTGGCAAAAGGAAAGGCCTAATTTACCTCATGAATAATGTCACATTTAATTTTTCTGGGTAAACAGAAGCAATATTGTTCAAAGAGCAAGAGTCATCAGGCACACAGAACCGCAATTTCCTATGGCTGGGTACCAACTAACGCATCAAGCCGTAATAACTCGGCTGAGTGTCCTAGCTTCCCTAAATTCTCCTAATTCTTATCCCCTTTGTTTAGCGCTGCCAAAACTTTTGATATTCAAATAAACAGGCAAGATTGCCCGATAGATAATACTACGGCTTCTGTGGACTCTAGCCTCATCGCATTTCATCAAGTCCAAGATTCCCTCAGACAGTACCAAGGATACCCTTTTTTTTCCCCCATTTAAACGAGAAAGCAAAGAAAAATACATTTCTGATTCATACTATTGCCCAAATAAAGAGGATCATGATCATGATCCATAGCTTCACCAAGCATGTCAGCCCATGAGGTGACCTAACCTTTACACCTAACCTCCCTTGGGCACCGCATAATGAACTAGAATTTAATCAATTACAGCCTTCCAAGGAAATACAGAAACTCCGTTAATACGAATATAATTGAAAAGTTATACACCCAATGCTGATGGTTCATTCTAAGCTTACGGTAGGCACTCAACCTTCTCAGCAGCAGCAGAAAGAGGTAACATATGACCGAGAACATTCAGTTTGTCCTCACCAGCACAATAAGATATATGATTTCTATATAAAAATATCATAATCCTCTCAATTAGATAATTGAGGAATATTATTAGATTGAAAACAAATAATATCACAATTACGCTCACCGAACTCGGGAACACCGACATCGGCACTCGCCTTGTTGTTCAGACTTCGGACGGACTTCCGGCCACTTCCGGCTGCAGAAAGTGACGTCACTAACCCGCCAGAATTTGAGATATTCACAAGGGATTCAAAAACCAGCGCTACAGCCACACCATTTTCGGCCAAAAAATAATGTTGCTCCAAAGTGACGGGGGTTGTGCAGGGGGACCCTAACGCACCCCTCGACCAACCCGCGAGGGTAGCTTGTGAGTTTGGTCGAAATCAGAGACAATTTTTTTCGGCCGAAAATCGCAAAAACGCAAAGGCTACCCTCGGGGGTTGGTCTAGGGGGCGTTAGAGTCCCCCTGCACAACCCCCGTCACTTTGGAGGAACATTATTTTTCGGCCGAAAATCGTAAAAATGCAAAGGCTATAGCCTTTGCGTTTTTGCGATTTTCGGCCGATAAAAAATTGTCTCCGATTTCGACCAAACTCACAGGCTACCCTCGGGGGTTGGTCTAGGGGTGCGTTCAAATCCCCCTGCACAACCCCCGTCACTTTGGAGCAACATTATTTTTCGGCCGAAAATCGTAAAAATGCAAAGGCTATAGCCTTTGCGTTTTTGCGATTTTCGGCCGAAAAAACATTGTCTCCGATTTCGACCAAACTCACAGGCTACCCTCGGGGGTTGGTCTAGGGGTGCGTTCAAATCCCCCTGCACAACCCCCGTCACTTTGGAGCAACATTATTTTTCGGCCGAAAATCGTAAAAATGCAAAGGCTATAGCCTTTGCGTTTTTGCGATTTTCGGCCGAAAAAACATTATCTCCGATTTCGACCAAACTCACAGGTTTCCTTCTTCTGGGACCAAAAAACACATAGCAAGTCCAAGGAGTCCTATACCGTACTTCGTTAGTGAGAACATAGGCCCTTAAACCACCCCGCCAGCACAAATTGCGCGCTATCAGGAATACTGTATTGCCTCGCAGACAGCCCGGGTTTTCGGACGAACTGACCCTTGGGGGTTGGTCTAGGGGTACGTTAGAATCCCCCCGCACAACCCCCGTAATTTTGGAGCAACTTCGTTAGGGGCCGAAAATCGTTAAAAATGCAAAGGCTATAGCTTTTGCGCTTATGCGATTTTCGGCCGAACAAAAATTGTCTCCGATTTCGACCAAACTCACAGGCTACCCTCGGGGGTTGGTCTAGGGGTGCGTTCGAGTCCCCCTGCACAACCCCCGTCACTTTGGAGCAACATTATTTTTCGGCCGAAAATCGTAAAAATGCAAAGGCTATAGCCTTTGCGTTTTTGCGATTTTCGGCCGAAAAAACATTGTCTCCGATTTCGACCAAACTCACAGGCTACCCTCGGGGGTTGGTCTAGGGGTGCGTTCGAGTCCCCCTGCACAACCCCCGTCACTTTGGAGCAACATTATTTTTCGGCCGAAAGTCGTAAAAATGCAAAGGCTATAGCCTTTGCGTTTTTGCGATTTTCGGCCGATAAAAAATTGTCTCCGATTTCGACCAAACTCACAGGCTACCCTCGGGGGTTGGTGTAGGGGTGCGTTCGAGTCCCCCTGCACAACCCCCGTCACTTTGGAGCAACATTATTTTTTGCCGAAAATCGTAAAAATGCAAAGGCCATAGCCTTTGCGTTTTTGCGATTTTCGGCCGAAAAAACATTGTCTCCGATTTCGACCAAACTCACAGGTTACCTTCTCCTGGGACCAAAAACACATAGCAAGTCCTGGAGTCTATACCGTACTTCGTTAGTGAGAACATAGGCCCTTAAACCACCTGCCAGCACAAATTGCGCTATCAGGAATACTGTATTGCCTCGCACGAACTGACCCTTGGGGTTGGTCTAGGGGTACGTTAGTCCCCCTGCACAACCCGTCAAATTCGTTTGGGGCCGAAAATCGTTAAAAATGCAAAGGCTATAGCATTATTGCGATTTTCGGGACCAAAAACACATAGCAAGTCCTAGTCTATACTTCGATTTCGACCAAACTCGCAAACGAACTACCATCGGGGTTGGTCTAGGGGTACGTTAGAGTCCCCTGCACAACCCCCGTCATTTGGAGCAACAAATTTTTGGGGCCGAAAATCGTAAAAATGCAAAGGCTATAGCCTTTGCGTTTTTGCGATTTTCGGGCGAAAAAAACTTGTCTCCGATTTCGACCAAACTCACAGGTTACCTTCTTCTGGAACCAAAAATCACATAGCAAGTCCTAGGAGTCCTATACCAGACTTCGTTAGTGAGAACATAGGCCCTTAAACCACCCCGCCAGCACAATTTGCGCGCTATCAGGAATACTGCATTGCCTCGCAGGCGAACCGGGTTTTCGGACGAACTGGCCCTTGGGGGTTGGTCAAGGTGTACGTTAGAGACCCCTGCACAACCCGCTCATTTCGGAGCAAATTCGTTTGGGGCCGAAAATCGTTAAAAATGCAAAGGCTATAGCCTTTGCGTTTTTGCGATTTTCGGGCGAAATAAAATTGTCTCCGATTTCGACCAAACTCACAGGATACCTTCTTCTGGGAACAAAAATCACATAGCAAGTCCTAGGAGTCCTATACCGGACTTCGTTAGTGAGAAAATAGGCCCCTAAACCACCCCGCCAGCACACATTGCGCGCTATCAGGAATACTGCATTGCCTCGCAGACAAACCGGGTTTTCGGACGAACTGACCCTTGGGGGTTGGTCTAGGGGTACGTTAGATTCCCCCTGCACAACCCCCGTCATTTCCGAGCAAATTCGTTTGGGTCCGAAAATCGTTAAAAATGCAAAGGCTATAGCCTTTGCGTTTTTTGCGATTTTCGAGCGAAATAAAATTACCTCCGATTTCGACCAAACTCACAGGATACCTTCTTCTGGGAACAAAAATCACATAGCAAGTCCTAGGAGTCCTATACCGGACTTCGTTATTGAGAAAATAGGCCCATAAGCCACCTCGCCCGCACACATTGCGCGCTTTCAGGAATTTTAAATTGCCTCGCAGACAAACCGGGTTTTCGGACGAACTGACCCTTGGGGGTTGGTCAAGGGGTACGTTAGAGGCCCCCTGCAGAACCCCCGTCACTTTGGAGCAACATTATATTTCGGCCGAAAATCGTAAAAATGCAAAGGCTATAGCCTTTGCGTTTTTGCGATTTTCGAGCGAAATAAAATTGTCTCCGATTTCGACCAAACACACAGGATACCTTCTTCTGGGAACAAAAATCACATAGCAAGTCCTAGGAGTCCTATACCGGACTTCGTTAGTGAGAAAATAGGCCCATAAGCCACCTCGCCCGCACACATTGCGCGCTTTCAGGAATTTTAAATTGCCTCGCAGACAAACCGGGTTTTCGGACGAACTGACCCTTGGGGGTTGGTCTAGGGGTACGTTAGAATCCCCCTGCACAACCCCCGTCATTTTGGAGCAAATTCGTTTGGGGCCGAAAATCGTTAAAAATGCAAAGGCTATAGCCTTTGCGTTTTTGCGATTTTCGGGCGAAATAAAATTGTCTCCGATTTCGACCAAACTCACAGGTTACCTTCTTATGGGACCAAAAAACACATAGCAAGTCCTAGGAGTCCTATACCGGACTTCGTTAGTGAGAAAATAGGCCCCTAAACCACCCCGCCAGCACACATTGCGCGCTATCAGGAATACTGCATTGCCTCGCAGACAAAGCGGGTTTTCGGACGAACTGACCCTTGAGGGTTGGTCAAGGGGTACGTTAGAGGCCCCCTGCACAACCCCCGTCATTTCGGAGCAAATTCGTTTGGGGCCGAAAATCGTTAAAAATGCAAAGGCTATAGCCTTTGCGTTTTTGCGATTTTCGGGCGAAATAAAATTGTCTCCGATTTCGACCAAACTCATAGGATACCTTCTTCTGGGACCAAAAATCACATAGCAAGTCCTAGGAGTCCTATACCGGACTTCGTTAGTGAGAAAATAGGCCCCTAAGCCACCTCGCCCGCACACATTGCGCGCTTTCAGGAATTTTGAATTGCCTCGCAGACAAACCGGGTTTTCGGACGAACTGACCCTTGGGGGTTGGTCTAGGGGTACGTTAGAATCCTCCCGCACAACCCCCGTCATTTTGGAGCAAATTCGTTTGGGGCCGAAAATCGTTAAAAATGCAAAGGCTATAGCCTTTGCGTTTTTGCGATTTTCGGGCGAAATAAAATTGTCTCCGATGTCGACCAAACTCACAGGATACCTTCTTCTGGGACCAAAAAACACATAGCAAGTCCTAGGAGTCCTATACCGTACTTCGTTAGTGAAGGAATACTGCTTATCCTCGCAGACAAACCGGGTTTTCGGACGCACTGTTAAATCCCTACAAACAAAATAGTTTGTAAGCTTGCAAAGCATTTGGATGCTTTGTATTGCAAAGCATTTTGTTTGTAATACAAAGCATTTCGCAAATGCTTCGCAAGCTGCGAAGCAAATGCTTCGCAAGCTACAAAGCAAAAGCTCCGCAATACAAACAAAATGCTTTGTATTACAAAGCAGCCAAATCCTTCGCAATTGCGAAGCATTGCTTTGTAAGGTTTTAACAGTGCGAACTGATCCTTGGAGGTTGGTCTAGGGGTACGTAAGAGTCCCCCTGCACAACCCCCGTCATTTCGGAGAATACTCATTTTCAGCCAAAATTCGTAAAAATGCAAAGGCTATAGCCTTTGCGTTCTTGCGATATTCGGTCGAAAAAAAATTGTCTCCGATTTCGACCAAACTCACCTCCTTCTGGGTCTAAAGAACACATAGTGAATTGTGTCCAAGGAGCACACCGATTTCGGACTTGGTTTGGGAGAAATACGCTTCGGCGGAGGCACTTCCCTCTGAAAATCCGTCGTCGCACTTCTTTTCCGAAAACCCCGGTTTTTGGTTCAATCAACACCTGGGTGGTGGTCAGGGGGTACACTAGAGTCTCCTAGCACAACCCTCGTCATTTTAAGAAAAACAAATGTCGACCGAAAATCGTAAAAATGCAAAGGCTAGCGAGTTGTACGGGGAGACTCAAGTGTACCCTCTGACCAATCCCCGACGGATATTACGTGCGAAAACCAGTGTTTTCGTCGAAGAAAAATTGCAAAAACGCAAAGTTTACCCTAACTAAGATTTAAGTTGACACAGTCAAACAAGATATTGATATTATGATTATGATATTACATGAGAGGAATAAAATACAGTGGGGTAATATAAAATATGTTTTATATCCTAAATACTTCTGATAAAATATTTCGTATCACAGTAATACAAAAAATAGTTTTTGGAATATTTATAATAGATGAATACAAAAAAATATATTGCTCTCTAATATTTCTAGTGCTTGGCAATTTTGTATGACAAATGTTTATCCTTCTGGTTGTCATTTAAAGTGCCCATCTCTTTTCTTTGCTTTTTTACAGAGTCTTCCATAAAAGTTATACAAATTAATTTTGGTAGGAAAGATGCAGGAAGAGTCGTGTCATATTGAAATGAATGCTTACCACTTAGTTTTGTTAAGGAAGCACTTAAGCCACTTCAGAATAGCTGCGTTTTGTTCATCAGGAAGAAGTTGGTTTAGTTAGCAAATTTGCAAGTTGTAGAACATCAATACCACGATGTAGGACACACACTTTTGGGAGACCATTTCGCAGAAGTATTTGGGCAACCTGAAAGGTACACAAGCAGTGTTAGAATTAAGACCACTGTTTATAATTAAAACAGAAATAATAACTTAAGTCCTGTACATTGGCTTACCTGAACTGCATGAGGAGAATCACCCTGCCCTGCTACAGCTAAAATTTTCCCACGATTTTGAAGAAGAATATTTACTTCAGGACAAGCCGGGAGCGGGGGACTCTCCTGAGTCAAGTCGAAACGAGAATGAGGAATGTTTATGCTACCAGGAGCAGTACCAAGATTATAAAGTTCTGGGTTTCGCACATCAACTACTAAGACTTTGGGACGTGGGAATTTTGAGGGGTCTAACAGATCTAACAGGTCTGCACCGCTTATGCGCGGACATGACTCTGCCTGAAGCTCAGCCACAGTCTGTGCACTCATTTCCTGTAAAAAAAAAAAGAAAAATTATAAATAAATAAATAAATACATAAAGGTATGTTTTCTTCAGTTTAAAAGTATTTACATTTTGATTTTTTAAATGTTGGTGATCGGTAATTGAGTCATTGCAAAAATAGTGATAATTAAGTCATCACCAGCTCTGAATCATAATGTGTAGTTTAAACAAAATACAGTAACTTACTAGGTCAGGGTGATATGGTTTGTTTTTATGAGAAGTTTTTCCAGGACATTTTTCATGTTGGCGATAAGTTGTGCTTCGTGGGGTACAGCAATAGAATGCAACAGAATCAGAAAGACACCTTTCAATGTCAACCTCTGCAATTCAGAAAACTTTATTAATTTTGGTTGTAAAACTATATTAAACCACATGAAAGGCGTAGCTCTACCTGGCAGATCTGAAAAAAGTAAGATACATTCATTGAACCCAGAGGAAAGCAATGTGTCTCTATGTTGTTGAAGAATAGCCAGGCCAACATACAGGGGAAAAGAAGCATCTCCCAAAAGAAGTTGGTCCCACAAATGCAATATCTTAGGGAGAGGAAACACATCTGTAACAAAATAGAGGTCAAGCTAAAACTATTGACCTTGAAGCAACCAAAACATATCCAATAAAAATAGATAAAAAAAATTTGCTTACGTGAAAACATGGTCAAAAACCAGGGAATTGCAAAGAGTTCCGGTATAAACCCTATTTCTTGAAGGTGGTTGGATAATTCAGGATCATGGAATGCAATGATGTGAGTAAACTTAGCAAGATATTCTCTGATCACAGCAGAATTATCCTTCAGAAAAAATCTGTGTAAATATTTTGGAATAAATGCTGAAAGGCATGCAAAAGCCAAGGCTGAAAAGAAGAGGAAGATTTAAGATCTTTTTAAAATTATTGTTTTGTCTAAAGCATAGCCAATTTTAAAATCCAAAAATAGTCACCTTCATTATTAAAGTTGAGGTAAATAAATGGGGCACAAAGAGAATCCAAGCCTTGCCAGTATACATACTGAGGGTTCCTCTCGACCCACGCCTTGAGAACTCTCTTAAACTTTCTGTGCCCTTCACGAGAAGAGAGGAGCTCATCATACTGATGACACCTGGGTATATCCACCTCTATTTGACGATCAGTGTGGTTAGGAGTTTCTTTATCTGTTTCTATGTAAAAAGACTCAACGTCTCCTTCCACCTCAAGCAGTGCAGCCCAAATTCTACCCCGGTACAGAGGAGGTATGTCCTTCCTGGCCTCTCTAATGATGGTGGCTTTTGTATGGGGATAGCCCTGTTAACAAAAAATTACTTATACATAAATATCTATCCAGATCAAATAAATGAAAGACTGCAACCGAGGACAATTAACTCACTTCAAGAAGTCTACGGAAGAGGACTACACGGCGAAACTGATATTCAGTATCTCTCTCTCTTATAATAAGCGGTAAACTTGCTGCATCACACTCTTCCTCCTCATTCAAAATATCTGACCTGAGATTAAATATTATATTAGATACATTTAAAGGGTCAAAAAATCTGGAAAGAGAGATAAGTGCACAGAGCATACTTTGTTTCAATCAAAGGATAGTAGGCTGAAAATGGAACTGGTGCCAGGCGATTTCTGAGAGAATCCAAAGATAATGGAATGATTTTTAGATCTAGTAAGGACGTTTGATCTCTTCTTTTGCCTAGGACACTACCTTCGAGCAAAACTAACCTACATGAAATAAAAGTATTTTTCATTTTTATTATTAATAGTATTTAAAATTTTAAACATTTAAAAAATATAAAAATAAGTACGCTTTTTTATTAATGGAAAGATTTAAATACCGGGGTACTGATAATATAGGGGGCATAGTTCGAATTAAGCCCTGTTTTTTTAGTTCACTTTGAACATCTCCACCAGCTAATCGCCAAAGATAATAGAGTTCATGTAAAGGAAGACTGTGTAGAGGGTGAGTATTTTCTACCAAAGTATCTTGTCTTCCAAATTTACAAATTTGAATGTCATCAAGAGCATATTCCTTAAAAATTGGAAATTGCAGCAGCTCTTTTGGAGTAGGTCTATCTGATGGATTTAGTTGTAAGCATGAATTAATAAGATGGACCAGACTCTGAGGAAGATTCTGCGGAAATTGTAGAAACAAAAATAAAATTAAGAAAGAAAACTTTTCAATTAGATTCTAAGAAACTGAATAAAAATCTTACCTCATACTTCGTCCAGCAGCTATGTTCTCGTGCAATTCTTGAAAACACTGATGTATCTGAGTTACAATTAATGAGACTGAGGACTTTGCGCATGAGCTGGGCAAGTTTAAGCTCTGACCACAGTTGGCCTAAGCCCAAAGCTCTCTCTGCCAAAATAATACCTAAAGACCAAATGTCAACTTTGGGACCTGAGGCAACTTGCGAATCAACCAAGAATACTTCCGGTGCCATGTAACGTGGGTTCCTAGGGATAAAAATGCAATCAATATATAAAATTTTGACTCAACTATCAGAAAAATTAAAAATTAAAATTACTGACCCTATTGGAAAGCTAACATCAGCTCCTTTACCAGTTATAAAATATAGACCATAATTAAAAAGCTTCACATTTCCCTGTGCATCAAACAGAATATTTTCTGGAGCCAAACAGCGGTGCACAACTTCAAACGAATTTATGAATGATAAAGCTTTGAGGGTCTGATGGCAAATCTTAATAATTCCTGGCACCGATATAGAATCTTGAACTGAGGCAAGTGACTGGGCATAGAACTCCGAAACTATCATAGTCCTTTCTGTAGGAAAGATTAAAATTGTTCAGCACTCCCATAACACATTTTAAGAGCAAGATAATAGAAAACCTGGTAACACATACCATGCTTTCCCCTTATTATATCCAAATACATGCATAAATTGGGATGTGAGAATGTACGCAATATTTGTGATCTACCATAAATCGTGATAGAGTTGGGAGTGAGAGGCAAACCGTTAGTTCCACAAACGTCTCCAGCATGACTGGTAGCAAAGAATGTCATTCCTGCAAATCTTGGCTCCATATCGTTGAATTGTGCATTCACACCTAAATAGTAACGAGGAAAACCTAAGTTGATGAGCATAACCTCTACAGTGTGTAAAGAGTTTAGTTAAGGTTTTAATTTACTGAACGGGATAGTAAAACGAAAAAAAAATTTAATTCACGGCAGAATTAACAAGCTGAGCACAACAATATTCAAGTACGTCCAGGAACAGGTAGTACCGGTACACGGCAACACCCCCAAACTGACCTGAAGACCGTGTTTATAGTTTCACTTCTTCAGGATGGAACATGAACACAGTTCTAATCTGTGACGTCTTTAAGTAATTCTTGTCACTTAAGCTACAAGAAAATGGACTAAATCACGCACCACTTTTATTTCGAGACAAAGTGCCGCTCAGCACCATTTTGACAGGTAGTTTCAACGACTAAAACAACAAAGCAGAAGACAGTTGCCTCCCGTCGTCATTTCCGGTTTGGGAAACAAAAAGAAAGACGTCACTGGAACTGGATTTCTCATATTACCCGGCAAATTTGGTGCAGCTTCGTTTCGTTATGGTATCATCAATTTAATTTTTTTTTCTGTGTGGCGTTGTGTGGCCCATGTTCTCGGCTGAAAATTGCTGAAAATTTAAGTGCCAGAAAGTAATGAGATTGATTTAATATTAAAAATGTGTTTAATCCTCTTTGTGTTTCTCCCTTACAAAACTGTTACCTTTCAGAATGGATGACCACAGTTTATGACAGTTTCAAGTAAATTACCGATTCCACAGTCACACTTGAGTAATGAACTGCATTAATGCATTGGACTAGATGCCAATTTTTTAAAGTATGGCAACTACTTGCTCAATAAAATAGAATAAAGACATTACAGTTCAAGTCTAGTAGCACAATTTATCTTAGGAATGTCAACAAGCCTTGATGGAAATTTACTGATTAACAACTTGAAACTAATCATAGGAGTGGAAACACAAGTAAAATCACAAAATGAAAAACTTAATAAGTCACCAATATACATTCATAAACAGAACCAACAGCACAGAAAATATCACAGATAATAGTTGACAATGCTTACTCTACCATGTATTAGAAAATAAGATACAATGGAGCAGGAATGTTTAACAATACAATACATAACAAGTTCGATCCTCTCACAATTTGATACCTGCTTGATTTGCTAGTTGAGCTGACAATTTGCCAATGTACCTCAGTCTTTAGACATGTACGTTTCTCTTAGCATAGTAGAGGAGCATGTACAATTACTAGCCTTAACAAACGAATTTCAAAAATATAAAATTTGGTTAAATTTTTTACACAATTCTCTCATAAAACAATAAGTAAGCCTGAGCTTTTAAAACTTTGGCTTCTGCAATTTCAACTACTCTAGAATCACTAATGGAGTACCACTTTTCATCAGTATCATTGGTCTTGTTTGTAGATATCTCAGTAGCACTATCCACTTGTGGATACACAAAGTTCCGAGTGAGAGGTAAATAGGACCATCGTGGATCATTTTCTTCAAGATTAGCACGAACCTATGAAAAAGTAACGACATGAATTAAAAACGTTATATTCCTGAAAAAGAAGAATCAATATTTCATTTCCCCAGATTTTACCTTTATGTACGCAATGTAATGTCCCGTGTTTAAGGACCCAGTGTGTTCTACAATTCCGAAGAGGGAGTACCGAACCTCTGTCTGTGACTCTCCTATAGAGGGAGTATCCTGTGACAAAAGACCACAACTGAGACGCTCATCTAAAATTTTTAGGCCAATTACACCAGAAGGAAAGAGCTTAACAAGTCGTACGTATTACACTACATTACTCTTTTCCTAACTTATATTTACCTTGCACTTCATAGAACAGAAAGGAGCAATATCAAGATCTTTAGGGAAACCAACAAATCGCTGGAGCTTCTTAAACCTGAAGTTTTCCATCATAAAGCGTTTCAAATGTAGAATCAACACAGGTGGCGGAGAGCTTATAAGGAACTGCTTAGTTGAGTTAGTATAAACTGTTTTACCTTCAGAACCTGAAAATTCAAAGAAATCACTGTAACAATTTATAACACAGTATTTGATATAGCACTATACCCAACTAATTACCGACCTTTGTTTTGCCTGTGGGTGCATGCATCACAGCCAACTTTATTGTTTCCTGTCATGAGTTCCAGTGATGTAAATTGGTTGAGACAGGATATAACAGAACAGTCTCCCTCTTCAGTCTGGTGCCTCGGTGCTAATGTCCTGCACCAGCCACTAAAATCATCTTTGTTTTCCTGTGCATGAACTATAGTGGCTTCTTCCTTGTCTTCTTCATCTTGGAGAAGTCCATCCTTCATGTAATCGATACCATCTCCATTCTCTTCTTTTATACCTTGTAAGCTACCTGTATTGCCATTTTGCACAGATGTAGTTTCAATGTTGGTTGAACATTCATCCAGACAACTATCTTCAACAGCTGGAGCAGTTTTAGGAGGTTTAGAATAAGACATTTCATTTTGATTTTCATTTAGGGATAATGAAAGTAGCCTATTCTCAAGTTCAGGAGTGAATTCAGAAGTCAGGCTACCTCCAACACAAGTGTCACCCGGGAAATAGCCACGACGAGACATTGGCCGCTCCGAGGCACTCACAGGAGATATGTGAATAGAGCCCTCGCCACTTTCAGGGATGGTTATTCGAAGTTCTTCATCGATCGGAGTAAAGCACCTCACTTCATCATTTGCTTTGCAGCTGTGCATGCATGGGCTGCCCAAACATACGTGCTCAGGAGTGTGAAATGTGGACCAGTCCTCAACAGGTGCACTGGTCTTTTTACAAATGATTGGGCTTGGAGAGCCAGACGCACAGGCTGATACAGGGGCGGTGGGGGACTCCGGTGCGACTGGGGACATAGAAGCAGACGGGGATGCCGGGGCTGGAGGTGGAGTTAACTCCATCTTTCCAGCAGCCTCTTCACCTTCTTCATTGCCAGTTGTGATTGAAGGACTTGTTCCATCCGATTCTCCAGTGTTCTGCTTTTCGGAACTGTATCCTGATTCCACTACTTCTTTGCCCTCATTTGTGTCAACAGTATCTTGCTCCACATTATCCTCAACATCTGCATCACTTTCTTCTGAAACAAACATGCATACATATATGAATGTATGTACAACACATACATGTACAACGCATATGTATATCTATAAATACAATATTTAATATTTATGAAGAGTTACCAGACTCAAGCTCTTCAGAGGGTTTTCCAGTATCCTCGAAGATAGTGAGACACCCATCCATTTTCTCACTTCTTTTGTGCTTCTGCGACTTTTGATTTTTTCTTGCTGCTTTCTTCTGTTTTTTAGCCTGATATTTTGAGGGTCCATTGTCATTAACAAAGCTCTCTGCCTGTTCTTTTTTTCTCATGGGTGGTAAAGGCTGAATTATGAATGCATCAGAGAGAATATTAAGATCTTGGAAAATTCAAATTAAGTACGGTGCAAGTAAGGTGAAAAATGCACTACGTAAAATAAGACAAACGCACCTTATCTTCCATAACTGGAAGACTTAAATCAAGAAAACTTTCAAAGCGAGTCGAATGGTGTTTACAGTCCTGGCACTCAACGATGCTAACTAGTTGTCCTTTGAAGATGCCTTCTACCCCTAAAATAAAATCTTGCAATTGCTGTCCATATAATTTCATCCTTTTCTTTACATGATCATCAACAGTATCATTTTTACGTCCTAATATTCCATGCTGTTTCAAAATGACACGTTGAAAACGCTGAAAAAATAAAAGATAATAAACATCTAAAGCCCATTAACAGCGAGAAGTCTCACAGAAAGTTACCATTTTTCCAAATATCTATATCAAACCTTCAGATCATCTGATCGAACACCTTCTAAAAGATGCCTCAAGAGTTCATGGGCATCATGTTGTTCATTCCCACGAAATTGGGAAAAAGAATCCTGAACTTGCTTTAAAAGTTTTTGTGGTCGTATAGTGTCTGCATGCAAGTCATAGCTTCGCATATCTAGTAAGGTTGACAAGAGAGCACAACTTAATGGTCCTGAATCCCCCAGCTGTCCCTGAACTACGGGAGCCTGTAAAATTTAAAAGAAAAAAAATTAATGAAAAACTGGGTTTAAACACACTTTATCCCCTATTTAGTACAGAATACAAAACCAACCTCAAAATTATCTGACTTTGTACATCCAGGTAGAACAAACTCTTCCCCACTGCATGTGAGCTTCTCCAAAATTTTTGTTAAATAGGGAGTAACGCTTAGGCACTGAAGCACTGAGTTGTAAAAACAAGTATTTCCCAAATTCATGAGACCCTGCATGTAAACAAAATGATAAATAGGGTAAAGCAACTGTGTCCAATACCGAAGTAAGATAATTTTTTCTATTTCAGTTCTCCAACTATTTTTGGGCTACTCACCCTAACTTTGGCTGGCTTTATTTTCGTTTTAGAGCTACTACTTTTCAATTCTATATCCTTGCCATTAACAGCAGTAGTTGTTGTTGTTGAGCCCTTCACAGGGATTGGCTCTACTTGCAAAACATTGACAGAGGTGTCATTATGAACAGTTGGTAAATCTGATAATTCATACCATACATAAGAAAAATGTTAAATGATGAGATGCACAAATCTTTTTCTTTGAATACCAATTTCCTCACCGATAGGTTTTGATGACTGCAAGTGACGCCGAATGTACTCAACACACTCTTGTAGTTTTTTCGTTGAATTAAACGCCATTTTCTGTTCACAAGTGTAACACCTTCAAAATGGACAAGTATAAACAGATTTAAAAACGTCACATATAATATGAAAGTGTAAAGAATAAGTAAGAATATCTTTCTGGTTTACTTACCACACATTCCATGACTCTATGTCTACAACTAGATCATGCTGCTCTGAGCGTGGTGTGCTGTAATGAGCGATAGCATGCTTGTGCTGACCACGTCCACAACCTATGTGTGCACAAGTAAGACACAACCAATAAGTCCAATTTGGTTCAATTGACTCATCTTCATTCCTTAATGAAGCATCTGGCTGCAAAAATTAGATTTTAGGTAACAGAACAGATTAGACAAAACTCTTGAAAAATGTCTATCTTTTAAGAAGGGATTCCAAATAATATTACTTACCACAATATTAGCAATTTTTGATGTTTTGGCACATGTATCACATGATGTACGTATTCCACCTTTCAGCTTCTTCTTCACTGCTCCCAACTGCACAGCTCTAGCTATATGCTTACATGCGGTAGCAGGACCTGAAAATTATTTAATTTAAATAAAATAAAAATCTGGAAACAAACAGGAGGAGAGAAGTGAAAATGTTAAGTTTACCTGGGCCTCCCCCATTTTCACCGCCAGAGTCAGATGAATCATTGGGATCCTGCTGACGAGTCTTTTTTCGAGCCATAGCAAAGAATGTCACCCTGAACCTAGTTAACAATTCAAAAAATGGGGCACTGATTAGAATAGATGAACACAAGTAAGTCAACACAGGGTGAATCTCTTTCAATAACATAATATTTTAAACAGACATCACTCAAAAAAATTATCTGTAGTTAAAGGGCAGGTTCATTCATACAAAAGACACTTGACAAAGAAGTACAACAAAAGGAGTCGAAAAAATATTAGGATGCGTACTTACCAAAATATAAAGAAAGAGGGATGTAAAACAATATAATTATAAACTTTCAAAAAATAAATCTTTACTTTGTTGAAACAGGCCAAACAAATCTTAATTCTAAGAAAATATGTGAATGAATGTTTAGGTTAGAAGAGCCCACATGCACTTCATGAAAGACACTCGCAAGTATTATTAAAAATAACAATATTTTTGGTGTATGAGTAATCACCTGTCAGCCTAAGTTGTCACAATGAAAGATGAAAACAAAGCAAACTAACGACAAACGACGTTGTAAATACCGATCTGGATTTGTGATGATTTAATGCGCTCATCTGCTACAAGACGACAAGTTGGTCGCCGCCTTTGTCGGCCGAGCTCTTTCTTTCCGATTTCTCGTTTGTCTTTATGTTCCTCTCTGGTCTTTTTCCGCCAAAGAAAAGGAATAAATTAAATAAATGACATCAGTTGAGGATTTGTTACCGGCTGGTATTCTGCTCTTCACAAGGGTAAGTGTGTGCCGCCAGCTGATAAATCTTAATCAAGAATCCGAATAGAGGGGTGATGATATGTGACGCCGTTTCAAATTTCAAATCACCCGCTCTTTCCATATAGCCGCCTGGTTTAGGAAGCTCCCCGGACCAGGCTACTTCCGGGTCGATTCGGGTTCGAGCCATGTGTATTTCAAAGGAGACTCGACGCCGGAAGTGGCCCGCTCGAGACTATCGCGGGGAGCTCCCTTAATCAAGAGAGCACTTATCTCTTGCCTTAATGACAGCTGGAACTGTGTTTACTGCGTACTCTAAGCCAACCCGGGTCAAGGTGCAGGATCACCTCACATCACCTGTTGTGTTTTTCACGCTTTCTTAACATAATCAGTCTCAGTCTCTGTTCACGCACCCTTAGTCATGCTGCCAGCATTAAGACGTGTAGCTGGTTTCAGCTGTAGAAGAGTTAACAGTTGAGTAATTTAATACTATTTAAGGAAGTTTGACTTGTCAAAGTGTTAGAATGTTTTTAAAATGAAAATTTGTCTCCAGCAATGTCTGTTCTAGCACGAAACTGTTCATCCATGCCTCAGTATGAGACCATTGCTGTATCAGTGCACTCCCCTTTTGTATACCATGTTGAGCTCAACCGTCCTGATCGACTAAATGCATTGAACAAGACAATGTGGAGGTAAATTGCTCACTCTCTTTGCGCAGAAAGCATGACACCCTTTAGATTAACTAGCATCTTTTGTGCTTCAGGGAAATAGGAGAGGCTTTCCAAACACTCAGCGATGAAAAAGAATGTAGAGTGATAGTTTTGTCTGCTTCTGGAAAGGCATTTACAGCAGGTGGCAATCAGTTCTATGGAATAGTTAAGGTTTCATTTGTTGCAATTTGTCTTAACATATAATATTATCATTTTTAGGTCTTGACTTGACTGATGCCTCATTACTCGCTCAGTCAGGTGGTGAAGAAGATGATATAGCCCGTAGCTGTCAAAGAATGTATAAAATTATAAAGTCATATCAAGGAAGTTTTACAGCTCTTGAAAAGGTACTTTTACTAATTTACTTTCTCTCTTTAGTGTAGTGCTTTGTTAACTAGCACCATGCTCTTTTACAGTGCGCCAAACCTGTCCTTTGTGCAGTTCATGGCCCTTGCGTTGGTGCTGGTGTTGATATGGCATCCTCTGCTGATATACGTTTATGCTCTGCTGATGCTTGGTTCCAAATTAAGGAAGTTGACATTGGTATAGTGTCTATTAAACATAATTGAGAGAACTGAGACCTGACTCACAAAATTATTTTACATTATTTCACATTATTTTATCAGGTTTGGCGGCAGATGTCGGTACCTTGCAAAGACTTCCAAAAGCGATCGGAAGTCTCAGTCTTGTGAATGAGCTAGCTTACACAGCAAGAAAGTTTCTTGCTGCTGAAGCCAAAGAATGTGGATTTGTAAATACAGTCTATCCTGATAAAGAAAGGTATGATTACATTACCTTCTCATTACTTTTTGATATTTTTTCCGAGAACATTTGAAAATTACAGTGACACACTGTAACATCAGAATCACTCTGTATCAATCAATTAAAAGTATTTCTTTTCCAGCTTGTTAAAGGCAGCATTTGAAATGGCTACTAGTATTGCATCTAAGAGTCCAGTAGCTATTCAGATGACAAAACGAAGCATTGTGTTTTCTCGGGACCATACTGTTGATGAAAGCTTAGAGCACATTGTAAGTACCTTGTGTTTATTAATCAACCTGTAAACAAAAAAAAAAATGAGTTGTACTTTTAAACTTTCTGATAATTATTTCTCCCCTTTAGGCTACTTGGAATCAAGCTCTTCTACAAAGTGAGGACCTTATGAAGTCAGCCATGGCTGCAGCAACAAAAAGTCCACCACCAACTTTTTCTAAACTGTGATAAAATTTATCTATGGGAAATATATTGAAGCACTGTAAGACAATCAATTTTAAATAAATTTTCTATTAAAATTCGAGATTTGAGGGTTGATTGGCTATGTAAATAGTTCTTTTCATAGCATAAGGTTGTTTATGCTATGCCATTTTAATACCTTTTACATTCATTTTGACTTTCGGAAATCTGGAAAAAATATTTTAACTAATGCCTCTCTAATAATTCAAATTTACTTGGGGGTGGTAAGGGGCTTAGAGGTATATTTCGATGAGTCCATCATGTCTGCTCCGTTAAAGCTAGCAGACTCCCTCCCAATTTTCTGCGCTTGACCAGCTTTTTTGGTGGTATCAAGCTGTATATATTTGGTGTTACTTTCACCTAATGTGACCATAAATGCTGTCAATTAGTAAATGTTAAAATATGGGAGGAAAGTAATAAGCCTTAAAACTAAAACATCAAACAAGTGTTTAATTTTCCACGCTGAATTGATGGTAGTTTTTTCAAAAAACTGTAAAAACAAAACTGACAGAACTGACTGACTTACCATAATTTGGTTTATATAATATTCGTAAGGCACAGTCCCAGTTTCAGGATCAACAGCAACTGTAAGCATCTCATCCAATTCATCTTGCGAGAAAGGTTCACCCAGTTCTAGCATGTTCCTCATCAAAACTTCTTTGGATACAAATCCTTTTCTCTCTGGGTCCATAACTTGAAAAGCCTTTAAAAGTGCTTCAGCAGATGCAGGCTGCATTCTTTGCAAACAGATAATCCATGTATTCATTTATTTTTCTATATTAGTGTGACAATGGTGTGAGTAGAACTTTAAGGCTTAATAATTAAGTTGAACTTACTGGTATTCAGTTATCACATTCACCATATATGGAAGGAACTTGTCCAAGGAAACACTTCCAGTATCAGGATCCTCAACTTCCATCAGTACTTCCTGCAGTTGAGCCTCTGTTGGACAGCAGCCTGGCAGTGTTATTTTGTTCATTAAACAATAAGCAATGTATTTAATGACTAATATATTTCTAAAATCAATCAATTAACATGGCACCTGCCTAAGGATCTTATAACTGCTCCAACTTCTCTGACATCTATATTTTTGTTTTGGGCATGATCAAATATCTCGAAGGCTTCAATTATTCTCCTTTCCAAGTCATTGGCAGGTCCCTCTAATTAATGGAGAAAGCGAGTATTTCTTAAGCTTTTTTCCTAATTGTTCTACAAAACGGCTATTTTCTTAGAGACATTTTTGACTTACGCTCTTGTTCTTCCATGGTGCTGCTCACTGTCGAATTGGATAAACTTTTAAGTCATTGGGTGGCTGAACAAAAATTTGTAAAAGTGGCTGGGGCTTCGTTGCCAGGCAACAAGACTTCCCTGCTCTTCATCCATTCCCTCCTCTCTCCCTTCCACACCCACATTCCCAACCGGAGGAGGAAGGAGGAGAGGGAAGAGTATAGGCGGAGGGTGAGGGCAGTGAGCCCATGAGCGCGAGAGAGAGAGATAGTCTAGTCTTTCGGTGGTGGGACGACCCAGGACGACCATAGTCCCGTTATGCCCCTCGCCCCCTGCCCCCTCCAGCCCCGCCGGGCCCGGCCTCTGTGCTGTTGAGTTTTGTTTTGTGTCACTTTGTGCCAACATGGAACGAGATGAAAGTAAAGCAGAGGTTAAAAATGAGAATGGCGCGGTTAAAATGGTAGTTTTTTTTAAAACTGTGATTTTTTTCTTTTAAATTTTTTCTGGCTATGAATGATGTGATGCGTTTTAATTTACTTATATTTTAAGGTTATGACACACTAAACTTTTCACAACCTTTCATAGTCCTCTTTTCCATTTTAGGTTAATAACGCCAATTGTAAACATGGGAAGACTGTAGAAGACGATGTAACCTACCCTAAAAGTTTGAAAGTGCACATAGAATTGGACTGTATTGCTGTTATTTTATTCAGTTTTGGTTTAATTATGAGATTGTATCATCTTGATGAGCCTCGTAGTATTGTGTAAGTCTACTGCTTGCCAGTACTTCCGTTAATTTTCCTGTTCATTGGGTTTTTACCCCCTTTAAAAATCCATTTTTTGTATCTTTTTTATTCAACAGGTTTGATGAACTACACTATGGAAAGTTTGTGGGCATGTATATGAAAAGAATATTTTTCTTTGATCAGCATCCTCCTCTCGGAAAACAACTTATTGCTGCAGTTGCTTACCTTGCTGGATTTGATGGTAAATCAATTTTCTTTAAAGATATACAAAATATTTTATGAGTTTACATTTTTAAAAGCTACTGGTTGTTTTCAGGTGAATTTAAATTTGATAGTATTGGAAGCACATACCCAGCTAATATCCCTCTTGTTGCCCTAAGACTAATACCGGCAGTCAGCGGAGCTCTTATTTTACCAACAGCATATCATGTTATGCTGGAGCTTGGGTTCAGCCAATGGACTGGAGCACTTGCTGGGTTTTTCCTCCTCTGTGGTAGGGCTTGAATTGCTTTTCAGCTCCCTCTTTTGTACTTACAAGTTACTGCTTTGTAAAAGAATTTTGTACTCTTGTAGACAATGCCTTTTTGACACAATCAAGATTTATATTGATGGAGCCAATGTTGCTACTATTTTCACTACTTGGACTGCTCTGTGTTCTTAAATTTAAAAAGTTGAGGAATCAACCATTTTCATTCTACTGGTGGCTTTGGCTTGCTCTCGCTGGAACATTTTTGACACTAGGTGTTTGGTAAGTTATTTTCTTTTTTCTTTTCCTCCCCTCTCTAGGCCATGATGGGACACATTCTCTGAAATTAATTTGGTGTGTTATATTTGCAGTGTCAAGTACATAGGAGGACTGACATTTACTCTCTGCCTTGGAATTTTATTTCGTGATTATTGGCTTCTTCTGGGCAACAAAATGCTTCAGGGTGGCTTCTTGCTACGTCAGTTACTTGGAAGACTAGCTGTGCTTCTTTTAATTCCATCTGCAGTCTACCTGGCTGTTTTCTACGTACACCTCAATGTGTTAAACCATGCTGGGCCACATGATACTATTATGACTAGTGCATTTCAAGCTAGTTTGGAGGTAGGTAGGATTAAATTTAATTCACAAATCTGTGTCTCTTAAGTCTACTTTTGTCTCAGTTTTGTGATTAACAGAAAAACTACCAGTTCTGACAATGTTTTGAGCTTTTCTCTAAATATATAAAAGTATTCTTACACTTACTGTCATACTTCTTATTCAAAAATGTTGTGTAGTGTCTTTTTAAGGTTCCTCTTTGCAGTTTTATTTCTTTTGTTGAAGAAATTCACCAAAATGTGACAACATCATTTGCATGTTCAATATTTTTTCCCATTTTCTTTTTATGCTCTTAGGGTGGACTAGCATCAATTACCCACGGTCAACCCTTACAAGTTGCTCATGGCTCTCAAATAACTTTGCGCCACACTCATGGGAGGCCATGTTGGCTCCATTCTCATGATGCTGTGTACCCCATTCGTTACAGTGATTCTAGAGGTTCGTCACATCAACAACAAGTCACATGTTACACTTTCAAGGTAGGGATGACTATTGAGGTATCTAAATTTTACTTAAATTGCTCACTATTACTTTTTAAAAATATCTCATGACTTCTAGGATGTAAACAATTGGTGGATCGTCAAACGCCCTGATCGTAATGATATGGTTGTGTCTGAACCAGTTGATGCTATTCAGCATGGTGATGTAATACAGCTTGTACATGGAATTACTAGTCGTGCTCTTAACTCTCACGATGTGGCTGCAGCTATGTCCCCTCACAATCAGGTATTGCATTTTAGCATTCAAAATGCAGTAATTATATTTATTTTAAATGGGCCTCCAAATTTTTTTTCTGGGTGTTGTAGAATTTTTCCCATTAATTTTGAAGTTTTATATTTTTAATTTTCTCTTCTATTAGGAGGTCAGCTGTTACATTGACTACAATGTATCAATGCCTGCACAGAACTTGTGGAGAGTGGAAATCATCAATGAAGATCAGACAGGTCGAGTGTGGCATGCTATTCGTTCCATGGTAAATATCAGAAGAATTTCTTTTCACAAGTGCAGCTTAACACAGATTCTGCATCTAAAAATTTTGAATAAAATTCTTACACAGTTGGTGCTTGCAATGATAATGATGTTATTAAATGATTGTAGAGTCAGGGAAAGTGATGACTTGTCCTGTAAAAATGTGTGATTGATAATGCTACTTTCCGCAATGTACACTGATCTGCAACTGTGGTACGGGCATCTATTTTCTTCAAATAATATTCATATTTCAGGTTCGCCTTGTTCATGTTAACACATCACAAGCTCTCAAATTTAGTGGAAGACAGTTACCAGACTGGGGGTACCATCAGCATGAAGTTGTGACTGATAAACATTTGATTCAAGATGATACAGTGTGGAATGTTGAAGAGCACCGATATACTAAAGGTAGTGTGGGGAAACAACTTTGTAGCAGTGGTACCAAACTAACGTCATCCAAATTATCCTGACATTGTCTTTGTGTCATTAATCTCTTTTTCCAATACTCTATAGCTGAGGATCAAAAGGAGCGTGAAAGAGAACTTGTAAATGCTGAAATGATACCAATGACTGCTACAAAATTAACATTTTGGGACAAGTTCTTGGAACTCCAGTATAAGATGCTTTTCTCAAATACTGAGAGTGTACAGAATCATATGTACAGTAGTGATCCATTAGAGTGGCCTTTCCTCACCAGAGGTGTTGCTTATTGGGTCAGCAGAGAGAGTAACGTAAGTTTTGTTGTATTAATCAGAATATATGTCGATAACAAGAGTCTTTACTTTGCAATCTTTTCATTTTTCAGGCTCAAGTTCATCTTTTGGGAAATATTGTTGTTTGGTGGTCAGGATCCTTTGGCGTATTGCTCTATTCTGCGCTTCTCTTGTGGTACACACTCAGAAGACGTCGAGCTTGTTTTGACATCCCAGATGCAATTTGGGATCAATTTCTTTCCATAGGTGAAGTGTTGCTTGCTGGTTACCTCATTCATTACCTCCCCTTTTTTCTTATGGACCGCACACTATTTTTGCATCATTACTTGCCTGCCTGTGTATTCAAAGTTCTACTTTTGGCTGCGACAGTAGAGCATATATATCTCCTCCTTAGGTATGCTTTTGATAACCTGTTGTTTACTTGCATCCAATTTAAAAGTTCTTATTTCACTAACAGTGCTTTTCCTTTGCAGACATCATCTGAAATTTAAATTTGTGGCTGTTGCATTTCAAATAGTAGTTTTTACTTGGCTGCTTGTTATCTTTTGGGTATTTAAAAAGTTCTCTGTTCTTAGCTATGGAACTACAGCTTTGTCTGTGAATGATGTCCTCTCACTTCGTTGGAGATGGTCTTGGCATCTAATACTTCATAGAAATGTTCATCTATAGTTTTTTTTGAAGTGGGGGTTTTAAGATAATGTATTATGTATAGTTAAAAGATGCAAACACAATTTTAAGCACAGGTGTTTGCAGTGATTTTTGTACCCTTATATTCATGCATGGATTGGAGACAGTTTATAAATGTGTTTGTTTTTATTATTTGTTTTTAATTTTGAAAGCCGTTTAGTATTATTGCTGTTCTCTCATTCATCATAATTGTAAAATACTATCCACTAATGTGAAAAATCAGAAGACTGATATGATAGATGCAGATTTGTTAAATTATGTTGACAGTGGCCCTACTAACTTATTGACAATTGGAAAGCTTGATTTTGTTTTATAAAACAAAAGAATGCTGATACTGATAGCATTGTGGTCATAGCTGTAAGCTTGAATTTGACTTTGATATTTTATAAATCTCACCACCCAGAAACAAATTTTATAGGTGACATGTAAGTAGGGTATCAATGTATCATGACTTCAAACCTTGTGATTGTTAATATGTATGGTATTATATTTATTTTTTTGTACATTTACATTGCTCAACTGAAAAGTTTTTTAAAGTATAGAGTTTATGATTGTTTATTATTATACTTAAAACAGAAAATATGAAAATTTGTTACAATAGATATGATTTAACATAGTATTAAAATTTGCCTTCCTATAAAATAATATGAAACAAATAGTATTAAATATATATTTTTTTACTAACATGAAGTACTCTATGCCAACCTTAATGATAGATGATAATAAAAAAGAATTTTAAACATAGAATGCTAACGTTTTTTACCACGAGTTTTCTGTTGAGGTTGGCTTCGTATTGTGGTTATTAGAACACACCCAGAGATGAAAAGAGAGATGATCAAAATGCTGGGCTCAACATACACAACAAATGACCTTAAAAAATCCAAGACAAATTTTAATGAAGTGTTTGGATCAGACTCTTTGTAGCTTGGGCTGAGCACTTTCATTGTGTTCAGGTAATCAAGCAATGGAGGATGGTCTCGAGTAAAGATAGGGAAATATTCTCCAACTTTTTCCCGAGTCCACCAGCTTGAACTCCACCTAAAATACCAAACAGATGTAGTATTTAACATATCAATGCATGGCTGTGTCCCAATGATGGTTGCTGGAAATATTCCTACCTTTCATCCCATGTGGTGTAGTGGTAATGGTAGAGACTTGCTTTGATGTATCTTGGGGGTTTGTTAGGGAAAGGGCTGCGAGACATGTCTAACAATTGAAGCACTTCAGGCTGCCCTGAAAGGAGTCTGTACACCAGACTCATTAACCAAGGATTTTGATGATACGTCCCAAGAGCAGCAAACCACATTTGCCAGTCCAAGCGTGGCTGGTAAGGAGCTGCAGAAATTTTTATGTGAAAGTAATCCTTTTTTCTTGTCTCTCTTTGGTAAACAATTAACTATTAGATCAAGTACACATACCAACAAAGGGAAGAGTGGAATTAATATTGCCCGGTTTGTAGAGGAAGTGGTATTCTTTCCATGGTCCTTCAATTGAATTAGAACCCTCGATAACAACTTCTGGCCTGCCTTCAACACCAGTCATTCTTCTAAATAGACCATAAGTGTCTACAAGGTTCAAGTGTTTTGTCTGGGTATACCACTCACGAACTTCAGGCAAAACTGTGCTGTTACCACTGGGATGCAAAGAAGAGAAGGGTACCTGCAACAAAAGAACAGAGAACAGTCAGGTATTTTGTCCACTTTTAGTGTCAGAACAAAATGTAAAAATAACGTTTACACTTACAATGCTGATTGCAAACAAAAACAATGCTGCAGCAGAAAATATTACAACTGCAAACAGACTTAAAATCTTTTTTACCAAGCCTACAGGTTCAGTTAATGATTTGAAAATGGCAGTTGCAATCGCATATGCTAAACCACAAAGCCCAATACAGACAAAGTTCTTAATAGCAGCCCCAACCGCCTGGTCAAATTGGCTCATTGAGAATGCTGAAACAAACAAATTACAAACTTAGTACATAAATATTAAAATTTTTATTTTGATGATGTAACTTAAACTTACCAACAGATGTCTCAATCACTCCTTCTTCATTTAGCTTGACATCAAACAGCATCCACATGGCATAAGACAAGAATACGCCAGCTAATACACTTACTACAGAAGTAGCAATTTGACGGAGCATTGATTTAGGTCCTGATTAAAGACGCAAATTATGAAATACACCTAAGTGATAAAGTGAGAAAGAGTTCTGTATTTAATAAACTTACGGTTAATGAAAAAGTCATCATCAAGCAGAGACAGACTTAAAGTTATAGTCAGGAGGTTAAAGAAGTTGTAGTTTCCGGTCAATATTATGTTGATTTGAAGAAAGACCTAAAAGACAATTAATCAGCTTGTAAAATGTTGAGAGGAAAAAAGAATCACAGCTATAGTTTAATCAATTTTGGTTCTAATACCTGGATAAGAAAAGCAACATTTCGAACTGCTTTAATAGGTACAAAGAAAAATACTGGGACAACTGTTTCAACCAAGATAGAGAAAGCAGTAACAAAACGTAAGAACCAAACTGGAAGATGGTGGGCGTACCAGGCAAGTGGTGTGGGAAGACACTGAGACTCAAAGTGAACATTCAAAGCTGTAAATCACATAAAATATGTTTAGAAATTATAGTGAGCTTGTTTGTGGAAGATTAGAAGATTTAATTTACATTTAATTCATAGTGCATACCACTGAGGCCCCACCAAGTTGGACATCCACTTGACAATTTAACAATACCAGATGAAAACATAAGGCGGAAGAAAAGCCACCGAACCAAGTACAGGGAGATGGAGTCCACTGGTGAATTCTTTTTAGCTCCTTTGCCTCGCAATGGAGCTGCTAAAGCTGCTAAAACTCCAGCTTCAAGTAAGAGGGAGTCCCTATACAACATAATTGCTTTGTAATAAATTTCAGTCAAACAAAATCTGCACATACTCAAACAAATTAATTACCATTGGTATTCCATAAATGTTTGTCCAACTTGGTGCAGAGAGAAATATAACGCCCACAAGATTGCAAATGTCGGAGCTGTACAAAAAGACTGCCTAACAAACCTGGGTAAAACAATTAAAAAAAAATACATAATGTCAAAATTTGTGACAAAAGAAAGAACAAAAATAGTTAAATATGAAAATGGATAACTTACCCTGTGAAAGCTATGGCTGTTCCAATCAGAGCAAGAATATCCATCATGTACTCAATATTAAGTCCTAAATAGGGGGCAAACCACAAGAGAGTTGGCTTGGTCATCATTTTAGTGAATACAGATTCCGTTCCTTTGACCACTAACTGGGTGCGTGCAGGCAAAACACCATTGGAGCCATACAACCCTGGGGATAAATAAGATAATTAAAAACTATTAAAAAATTGTAAAGACGAATATTTATAATGTAAGTTATATTAAGTCTATCTATAAGCCCAAACCACTGTCTATGGATGGAGGATTCACAATAACATAAATAGGAGTACTATGGGTCTCGGCACGAGACCAGAGGCAGGTAAGAGTTTTACAATCAAAAAAACATTGTGGGATCGAATCAAAACTCTTCTTATCTTCAAAGGAAATACTGCTCGGCAAGACGTACTTAAAGAGCCGGACGGTGACCTGCACCAGCAGAAGACTTACCGGGTATTTGTATATAAAAAGAAGCAAAGGCGAACATATAAATTACGCTCATTCCTCTGAGGAAGAGATTTCTCGTATATCTTGCTTCAGACATTTTTTCTGTTCAAACTTTATCGTCATACGTTGAAGTTATGCCCCCCACACAGGCGAGAACGGCTGCTGCCCCTTGGGCCGCAACTGGAACTGGGAGTGCAGATCGCTAGATCGCTTCGCTACTGGCGGAGTGTTCGGTGCTCGCCGCCGCCGGGACCGATACCATGCAGCCAGGCAGGATCCAGGATTTTCGGATCCCAGGGGCAGGGGGGTTCCAGCAGGAGAGAGTTACGGTGTGGGGGACTGGAGCTTCCTACACATAAACTTTTTAATAAATGCGATAGAAAAAGCAAGTTTGACGGCCGAGTGGACGTTTTCGCAGGTATGTTTAAATAAATTTTCTCTCTACAGTTGTGGTGTGGCTTACGCCAGCATTAAATTTCTCATGTGGTCCATTTCGGGTGGGGTATAGCCTCGCACACGTCTGGGTTCAGCCGGGTTCCGGCAACACTGCAGGCCACGGCTCCGGGACCCCCCGACCCGAGCTCCAATGCCAATGCACCCACGGGGACGGGCGGGGCGGCGAGGGGGATGGGGATGGGGTGGCGCCTTGCTCGGGCCGGGATCGGCATTCGGCACGGCGCACGAAGGACGCAAGTGGAAGTCGGCTGGGGCCTATGTGGTCTTTTTGCACTGATGGGGTCCTGTTTCTCGCTTCATGAGCGGTCTGCGAGCCCTCTCTCGAACTACCTCCAGAATTTGCAAGAATGTTTTCTTTTTGCCATGCAACTGATCGATAACTTTTAGTCTTCTTGGCAAGAAATCTGCTCATCTCAGCTGTTGCTAAAATTTCAACGTAGCGAGTGCCGTTTGCTATCACAAAATCCGGTGCCTACAGTGCAGACATTCTCTTCAAGGTGGAGGGCAGCGCGAATTTGGGAAGCAGAATGGTCGGCCTTTCGGGCGGGGGGCATCTTTTTAGCCCCGTCTCTGCCTCCGAAGGTGAGCTCGTTGGCTTGAAACTAGTGAGGTGGTAAAAATAGATAGTCTCCTTTAAAAGGTGAATTTCGCAAGTGAGGTTGTGATTCCTCTCCGATATAGGGGAAGGCAAGTAGAAGGAGAAATTGAGAGAAAAATGCTTTGATGTTCTCACGCCAAAGTCTATTTTCTTCATCTACCAATACGTATCTCAAATTCTCTCTTTCACCCTGACCTGTTTCATATTTATGTTTGGTTATACCATATCACATACCTTCCTTTGTTTGTGTTTTTATTTTGCTTATCTCTTTGTTTTTGATCCATTTTGGTGTTGTCTTTAAATTTCTATCAATCCTATTGAAAATTTATGTGTTTCAAAAAATGAATAAATTGTTGGATTGGGATTCACATGATTTTAAAAATAAACTAAAACAACAATACTTGTCTGTGTATAGGTTCCGAAATGCCTGGGTGTCCCCCTGACCAAGTCTACCCAGTCAGAGATATGGCAGGAATGAATGCTGGGGCTCCAACATCTGCTGATGCTTGCCTCAGCATTGTTCACAGTCTCATGTGTCATAGACAAGGAGGCGAATCTGAGGGATTTGCTAAGCGAGCTATTGAATCTCTTGTCAAAAAGTTGAAGGTTTGTTAGCCACACATGTTTAAACTGACTCTCTATATGCACCATGATTTTTAATATTTTCCTCTTATTGATTATAGGAAAAGCGGGATGAACTCGACAGCCTGATAACTGCTATTACGACAAATGGGTCACATCCTAGTAAATGTGTAACAATTCAAAGGACATTGGATGGTCGCTTGCAGGTATGAATTTAAAATGGAGGTCTCTTTTATTTTACTATACAATAGCCCTCCTTAGTGTCAAACATTTATGTTTTGTTTTGAAGGTTGCTGGACGGAAAGGGTTCCCTCATGTAATTTATGCTAGGATATGGCGCTGGCCTGACTTACACAAAAATGAGTTGAAACATGTGAAGTTTTGTCAGTTTGCTTTTGATCTTAAATGTGATTCAGTTTGTGTCAATCCTTACCATTATGAGAGAGTTGTGTCACCAGGTATAGGTTGGTACTTTTAAAGTTTTTTCACTATTTCATTAAAATCTTATTTTGAGTTAGACTTTTGAACTTTTATATTTCTGTCAACATATCCATGGGCAGTGCTTTCACGCACTTGCCTGTCATTGAAAACTAGACATGTTTTCAGATTTGTCTGGATTGACTCTTCAATCTGGCCCCAGTCGTTCAGTGAAAGATGAATATTCAGCAGGAGTCATGGGTCTTGGTATGGACCTTGAAAGTGATATGGGAATGACACAGACAATTCAACACCATCCAGGACAATATACAATGCCTGGAATGGCTCCACCCCAGTCTGGTAAGACTTTATCTTTAATTGTTTGTCTCCAAGAGATTAGAATTGTTTTTATTTTTCTAGTGCTATGTGCCTGCTTATTAATGAGTGGATGCGGGTTTCTTCTTTACAATACTAGTAATTTGTACAATGCAAATCTAAAATTAGCCTTTTTAAAATTCACTAACTGAGAGAGGCATGCTGTTTCTTTGCTGGATGTAGTGCTGTGTGACTTTGAATATAAGGTAATGGTAAATTAATAATTTCAGCCTACAAAATTGGCTATTTTACATCTCAATATTACAAACTCTGTTTTACTTGCAAATAGAATTTCTGTTTTTAGTCAGAAGCAGTTTATAACTCAAGGATTAAACATTCTTCATCCAACTCGTTTTGTAGTATCAGTAGTGTTGCACTCCATTCTTATGAACAGAAGGAAACAGGATTAGTGACGCGTGTGCTTTTAGAACAGTTGCTTGGCAGCATGTATTATCTGGTTCAGCAGGTGAAGGTGGCCTGCTCTTCGGCCAGGGTCAAGGCCGTTTACCTCCGAAGATGGAGGCTCCTGTTTACTCACCCAGATCTTCCTGGTTACCTCCAAGAATAGCCCATTGTAAGTTACTCCCCTTTTGATGCTTTCTTACTCGCACCAGCTTGATTCACATTGAGTGCTGATAAAAGCAAACACCGAAGTTATGTGGTCTGTAGCCATATATGTTAGGGTTCTCTTTTTTCTTTAATGGAAGATCTCTTAAAGCTACCCGTCTTGAAGAAATTTTCCATTACTTTCATCAAATTTGGTTTGCTACTCTAGCGTTTTTTCCTCAAAGAACTTAAAATTCAAATAATACTTTGTTAAAGAAAATCTAATCTGTCTGTTGCTGTACATATACACGCCTAATTTTATTGTCTCCCACTTGTGAAGTAGAACTTTTGTCTTTCAGTAAAATTTAATGTTTTTCATGTTCCTCCTTTTTTTTCTCTCTATTTTTTGGGAGTGGGGGGTGGGGAGTGAAATGTTTGCCTTTTACTTTTATTTAAACTTGTTTTCTCATTTGATTCTAGCTGGTTTCCCGACGCACCAACAGCATTCAGTTGTCACCTCCGCAAGTAGTCTTGGATCAAGTTCGGGCCTGCGCCCACCTCCTCCTGGGCCAGGGGCCCCCTCTGGGGCCTCCTCTGGGTCCCAATCAGTCCCAAGTGGAACAATTTTGTCTCCGTCACAACCAGGATTAGCTATGGCAAGCAGCTCTGCTTCTTACTTTGGAGCGGCTGATCAGTCACACCAGGGGGCGTTGTCTCCAGATCCAACTCACAGTGGACTCACCTCCACTTTAGGTAATGAATATAAAAGCTTTGTACTTAAATATAATTGCTTATTTGTATTTAGTCTAAAATTTTTTCATATCCAACAGGTAGCAACCAAAATTCTATTCCCCCCTCCACAATTTCTCCACCTCGCATGCATCAGAATGGATACAATCCAGTCCCTCCAAGTCAACAAGCTCAGTCACCTAATCCACCAACTCAGCAGCAGTCTCCCCCACCTCAGGTTGCTTCAAACTCTCACCAAACTTCAGTACCTGTTGTAGCTCAACCTCCACCTCCACAACCTTCTCAAGTGCAAGTGGTGAGATTTTGTTTTTTGGTGAACCTCTGTGTTGTGTTGAATTGAAAGTATATCATATTATTTATCTGTGTCTTGTGTAGGCCTGTCAACCTATTCAAAGTCAGGCCCAGTCAGTGCAGCAAGTGCCCCAGTCTGCTGTGTCTCAGGGTCAGACCCAAGTTGGTCAACAAGCTCAGGCCCAGTCCGCTGGGCCGACAACCCAAGTAACTTCACAAACGTTTGGGGGCGCCCCATCCTCCTGGGGCAGTCGAGGCAACAGCACTCTGACATACACTCAAAATATGCAACCTCCTGACCCTCGTCACCATCACGGGAATTTCTGTAAGTTGATATGTATCTTGAAATATTAACACTCAGTAACATAATGTGACCATTAAAGGAAAAAAAAAATTGGTGTGTGTGTGTGCGCTTTTGTTATTTATGTCAACTTTTTGCAGGGAATCAAACTGTGCCTGATACTATGGGCTTGCTTTCATCTCAGCCTGCACCTGAGTACTGGTGCTCAGTCGCTTACTTTGAACTGGATACCCAAGTTGGTGAAACTTTTAAAGTGCCATCTACTTGTCCCAATGTAACTGTAGATGGTTATGTTGATCCCTCTGGAGGAAACAGATTTTGCTTGGGTGCTTTAAGTAATGTTCATCGCACTGAACAGAGCGAAAAGGCCAGGTAAACTGATGAATTTAAATAAATAATAAAATTGCAAACGAATCAACACATTATTAACTCACTATTATCTTCTGCAGGTTGCACATTGGGAAAGGTGTGCAATTAGATCTCCGTGGAGAGGGGGATGTTTGGCTCCGTTGCCTAAGTGATCATTCAGTTTTTGTACAGAGCTACTATTTAGATAGGGAGGCAGGTCGGGCTCCAGGAGATGCTGTACATAAAATATACCCTGCAGCGTATATCAAGGTAAAATATTTTCTGGAAATTTTACTTACCTCTGCATATTTATGCTTGTGCTAAATCAAGTTAATACCGTATTCCATTGTAGGTGTTTGACCTACGGCAGTGCCACCGCCAGATGCAGCAGCAGGCTGCCACTGCAAATGCTGCAGCTGCCGCCCAAGCGGCTGCTGTGGCTGGACATATTCCGGGGCCGCATGCTGTTGGGGGTATTGCTCCTGCTATCAGTAAATGTGAGCACAAACTTGCACCTGCGTCAAGGTATTTATTGTTGACTCTGATATTGATACACGCCTCTTTTGTCGCCAGGTTTGAGTGCTGCTGCTGGAATTGGAGTTGATGATTTGCGCAGATTATGCATCCTGAGGTTGAGTTTTGTTAAAGGATGGGGACCAGATTACCCAAGGCAATCTATCAAGGAAACGCCCTGTTGGATAGAGGTAAATTACATTTTTAATACTATTAATAAAAATAATTCTTTATCATAGTTAGCTTTATTATAGTGCACAAATAATATTTACTTTTACTTTCCAGGTTCATCTTCATCGTGCTCTTCAATTGCTTGATGAAGTTCTTCATACAATGCCAATTGATGGACCCAGAGCCATTGAGTAATTGTAGTTTCATCTTATTGAAAAGCAGCAACATATTTGTTTGATGTTGTAGGTTTATGCTCTTCATCTGATTTATCCCAGGCTTTATTATTATGAAATGAGAATTGTTTCCGTGTCTGAGTTAAATTGAAGAAAATTCTTCTTCTAATTCCTTCCTTAATTTCACTTCACAGCTTATAAATTATTGTAAAATATTTATGGGAAAGCATGTATTATACTCTCTAAGATTTTTCTAAACACCTTTTGTACTTTTATATTGAAAACTAAAAATTCTTATGCAAGTGTTGTAGATATTGTCTTCACTGGAATGGTGTCTGTAGGAGGGGTGGGGAAGGGTCTTTAGTTGTTTGTGAATACTCTCTGAAAGCTTACCCATTTGATTGACTTTATGTGAATCACAGACTGGCTTACTGGGCCTATTTATGTTCTGCACAGTAATGTATATTACTGAGACATCACAAGATTAGTCATCTAATTACCCTCAGTTATAGTTAACTTTACAAGAAATCTTCACTTTATAAACTATGGCTGCCGTTGAATTTTATTATTTTAAAAACTCAGTTAGTCCTTTTGAAAAAGTGGAAAAGAAAGATCTCCAGTTGTGATTTTAACTTTATTTTATTTCACATTTTACTTTGAATTTGGTGGGGCATTCTCTTAAAAGTTGGTCTCATTCCAGAGACACCAAACCAATGACTTTTGTTTGTTGTGATTAGATGATTGTATCAGCAACAGACAGCTCAGACAATATGTTGTGCAATTTTAGCTTTCATTCACTTACCATGCTCTGTTTAGTTGTCTTGAGTTCAAACAGCTTTATCAAACACATTTTTAAATGAATAATATTATAAATTTTACTTGAAGAAACCTGAATAATTTTTATCTTTCTTTCTGAAGGAAATGGTTGGTAAACTTAAATATCAGATGTTAATCATGTTTTCTTTAAGTCAGTGTAGAAGCTTAGCCATAGGCCAAAGGTCTTAAGCTGTAGAAAGTCTGACATATTCCTTCTTATGTGCTGTATTACTTTCATGAACTAGCACTGTAACTTATGCCTGAATTCTCCTAATTGCTAGTTATTATATTAGTGATGCTGAAGGGAAAAACATTTGTACCTTTGGATGGTATCTGTTTGTATTTAACAGATCTACCGAGTAGTTGTTTTTTTGCTCTGTAATGAGGTTTTGTGCTTTAAAAATGTGTTTCATTTTTCCTAACTATAGATCCGCAGTCATGATGTTCTAGTTGCAAAGTAGGTCCAAGCTCCTGCTTGGTGGAGTTTCATTCAATACTGGGATACAAAACACTACTCTAGTTCTGCAACTCTATTATCAGATTATTAGCTTTCTGAATACTGATGTCTCATGTCCTTTATCAGGTAATGCTTTACACTTAAAGCGTTGTTGCGTGTTGGTATTTTTACTGACTGATGTATTTTTGTCAACTTGAGCAGACTTCCTGTGCATGTTGTAGGAGTGGAGTACGTTAAGTGTTCTATTTGATGACCAATTGTAAATTTACTGTCTCACTAATATTTTTTGCTATTGATCTTTAACAGCTTATAAAATTGGACAGCATTGGTCTGCTGGTCTCCATCCTTATGATATAGTGCCAATTTGTTCAACCTTAGATCCAATTAAGAATACTTTTTATGTGCTGTAAACACCAACAGAGGTACATGTGAAGTTAGCAATTTCAAGGACTGAGTGGAACAGGGTCGCTTACAACTGCACTAGGACAGTTGAGACTTTCACGCCTTAGATTACCACTTTTCAGCTCGATTCTTTCTATCTTCTTTTCATTTACCAAAGAACTGATGTTTTATTTAAGTTTGGTTTAAAGACTTGTATGCTGTGCTCATTTTCTTAGTGTAACTTATGTCAAGTTTCTTTGAATTGCAAGTTTGTGGAAACAAGCTTAGTTTGGAGAAGATCAATTTTAGGTGGTTCGTCATCTAAATTACAGTGTATAGACTTGTTTATATCTTGTGGACAGAATTGGTGAGATTAGAGTAATGTGTCTTACATAAGGCATAGTGAGTGGGTTTTATGCTTGGTGCTGTTACCTAAGGTAGTGTAAAGAAAAAAAGTTCTATACTAAATTTTTCCTACTGTTACATGTCTTTCTTTTTCTTTTTTATGTCTTGATGTAAAAGAAATCAAATTTTTTCTTTTGACAAAAGGTATTTCTGAAAGAACTGGCTTATTAATGGAGTGATTTTCTTTACTCTTTCTCTTTACCTTATCCTACGCCTTGCGTCCTTGTACTTAAAAATTTTACAGTTTGGCGTCTACTTACTGTTGATTCTCCATGAGCAACTTGATTCAAAAAGTTTGCTTTCCTTTACATCAGAGTAACTCACATAAATTTACACTAAATTGTTAATTGGAAAAAAAAGCTTGATTGTATTTTTGTTTATGTCACCTCATTCTATTATATGTTATGGACTAAAATAATAAAATTGCATTGATTGTATTTGATTGCTGGTTTTATAAATTGTATTTTTAAATGATTCCACTCTGTATTTTTCTTATTTAATTTTTTTCTTTTGCAAAATCACTAATTGTACATTTTAGGATACTAAAGAGAAATTTTATATTTAATTATTTTATGTCAAGATTTTATTTTTTTGAGTTAAATATTTAGGACGTCTATTTTCTTGTATGTACTGTTCAAAATCTAAATTCTTGTTTAGTTATTGTTTTGTATTTCTGTTTCAATCACTTATGAGAAGGGTATGAGATTGGTACTTCATAGCATTGCTGCTTGGATAAGTTCTGAGGACCACTGGTACTTGAAGGTTTAATGTACCACATTACCTGGTCATTTCATTTAACCTCCCAAAGTTTGTCAGTAATATTTTTTTTAAAATCATTTTTTAAAAATATATGCTTTATATATGTGTTAAGAAGCAGACTGTGGACTCAAAAGAGCTCTTTGAACTTTTTACTTGAGATATTTTACTTTTCAATGACGCTGCTTGTTTATTTATCTGTGCATGCTGTAAAATGTTTCTTCCACATTGGCAACACCTCGATTTCTTTTTGATTGTTTGACAAACTAGCACTAATGTCAGTCAGATCTTCTTTTCAAGTCAGTGTCCTTTGATATATCTATAAATTAAGTGTCTGTAGTTTCTGCAATGTTCAGTTTCCTCACAAGCTTCGAAGTCTCCTTTTCTAATCCTCTATTTTTTATCCATGTTGATCTCTTTCTATAATATGTTTAGTTTCTGTGAAATACTTAATATGCTTCGTCATTAGTTAAGGTTTAGATGTTTTCATACTAGTGTCTTGTAATTGATATGTATAAACTATGCATGTGAGCCATAGATTCTATTTGTGTGTTGTGTGAAGAGTCACACATTTTTATTGTGGACATTGTTACCAAATGTATGTAGCTGCAGGTTTGAAGTCTTGTGACAATTACAATTTATGTGTCTGATTTGAATGGCAGAAAATGGCCTGCCTTACTTTCAAATATCGTGCAAAAACTCAAGATAATGTGATAATTGTTTTCATAATTGGTGTAGATAATTTTCGGAAATGTTACATCTTATCGGCTTTTGTACACTATCAATTAATTTGTAGTCATTTCTGTACCTATTCAATTGTCTTTAAGTTGTTTGATCTTTTATTTTAATTTTGTTACAAGTGCTAAAAAATAAAATGAATCAGCTCAGTAAACAATTTTGTGAAAACTGCTCTGCACCCTTATTGTTAATTATTCTTGAAAGGCTACTCCTGCTCAGGCGCCAATTGCATCTTATCCATTTTCGGTCGAAGAAAAGTTTTGCTCTAAAGTAACAGGGGTTGACCATAGGGACTCTAATGTACACCCAGATTCTATCACAATGGTAAGACTTTCAATTTATTAAAGCGATACAAAATTTACACCATGCTTGTGTAAAATCTTTCAATATTTATTACAAAGTAAAATATAATGAATAAAATCACGTCGGAGCACAATATTCTTTTAGCCTGCTTGCTAATGACCCATCAGTCCATTCATATTCTTGATTATTTATGAGGTCATAAACTTCAAATCTAGGAATATCCTGAATAGCTTTTTTACCTATTACAATAATTAAGGGGTAGCCACTTCTTTTCGCATCTCGCAAACGACGTCCTATGGATAAGTTTGTGCGATCATCGACAATGACGTCATTTTTAAATGAATTATGGCATTCAATTAGGTCGTATAAACTCTGCGTCAGACCAGAAGCAGCTTCCTCTTTGCTACCAAGCTGTATCAAAAGTTAAAGGAAAATTAGTTTGATAATAGAATTTTAGTTTGAAGCATTTAAATAGTATCAACATTTTAGAACATACTTTGGGTGTGATGATGCAGACCTTATATGGGGAAATTGATAATGGCCATCTCAGTTCTGTGGGTAGTGACAAGGCCTCAACGGAAGCCGCAAGAATACGCGAAAGACCCAAACCATAGCAGCCCATTATTAGTGGCTGTAAGGTATGGTCAGCTGCTGTGAATGTTGCATTCATTGGTTGTGAGTACCTAGTTCCTAAGATAAATGTGTGGCCAACCTAAACAGAATATAATAATTAACTAGTTTCAAGGGAAATTGAACAAACACAACCTGTTTCCTCTCTGCAATGGACAAGGTTTAAGAGTTACCTCAATTCCATGCATTATGGAAATGTCTGTGGACTGACAGTGAGGGCATGAAGAAACTGGATTTTCCAGTAAAGATGCATTGGCTGGGGTGTGGCAGTTTTGGCACTGGATTATCTGTTCTTCGCCACTTTCACAAGGGTAGTGAAATTCATGTGAAATACTACCACCCATCATACCAGAGTCTCCTTCCACTAAAAGAAACCATATTGAGTAATGATAAAATAATAATTTAATGGAGGGAAAATAGTAGAGCAGGAGGAAGAAAATTATCAACTGACCCCTCACATGCTTCACGCCAAGTTCTTGAAAAATACCATTGTATGCTTCAGTGACAGATTGATAAGTTTCAAGAGCATTTTCAGCATTTGCATCAAATGAATACATGTCTTTCATAACAAACTCCCTGGTCCGTAAGAGACCATACCGAGGACGGGGCTCATCTCTGTATTTATTTGATACCTGATAAAGCAAGAGTGGGAGTCTTCTGTATGATAGTCCAACTTCAGCAGCTAGCATTTCTGTAATAGCCTCCTCATGAGTCTGGAAAATATATTTTTTTTTCTTTATCATATACAACAAAATATGAAACTGATAAATTATTTATGTGTTACTTACTGGACCTAAAATGTACTTTTTCTGATGCCGATCTTCAAGAAGAAATAATTCACTACCAGCTTTTGCCTCTTCCAAACGACCTGATTTATGAAAAATATGAGACAAGAAGAGACAAAATTACAAAATATTCTGTAAAACATAACATAATTAGTTGGTAAAACTTGAGGTAGAAGTGATAATACCTGATTGTTTCCAAAGTTTATCAGAAGTCAGGGTAGGAAGCAGAAGTCTCTGCGCTCCAACCTTCTCCATATAACGATCTACAATGATTTCAAGTTTTTTTAAGGCTCTCATACCTAGGGGTAGTAATGTATACAATCCTGAGGAGCCAGCCGCGCGTATGACTCCTTGTTCCAGCATCATCTACACGACCATAAAGTACAAAAATAAGACTGCATCAACAAAAAGTACAACAAAATATATATCTTTAGACAACATTCCCTCACCCTCTGGCTTTTAATCAGTTTTGAATCCTGAAGAGATTTTGGTATTGGAGCGGTAGGTTGAAACAGTTTCGTTACACGATTCATTTTGATTGAAACGTTGAAACACAGTAGTCAATGCAAAGTGGGGAACAAAATTTAACGTCCTATGGGAAGGAGCATTTCTGCTGATGCACAAGACTGATTCTGTTATTGTCTTTGTACATTCCGAATGTGATGATGCAGATTAACCACTTGCGTCTGCTGCTGCGGCTGCTGCTGCTGATGAAAACTAAATCAGCAGCAACTCAAGTGGATTTCTCATACTATTCTTACATGTAGTCTCCAGTAAGGTGCCATTTTGACGCAGGCACGAACCACATCTCTACGCTGCCTGGCCTCCTGTCAACTAGATTTGACTCCGTACCAGCGTTGTGAACGTGCCGTAGCTGAGAGGTAGTCACGTATGAGAAATTCGCAAGTAACATGCCACTTTGCATGCTACGATAAAACTACAGTAGGAGCTGTCAAGGCAGTTTAGCACATGTCCTTTGTAAAAACTTTAATAATTTTAGAAAATTAAGGATGTAATTATGACATTCCCTCATTACTTACAAACTATACTTTTTACTCGTTCTTTACCTCACCCTCTCTACTACTCTAGTAGAGGTGGAAGAACGAGTATTGTGCTCGGTAATGTGTAATTTAGTCCACACTTTCCCCTGAGAAATGGTAATACATGCAGTTATAATATTATAACCAAACTGTGGCATTTTGTGTACTAATGAATCAGTAATAGAGGTTTTTTTCAGGTATGTAATCATAATTTTGAGGAAAACCAAGATTAAATTACGACGTATGTCGAGAGCCCTATCGCGCTGATGCACTTTTTTCAAATACAGAATTACTGACATATACACTATAAAATATATTATTAAATTATACGATATGATAAGTTTCGGACCCTGCTAAACTGGTAAGTTAGTTTCAAGAGTATTCCCTGTTTAATTAAAAAGTAAACACATTATATTGATAAACATTGAAGTATCAACACAAAACGGTAAATACAGCCCATGCGCATGCGCGAACAACACCATCTATTGACGTTACGGCAAAACTTCGCGAGCAACTACTCTTCTTCCCCTCTATTACTGATTCAGAACTAATAAATTTAATCACCATTTCCCATAATACTATTAGATGAGGTTAAGAACGAGGTTTTTCCACATTGTATCAAATATATTTGATGCATTTTCATTCCACTTGTTTTTTCATTTGTAGCATACTAGACAGGACACAGTATATTATTATAACAGAATGTGAAGTATGCAATCAGTGGAATGTTTACAATCATTTCATTGACACATTTCAATATTCACAGCACTTTTGATGAAATTAGTATAAACATAGGTAATACAGCATACAGGTCATTAAAATAACACAATTGGAAATTGACATAAATATCACACGAGCAGCTGTTATAATCACGTTTTCCATACGCAAGACAGAATGTTATATTTAAGAAAGTGACTACACAATTTGCAGTTGACAGATTGCGAGCCAACATGTTCTACTGCACACTAGACCAGCTGGACAATGAAACCAAGACATTACCATCAAGTTACAAAATAATTTCAGTAATGAAAGAAAAAAAACAGGTAGAAAAAGTTACATGTCACAATCAAGTTCATGTGCAGGAATCACAAATAGAAGTAGTTCTAGTTGTAGAGTAGCCCAAGCAGCATCCAGTGGAAAGTCCAGAGCTCTGCAAGACGAACATGCATGTGAGAGTTCACAAGTTGTCAGTTTTATAGAGAACATTGGTGACAAAATATTTTCTCAGCTTGCAGCTTGGTCAGGTAAACAGATGTCCCTCGTCCCTCAGAGAAGTGCTTTGCTTGCTTGTAATTGCATAATGTTAAGTTACATACAGAGAAATAGATAAAAGGGAACGGGGTACAGTGTGCTCTGACTTTGACAGGAAGACGCAGTATTAGAATATTTACCCACCACAACCATTAACCAACAGTCCTGAGAGAATGGCGCACTTCTCTCTAGCAAGCTAGCTAACTAACACCATTATAACCAAAGGTCTCAAACTCAGCTATCTTCAGTAATAAAGCAAGAGGTTTACTGCTCCCAAGTCGTGACACTGGGCTACAGGTGGGGTAGAAAAGTAACGAATAGCTCGGGAGCCACCAGTTTGAGATCCCAGATTCTAACTAAGAGAACTATAGTACCGACACCACATATAAGAGAAAAGAGTTAGTCAGGCAAAGTCAGAGCACCTCCCCTCCCTTTTCTGAGAAAGGATTGTCCAATTTCAAGGACTCATTTTAGTTTGAAAAATATAATTAACTTAATATAAGAAGGCTACAGGAACCAGCCAGAGGCTAATGACAATTTAAAAAAATTGGGACATTTTAAAGCTATATCATTTTATCAAACCATCAAGTTTGACCACCAAGCAGCAAAATACGCACTTCTTGAGAAAGCTCCTTCAAATTGATTTGGGGTCCAAGAGTCATATTCACACGGGAACACTCCTCAAAACAGGTGACAGTTCAGCCAGCTTAAGCAAGTCCTCGGTAAAATCCCCACTGCAACTGAAATAAAGAGGAGGATTTGAACCAAATTAGGCTGGTATTGACGAGCTTATAATATATTCAAATCAATGCAACTTACCTAAAGATTTAGAAGAACCAACCACTCCTAAAGAGGTTCTGGACCGAACAAACGTAGGTCGCGCCGTCTGCTGCCGTGGTGCCGTCTTGATCCTGCATTGCCTCCTGTAAGAAGCGTCGGAATACAATAATTAAAAACCTGCTCCAGGGGAAAATAAAGTCACAAGAGGCAGTTTTACCTGGCCATGAAGCTTGTGGCGGGGTCATCGAAGCTGTCTCCAGGGCTGTCCATCTTGCCGCTGCGGCTGCACAAAGAGGTGGTACCAGGAAGCAAGGACATCGACAAACTAGAAACAGAAAATTAATTACAGCCCCTGGCCCACAGCCCCCCCTCCCATAGCTGCCCTCGTGTCGCGCTTCACCCAGGATTACAACGCGACTGCCAGTCCTCCTGTGGTATAAAGATGGCCCTCCCGTCTCGTCAGCGCAGCTCCTTCAGGCTGGTTCCAGTCCAGGCACAGCAGCTCTACACAGGAAGAAAAGTCTGTCTTAGCACACAAGCCCAATGGTGAACAGCAGCACGCAAGTTCAAAATTATTGTCAATGTATGCTCACCTTTGCATTGTCAAAGGTCTTACAGAAATTGAGCAAAATTCCACCAGTAAAAAAAAAAATAAAAAAAAATAAATTAAGACCAGGAATTAATTTTTGGGTCACAGCAATAAATAGCTTGTAAATTCTAAAAATCCTGAAACAAAAACACTTTTTAAATGAGGAAATTGTACACATTCTCCAGTCACTTCATAGCTCTTACCACAATCTCCGTAGAAGAGATACATTCTTCGTACAAAATTCTTCAACTCTCTTGAGTGTTCTTCAACTCTTTAGTGTGTTCTTCAACACTTTTGAGTGTTCTTCAACTCTTTTGAGTGTTGCGCTCAACTCTTAAGAAGAGCACCGTACATTTCAATAAATGTTTACATTCCTACCATGAAAATTGGTGTTGTAGTGTGTAATGGTGTGTGATGCAGTGTTATGAATCCCTATAATCCTAACTCAACGATGAGAAAAGCGAAGCCAACGAAGACAGACCAGCGCTGAAGGTACTCACTATTGTTGCTGAGCTAAAACCGCAACAGTAACTCAGATGGAAGAAGGCCCTGCACAAATAATAGTGATACAATTAGCCTCCAGAAAAATTCAGCTGACAAGTAGTAGATTAGCACTGCATTGAAATTACTCACGAGGGAGAATGTGGCCTGTTCTGTTCCGACAGCGTCCTCCATCAGAATGGTTTCTTGATGCAGCTGAGTATAGGCTGTATACACCTGTAACATCAAGCAATGATGAAATTAAGAATTGAAAGTACGGGTTGACTAAGTAGTAGTAGTAACCATCTGGCACTGCAAACAATGTTGGCAAAAAAAAAAAAATTGCTGGGTTAAAAATGTCAGCTCACCTTAGCCTTATCCGTCTTTGCATGGGCCAGGGTTGTTGAGGTATCTGACAGTCTTATAACGATCACAGCTGAAGACCAAAGTTCGCATAGAGTCTGCAATTCACAAAGCAGAAAATTAGTACAGTCATAAATGAGCAGCAAAATAAAGTTTGGGCAAACTGCATCTAAGCTCACCTTGGCCTTGGCCACCCTAGCTTGATTTTGCAACAGCTTTATGCAACTTGATACGAGGTGAGAGTCCGTATGGAGATGGTGCCATCTGCACACTGTACTTTCGTCAGTCGTCGGTTGGAATAAAGTCTAGTTGATACTCCACTCCGTTGTCCGCCTCACTCAGCCCCGAGACTCACTGTCCCCTCGGACATCACAAATTTCACACAGGCACAGCCCCTCTGCAAATGAAAATTGAACATGAGGGTTGACTGATTAAGTAGTAGCAAACATCTGGCACTGGGGACAATGTTCACTAAAACAAATTGAGGGGTGTAGATTAGGGAGAGTTCTTCAATGACGACTTACCGTTCTGTCTCCAGGCTAGCTCCAGCTGTTTGCAAGATTACCATACACAGTCAAGAACTGACAGGCCAAATTACATTGTGTTAAGATCATCATCATATTGTGCTCTATCAAAGCAAAACTCAGCGGAAACCTGAAAGATAAGAGCGATTAACTTAACCATTGGCAGAGACAATGTAAAACATGAGAGGGAGATGGAAGAACTCCTCACCAGTTTTCTCAGCCGAGTATGGTCGTCCCACCGAAAGAATAGGCTATCTATTTCTCTCGCTCTTCACTCATTTGGTGTGCTATAAACTCTTGGCAGGAGGACGATATCAAGAAACGTGGTCGCTATGAGTGAGGTGGAGGAGAGGCCCAAGGCGTATTCGACTGTTGTGGAGTGTCGGCTGGTGTGTTTGAATAAGGGGTTTCGATATATCGTCTAGCAGCCGATCAGTCGATCTACGGCCCTAACAGGCAGCTAGTGAGCAGGCAGTGGGCAGTGGGCAGTGAAGGCATTGCTTCATTGCTTCTGGGCTCAACGCAAAAATTGCAATTCCATTTACAAATCCCTCTCTTTTCTCGCATATAATCTAAGTTTTCAAAATTTGAAAATCTTCAATTTTTTAAAAATCTGAGTGCCGAACTGACGAACCGAGCCAAATCTATCTGGAGGGTCATTAGGGAGCTCCCCGGACCAGGCTACTTCCGGGTCGATTCGAGTTCGAGTCATGTGTATTTTAAATGGGACTCGACGCCGGAAGTAGCCCGTTCGAGACTATCGCGGGGAGCTCCCTAATGACCCTCCTGAGCGGCGAATTTCTCATGTCTGACTGTACCTCCGGAGCATTAGTGATGGCTCGTGCACAACGCAGGTACGGTGTCAAATCTAGCCTCCTGGCACCACAAAGAAAATGTCGTTATCGTCAGTGAAGAAGAGGGAAGGACCGCGACGACCGTGCCGGCGTGAGTGAGGGCAGGGCGACTTATGATTTCCTGAGGATGTCTCAGGGCAGGCCAGGGCGACAAGTTTCCTAAGGAAGCTACGTTGTTTTGTTTTTTAAGCTTCTCCATAAGCATGCGAGAAAGAGTGAGGAGTGAGGTAAATTAAAATTATGTCACTGATGTGGTACTTTTAATGCACTTCTCTGTGCTTATTACTGCATTGAATGCACATAAATACCACATTCAATGCGAATTTTAAAAGTGCATTTGAAGCACATGGAGGAGAAGGTTTAAATAAGTTGCAGTCACTTCATAATTTTATAGAATAAAGATTTACTTATCCATAACTTCTAACACATACACAGTAAAAAAAAAAAAAAGAGAAATCATATTTAAATACAACTTGTACTGTACACAACTTATAATGACTTGCTAACGACCATCACAATCAAACGACTTTTAAAATTCGTTCACATCATTCATATAAAAAAAAATGACTCAACTGAACGTAAAAAAAAAAGATGTTAGTACTCTTTCTAAGCCATAGCACTGGTATTAAACTGGGGATGTGATACTATTGGCAACTACTTCCCCATGAGATCAGATAACAAGATGATAAAAACAGAAGAAAAAAAAAAAAGAAAAAACAACAACACATTGATTCTTAAAATTAAAACAGACAGGATTTGCTAGCTTGAATATGGCTTTGGTTACACAGAAAGCTTTCTCAACAAGAATTTACATTAATGTTAAATTTAATAACATGTTTGCTTTTACTACACAGGAAATGCCTGCCAACATGCAATAGTATGTACAAAAAGAATACAGGGCTGTAGAGAATTTTTTGCTAAAGCACTCCTATTGGCACTTCATTTAATTCGAATCACTACTTACATTTAGTTACAGTATAAATAAATAATTTTGATAGTTGATATAACATGAAGATCTTATATACAACTAGATACATGCACAAATGTTTTATAGTACAAGAAAGAGAAAGGAAAAACTGGAATAATAAAATATACAAGAGGGAAAAGAAGGTGAAATGAAACAGAAATAAGCTAATTCTGGTAACAATAATGTTGAAACGCCACAAATGAAATAAAATAGACTTTATGGGGATCACCCAATTAAATACAATGAATACTAACAAACTGACCTGTGGCCATTTAAAATAAAGATTTATAATTAGTGAGATCAACAATATTCTTTAGTCAGAGACTGAGAACATTAGCTTATGGAATGGATAGATGTGTCACCTTACACTGCATAGCCTGGCTAGCAAAAGAAGACTCATCTTTCCTTTCACCTCAGGAAAAAACATAACAAATAAATAATACAATATAGAAGAAGTCTTTAACTAAATTACATATTTACAAGCAAAGCCTATATGAATCAATGCTTAATGTTATGGTTCAGATTCCTTTTTTACAGTAACATCACCATTGGAAGTAGCATCATCCTTGTGATTCCTATCCTCATCTTTATTCTCCTTGTCTTTGTCATTTTCCTTATCCTCTTTCCCTTCGGTTTTGTCTTTTTCCTTTTCCTGTTTCACAGGGGGAACATAAAAAGGAAGATCATAGCCTTCTGGCTCATTTATGAGGCCCGCCACATTACTGAGCACAGACAGAGAATCTTTCACTGCATGGTATAGAATGTTCTTGATTTGGAGTTTGTCTTCATGGTTGGTGTTGGTGTCAGCAGACAACATGCGAAGCTCTTGAGTTAGATGGAAACAATGGTACACATTTTCAGGGGAAACAAAATCCTCAGCAACCTTAATACAGTTGTGTAAGTTTCGAACCTGAAAGCCAAAATAAATTAAAAGTAGTACTCTAGCTAGATATATAGAGATACTTGTATACAAAAGACAGTCAGAATTTGAAGTTTACCTGATGAGGGGCTCCAGCTGGGATGAAAACAGCATCTCCCTGGCACTGGACAATGGCGTAACCTTCAACTTGATATTCCTTGTAAAGTCGTTCACGAAGAGGGCCATCCAAATACCAAGATTGGTCATATATAGCATCATGGTGGGGCTGAAGGACTTGACCCTTTTCCTGGGCAACTTTGTTGAGAAGATCTCTAATTTTGTCAGCATCTTTAGCATGGTAAATGTGCCACAGGGCACCTGGGAGCTCTCCCCTTTCTCTCACTCTCCTACGAGTAAGTATGTCGCATCCAGCTTCATCAATAGCACGATACGCCTCTGCAAAGTAAAAAATATTTTCTATTAAACTTTATAATTACTATAGAACTTGAACCAACATAGCATGATAATTTGATACATACCTTTGATATAATCATCGCTGTCACTGTCTTTTGGTATTCCAACATATACCATGACATTAACTGCATCTGATATGTCAAGGTGCAAATTGGTAGTACCCTTATTTGCATAGGCTGCAGAGCCATATGCAGTGTACATCTTGGGTCCTAAGTCTGGACGTACAAAGCATTCAGGCAGCCGAGTGGCCAAGTTCAGTCTTCCAGTACGGTGGGTGTACTCAGAGAGTGGAAGAACACCCATTAAGTCAGAGAAACGTGATGGCATGTGTTCAGCAAAGTCTTCACCTGAGAACAAAGAAAACAAATTTAAAGGTGCATTGCAAATTCTCTTTTCCCTTTGATAATTCCTAGGGTAAACTTCAGATAACACTGGCAATGAATAAACTGAAGGTATTTACCTGCAGGCCAGTCTTTAATCTTCAATAACATTGCGTTTCCCTTTTCATCTTTAAGGCGCTTGCTTGTGTGTTCAAAGCCCTCCCAAAACTTCTTCATGGGTTGGTTTGAAAGTACTGCACCATTGAGACAGTTTATGAGATCATTTCTTTCATCTCCAAAGTCATGATTGAATGAATCTGGATGCCAGAGATTCATGTCAAGCATTTTTGAAACTTCACTAACTATCACAGGTTGTCCACGTTTCCATTGATCCTTCAAAAAGAAAGCAATACAGTTAGACCTTAGAGAAAAATAAGCAATTTAAAAAAGACAACAATTTTCTTTTAGTAAACATACCTGGAATATGCGGTAATTTGAAGGATTCAATGGATCAGTAAGTCTCAGGAGTTTACCATCACAGAGCCATATATGTTTCACATCAGGATATAAAGCCTGACTATCAGTTAAGGTCATAATTCTTAAAGGTAAGTCATTCCTAATCAGTCCTTCTTTGTATCTTCGAACAAAATATCTCAAATCATTTAGACCTGATGGCCCTGCACCATTCTCCTTGTCTCCCTCCTCCTTAGGTGCTACATGGTTTGAGATCACCTGAAAAATTTCAATATTTGGTTCAAATCTAGAATTTGATGCAGATAAAAAGTTGGATTAGAACAGTATTAAGAAATGGCTTACATCTTTCTCTGACTTGTCATTTCCCTGCAGTGCCAGGTCTGCAAGCCAATTCAGAGGGGAATTCTTGTTCTCATCAGCTTTGCAGCCGTTCTGCTCGGTTTTGACCACACCGTTCACAGGTTTCGACTCAGTCAGTACTCTTAGCAAATCCTGCAACAGGGAAAGTAAAATTGAGTATGAGTGAGGAACTTTGTTAACAGAATTGGTTATTGATTAGCAATATTGGAACAAAATAACTACCTTATTTAATCCATTTGTGGGTTTCACTAAACTATATGGACAACCACAGTTCTGAGCAATACCAAAGAGAGCACGCACTTGATGCACACGCTTGGCTAGCTTCATCATTGTATCAGCAGCAATAATTTGAGTAAGCATAAGCTTTGACTGTTCATGAGCCTGTCTATTGGTACAGAACAGCCATCCTCTAAAGTCTCTCTCTTTGTCACTTCCAGTTTCAGACATTAACTCTGGATCCACAGGAACAGTACACTGAAGAGAGGGGGAAAAATACACATAATGCTTAACAGAGTTTCAGAAAGTCATAAAGAATACCTTGAAGGAATAGGAAAGAACTTACCTTGTTACAATCCAAGCACACAACAAAACCACATTTGGCACAGGCCCAGTGGTAATTAAAAAGCGTTGTCTCACAAACATCACACATCTCACGCACACCTTGTACAACTCGCTTCCACGCAACTTTCCCTGAAACAATATATTCAAGTTAGTACCGTCATGACACACAATCCAACAAATCACGTACACCAAGGTCACTCACCATCTCCAACATGCATGCTTTGAGCCTCTGCTTCTTGCAGAAGTAAATCACAGAACTGGTCGCCAATTTGAGTGAGGAGAAAGCGAGACATCTCTACATCAAAGCCACCGGGAGGATTCTCTGGCTGGGCGACCCACAGCTTCAGATCATCCTGCAACAAGGGAAACCAGGCCTCTGTCAAAAACTCACTCGCACTTCCACCCCGACGGTCACCGCAAGAAGAAGCCGCCTGCCTCACTCACCTCTGAACAGTCTTTATAAGGGTTGGAGAAGCCAGCGATCGCCAGCTGGCCGGTCTTGGTGTACCGTAGCTTGCGGAACGCGTAGAACCGGCAGAAGATGTTGGGCATGTTCTTGGATCGCTGGTGTGGGGTCCAGCGGCACTCACGGCACTTGGCCAGCCTAGGCGCCACCTCGAAGCACGCACCGTCCTGAAGGAAAGACTCGCCGGTCCGCTTCAGTTGCGAGACCGGCGGCTTGTTAAAAAAAGGCTCCCGTGCGCGCTTGGATTTGCCGCCTTCATCTTCCCCGTTTTTTGACTTGGGACGCCGACCCCTTTTGCGCCCCTTGGCGCCGGAGTCCCCCGACGCCGTGCCCGAGCCGTGAGTGCCCTTCTTAGAGGACGGCGCTGGCGCCCCCGCCGCCGCCACCCCTGCGGCTCCGGCGGTCCCTCCCCCGGCGCTGTCGCTGTCCTTGTCCCTCTCGGTTCCCGACGCTGATTCCTTGTCTGACTCGGAGCCACTCTCGGAATAGGACCGGACTGTCGCCGTCTTCCGAGCCTGCCGACGGCTGGCCGCGGCAGCCTTCCTCCCCTTGGTCTTGGGGGAGCGCCTCGGCGGGGGCGAGGCTTTCACTTCGGCTTCCGAGCTCGACGAGTTGTTGTCATGTGCGAGCGCGTGCCCGTTGGCTCCTGCTGCCCCCCCGGCCCCGAACCCGGCATCCGTCTTTGACGCCTTCCGGGGGGTCTTGGCGTTTGGGTGATCCTTGTCCTTTTTTTCCTTGGTGCTGCGGTTGATGCTGTTGACCGCCATGGAGCCTATGCTGATGGAGGAGACGGTGCGCTGCGGCGGCTGCGGCTGCGGTTGCGGCTGCGCCGGCGCCACGGGCTTGTTCAGGGGGATGGGCAGGGTGACGCAGCTGCCGCTGCCCACCGTGTCGCTGGTGTCCTCGGCGTCCTCGCCGGAGTGGCGCTGGAGCCAGGCCTTCTTGAGCTTGTGCACGCCTCCGGAGGAGGGCGCGGGGGGCGGCGGCGGCGCGGGGGCGGCCGCCGGTGGTGCGGGGGCGGGAGGCGCAGCTGGCGCTGGCGCGGGAGCGGGTGCGGGTTTGGGCGGCGAGGGCGATGCGGATGGCGCTGGTGCGGGGGCGGGGGCGGCGGGTGCGAGCGGGGGCGGAGCGGTGGCGGGGGCGGAGCTTGCGGGCGCATCTCTCAGGGCGGGTGAAAGCGTTGGCGCGGAGGAGTGCAGGTACGGCGAGGGACTGACATGGCCGACTTCAGCCGACCTCATCGGACTAGCAGGGGGCGCCCCGAGAGAGTGAAAATGCGACGGCATTGGCGAGGTGGACGGCGCGGCGTGGTGCGCCGGGGTGGGCGGGGAGGCGGCGGGGGCCGGCCCCGGCCCGGGTCCAGGACCAGGGCCGTGACCAGGGCCCGGCCCCGGCCCCGTGGACGGCACCCTCAGCGGCACCTGCAGCTGCAGCGGCGGCGGGCTGAGGGCGGCGTGGGCGGCCGCCTGGGCGGCCGCGTGGGCCTGCATGCTGGTCTGCAGCGTGGTGGGCGCGTTGCACAGCAGCGGGTTGGGGCTGGGGTTGGGCCGCGGGCTGGCGCGGGGGCTCGCCTGCGGCTGGTGCATCCCCAGCGACAGCGACGGGCTCATGGAGGGGCTCATCCTGGACGGACTGGCCCTGGGGTGGCCCGGGCTGACCGGGCTGGCTCTGGGGTGGCCCGCGGGGCTGACCGGGCTCGCCCTGGGGTTGCTGGGCGGGCTCATCGGGCTGATCCTGCTGTGCAGCGAGGGTGGCACGCCGTAGCCCGCGGCCATGCCCTGCGGGGCCAGCCCGGAGATGTGCATGGACAGGGGCGGGCCCAGGAACCCGGACTGCATCTGGAGCTGGTGCTGGGGCACCTGCATCGCCATCTGCATGGCCAGCTGGTGGTCCATGCGCGCCTTCTTGTCCGCCACCGGCGGCTGGAAGGGGCTCCGCCGCTTGTTGGGGGAGTTGGCTGGCAGGTGGGACTTGTCGGCGTTGCCGGCGGCCAGATCGAGCGGCTGCGTCTGCACCTGGACCTGGGTCTGGTGCTGGTGCTGGTGGGGCGAGGGCGTGGTGCCGCGCGGGCTGGGCGCGGGCAGGGGCAGCCCCGGGGACTGGCCGGGCGTGGACGCATTGTGGTGCGGGGTGGCCGGCTTGTGGTGGGCGGCCTGCGGCTGCGGCTGGTGGTACTGGTACTGCGGCTTGGGCTCGCTCTTGGGGTCAAGCAGCGGCTGCGACAGCGGCTGGTACGGCGACTGCATGGCGGGCCCCCGGGTCGTCAGGGAGATGGGCCTGTCCTGGGGGCTGGGCGGCCGCGGCTCGCCCCGCGATGGCGTGGGCTTGCCGTAGATGGTGGCGGGCGCCGGGCTGGCGGTGGGCTGCCGCTGGCGCGCCACGGGGGCGGGCGACGTGCTCACCGAGTACTGCTGGGGGGCGGGCGCGTGGGAGGCGTGCCCAGCCTGGTGCGGCTGCTGCAGGAAGGAGGTGACGGAGTACGCGGGGCCGGACACGCCGCTGGGCCGGCCGGTGCCCCGCTGCAGCTGCAGCTGGTGGTCCGGGGACTGCCGCGGCGGGGGCGGCGGCGGCGCGGGGGGTTGGTGGCGCGCGGTGGCAGCCTGACTAGAGGGAGCGGGGCCCTGGGCGGGGCCCTGCGGGGACGCCCGGTAGGGCGTGGGCGAGCTGGCCGGCGGCCGCGGGCTCTTGGCCTCCGCCTTGACGATGACGGAGCCCTGGTCCTGCCCTTGCTCGCGCAGCATCTTGTTGAGGTGCTCGGTGCGGCGCGCCATGGCCAGCGGGTCGTGGGGGCTGTAGCCGGCCGGCAGGTAGGCGGTGGGGTAGCCCGCGTACAGGCTGAAGTTGGGCTCGCCCTTGGGCAGGCCCGGGAGCGCCAGGCCGGGGTGCAGCCCGGGGTGCGTGAGCGCGTGGCCGACGTGGAGACTAGGTGCTGACGACGGACTAGGGGCGGGGCCCGGGGACGGCCCGGGCCCGGGGGACGCCGTGGGCTTTGACTCGCTCTTCACTTGTCCTTGCTGGGCGCCGTGGGCCGGCGCGGGCTGCGGCGACCGCACGCCTGGCGACCGCCTGGGAACCTGCAACAGGACACGCACAAGCCATGAGCTCCAGGGGCCCTCCGGGTCCTCACACTGGAGAGTACAGACGGGACACCTACCTTGATGGGCGGCTGGCCGTAGTACGGGGACGGCGCGGGCCTGGCGGCCTGCTGGGGCGCGCGCTGCGCCTGCGGCTGCACGGGCTGCAGCCTGGCCTGCTGCTGCTGCTGCTGCTCGAGGGCGCGCTTGTCCTGCTGCAGCCTCGCCTGCTGCGCCTGCTGCTCCTGCTGGTGCCTGGCCTGCTGCTCGATGAGCCGCCGCTGGTCCTCCTGGAAGCGCTGCTGGTGCTGGTGCTGGGCGGCGGCCAGCGCCTGCGCCTGCAGGATGTTGAGCCCGGGGATGTTGGGGAGCTGCGCGAGCGCCTGGGCCTGCGCCTGAGCCTGAGCCTGCGCCTGCGCCTGGGCCTGCAGGCTGGCGAGCGAGCCCGTGGGCACGCCGGGGCCGCCCGGGCCGCCGGGGCCCGAGGGCGGCCGCTCATCCCGCTCGGAGGCCCCCGACGGCGCCTGGGAGCTGGCCGACGACCCGGGGGGACCCGGGGGGCCACGGCCCAGGTTGCCTATCCAGCTTCCGGCGTTCTGCAAACAACAAGACGGGGCAAGGTCAGAAAACTGGAAATTGGACCAGGAAAGGATCTTTTCAGGTAAGACACTATCGATTTTCTTTCAAAGCAGCAAGAGCGGCAAAAATTTCGGTGAAGCAGGTGTAATTTACTTGCTTGTAATGCTCAAACGTAGGCAAACCCAGTCAGGTCCAATATTCCCATAACCACGAACAAAAGGCGACAGGAAGGCTTGTTAGTAATGAAGAAATGGAAAATGATTTGGGTTTTGTGGCGTTAGGAGTGTTATTAGCGCACAGACGAAACGGAGAGAAAATAAGGGGGGGGGGGGGAGTTAGAGAGGATAGCCGTAGGAGAAGAATTATTCTTTTTTTTACATGTTGTTAAATTTTTTTTGAGTACATATGTTTGAATGAACATATGAAGGGCAAAAGATGGTTGAGGCGAGGCGAGGCGAGGCGAGGCGAGGCGGGGCTAGGCGAGGCCCCCTGCCCTGCCCTGCCCGGCCCGGCCCGGCCTGCCCGCGGCCTGCACGCACCTTCTGTTGGGCCAGCCTCTGCAGCGACTCCTCGAAGTGCTTGTGTACGGCCCTCTCTGCGGCGAGCTGCGCCTGTAACCTGTCCCGCTCCTCGCCGGCTTTCCTCTCTAGCTCCTGCTTTTTCTCCGTGTCCTCGTGACTCTCACGTGCCTGTAGCTCCCGCTCCCGCTCGCGCTCCCGCTGCAGCCGCAGCTGCTGCTGCTGCTGCTGCTGGTGGTGGTGGTGGTGCTCCAGCTCGCGCTGCTGGTGCTCTCGCTCGCGCTGCTGGTGGTGCTCCCTCAGCTGCTGCTGCTGCTGCTGCTGCTGCTGCTGTTCTCGCTCGCGCTGCTCCGCGCGCCCGGCCGCGCCGGCCGCCTGCTCGCGGTGCTGCTGCTCCTTGCGGGCCTTCTCCACCTCGCGCTCGCGGTGTTCCCTGCACAAGAGAGGGGGGAAGCAAACATCACATCACTGTGGAAAAATAGCCGGGAGAATTTTCCACGAAGCGCAGTTGTAAAATTACAATCGCAAATCGTAAAAATTACAAGCACTACATATCGGCTTGAAATTCATTCACAAGCAAAACAAGGTCCGTCGTAGATTTTCAACACATTTCATAAATCGTAATTTACAAATTTTATCGTAAATCGACAAAGATATGTTTCACACTGTATTGGGGTCAAGGTCACGGCCGTAATGTGTGACAGGAGCGGACGCTGTTGCTACTGAGTGAGGTGACGCTGCTTTAGAGTCCTAGGACTCTACGTTGCTATGCCCAGCAGGTTACAAATCATGCGACGTTACCAAAAAAAGGGTGAATATAAAACAAGAGAACGGACACCAAAGGAAAATCAGAGTGAAATACTAACTGCATTTTTTAATGTTTTGCTTGCTAGCCGTACGAAAGAGAACATTTCGTTGGAATTCCCTTTGGCCAACACGTTGACTAGTTTCCAGCCGCTGCGCCGGGGAGAAGTCTTTCATAACAGGCGATGAAAGTAAATTGCGCAAAAGTGTTAAGCCAGGAGAGAAAATCGTTTGAGGTGCGGCAGAAGTGTGCACGGAAAACCCATTTTTTTCTCTCCACAGGAGTAACGCTCTGCGCCATACACACACACACACACACACACGCGTGAGAGCCACCAGTGGGCGCCAGCCCCACCTATGCGATGCGCGCCGCACTGACCACACACACACGCACACGGTGGGTGCTGCTCGGTGCTGCCCCCTGGCGGCGGCACCAGGAATCTCCGAGCGACCGCAAACCTCTGGCCCCGCCCCACCCCGCCCCTCCCCGCCCGGGACCGGTTTGACGTGGCGTGGCGTGCCGGCCGCCCGATCGTGCAGCTTTATCCCGCTCGGCTGCCCCCCCCCCCCCCGGCGCCGCCCGCTACGCGCTCCAGTTTTTGCGGCGCGGCACAGCCATGAGACACATTCGGCGCGGAGCGGAGCGGGGGTGGGGGGCCTCGAGCACAGTTACGTACCAGTCATCATCACACTGTCAGAAACAAGAGGTTGTTTTTTTTTCTTGTTTAGAAAACCCAGGTAGGTTGTGGTTTATCCCCGGCGCGACGTCCGGCGATGCCTGGCGATACGCGTCCGTACCGTGTGCGCCGAGTTGTGCGGCGGGGCGGGGCGGAGCGGCGCGTGTCCTGGGCGGACGGGCTGTCTGCTTATCGCATCACATCGTGGCCGGCCCCGCTCCGCTCCGGACGCAGTGCGATGCACCGCCACCGCCAACCAACCTTTCCCTCGCCGTCGGGAATTTTCCCTTCACCAAGCGGGGGCGGGGCGGGGCGGGGCGAGGCGGGAGAATGCGCGCCTTCAGCCGTCGCGGCACGGAAAATCCCTCTCTCGATAGTCTCGGGGAATTTACTGGGGCGGGGTGGGCGTGGCGTTCTCGACTGGTGTGTACGCTGCCGCGCCAGGCAGTCTCCGGTCCGGGCTGTGGTGCTGATAGGCGGGGCGGGGACTGAACTGACTCCCCCTCCCTCCCTCTCTCTCTCTCTCACACACACGGGGAAAAATCCCTTTGCTACAGGTTTTGTTTAATTTTGGAACACTACCACCGTTCGTGAAGTGAAGCAGCTGGTGGCATGGCGGCGCCGGGTCTGGCCGGGACTCGGGACTGTACGTCTAGAAAAGGCGCGTTGTCAGGCAGGCCGGGGCCGAGGCCGGGGCCGAGGCTGGGGCCGAGCGGACCGTAGCAGCGCAGCCTGGCCTAACGGCCGGCTGGAAATATTAAGAACAAGCCGCCTACACGACGGAGGTCATGCGGTCAGGCTTACCGCCTTAGACAACACGCCTGCCAAAGGAGAGGGAGGTCTCCTCGAAGGCCTCTCCGATATTCTGGCCAGCCAGGAGCCTTATGGGATTATGCTGCTCGTCGCCCGCCCCGCCCCGCCCCGCCCCGCCCCGCCCCGCCCCGCCCGAGTTAGGTATGCGCCGCGAGTTCCTTTTAGGAGGCGGGCTGTTGTGCCGAGGCAAACAGCATGGCCCCGCCCCACTGCACTGCGGGCGGGAGTGTACCGGGCACGGACAAGCCCCTCGTGACGTACGAGAGGTGAGGCCGGGCGAAACTCAACCTTAGTATAGTGCACACATCTCTCCGGGTGATATCCCCCCCCCCCCCTCTAGAACGGGTGAAAGCAAAACCTGGGCACGTCACCGGACCGGGGCGACTAGGCAGGTTAGGCAAGGCAGGTCACGAAACCCACTCGATGGGCCGCCAGGGAGCGCTGGGTCATTTTAAAGGAGGAAGAAAAGAAAAAAAGAACTGAGCAGCTAGCGGTTTTTTGTGTGGCCGAGCGAGCTTTGGCGTGGTGATACCGTACTGCAGGGCACGCGAGCGGGCAGGTTGCCTACCCGCACGGCGCACAGTCAGACAGCCCGCGCTCGAGCGAGCTTTGGCGTGGTGATACCGTACTGCAGGGCACGCGAGCGGGCAGGTTGCCTATCCGCACGGCGCACAGTCAGACAGCCCGCGCTCGAGCGAGCTTTGACGTGGTGATACCGTACTGCAGGGCACGCGAGCGGGCAGGTTGCCTATCCGCACGGCGCACAGTCAGACAGCCCGCGCTCGAGCGAGCTTTGACGTGGTGATACCGTACTGCAGGGCACGCGAGCGGGCAGGTTGCCTACCCGCACGGCGCACAGTCAGACGGCCTGCGCTCGAGCGAGCTTTGACGTAGTGATACCGTACTGCAGGGCACGCGAGCGGGCAGGTTGCCTACCCGCACGGCGCACAGTCAGACAGCCCGCGCTCGCCTCGCCCTACACCACTGAGATGTTAGAGTCTAACAGTTAGACTGTCTCACACCGAGGCTTCCAGAGCAGGGTAGGGCAGGAAGGCCTAGGTCGTGGTGGGAGAGGAAGGGGGAGAGAGGGAGATACGGAGAGAGGGAGAGAGAGAAGGGGGGAGGGGACAAAGCGGGACGAAGACTTCAATGAAATAAACAGACGTGCATGGGACCGTACGCTCCGACCGTCACGCCAACCGTCGGACTGGCAACGGATATGGTAGAGAGAGAACGAACGAAAGCGAGAGAGAGAGAGAGAGAGAGAGAGAGAGAGAGAGAGAGAGAGAGAAAGAGAAAGAAAGAGAGAGAGAGAGAGAGAGAGAGAGAGAGAGAGAGAGAGAGAGAGAGAGAGAGCACCCTGCTAGCAGGTCCATAGCTCACAGCTGCTCACGGTCCGCCTGCAGCGGACACCTGCCGGGCACGCCCCACCCCGCCCTGCCCCGCCCCGCCCGGCTTGCAGCACAGACGTGGGAGATCCAGATAAAGAAAAGAGATGAGATGAACAATGGGCCAACGCGGAAGGAGCGGCGGGGAGGGGAGGGGAGCGGAGGGGAGGGGCGGGGGCTATCAGCCCGCAGCCAAGCGAGCAGTCACGCACTCAGACAGGCGGGCGTGCCCCCCTCCCCCGTCCCTGGCCCCGGGGGAACTCCCCCTCCCCTCGCACCCGCTGCGGATCCGAGCCAAGGTCGGCGGCGGCACGGCACGGCACGGCACGGCGGGAGCGCGGTACAGTCCGGGCCAAGAGTGCGCGGCGCGTCGGGTCGGGACCGGCGCAGGACGGGACGCTACGCGGGGCGGGGGCCGAGCAACACACTTGTAGCCGTGTGGAGTTTTATTCCTACACTTTCCCCAACAAGTGTGTGTGTGTGTGTGTGTGTGTAATTCATGTGTGTGTAATTCACAGGAAAACTAACACTCGTTCAGGTATACGAATGGGAGCGCGCGTACACACACACACACACACTCACACACGCGCGCACGCACATTCACGTGTATTTATATGAGGGGACAAGGGCCTGCAGCCTGAAGGGGAAGCGCGCACAACTGGGTCACTCTGGAGAGGCCCTACAGGGAAACACCCCGCAACCCCGCAAAAGTTTCGCCGAGGTCAGTCTCGATAACAGCGGGACTTCGGCCACACTCTAGTGCCCTCGACCCAAGGTATTAAAGAACGCGCGCGGGTCGGGGCGGGGCGGGGCGGGGCGGGGCGGTGCAGGGCGGGGCGGGGCCACCACCAACTTCCCGCTGAGCCACACGGCGGCATCGCGCCAACGAAAATAAATTGTTTGCAAAAACTGTAAGCGGCGGTGAGTGGTGGCGACTCTTGGCGGGAGCGCCTCTCTCGGTCTCTCTCTCTCTCACTCGCTCTCTCTCTCACTCGCTCTCGGGGTTAGCGGCCCGCGAGGTCTGTCCTTTGTTTGGGCGAGCCACTCCGAGGTCAGCCCGCGTCGCTCCCGGCCGTCTCTCTATCTATCTATCTGCCTGTCCGTCTGTCTGTCTGTCTCTCTGTTTGTCCCAGCTCCCGCTGTCTCCCGCATGTCGCAACGTCGCATCATGTGATCTGGGCGGCGAGATGTCCGCGCGGGCGGAGTGGTGCGGGGCGCGGCGGGGCGGGGCGGGCGCGAAACACACCCCCGTGCCGTTAGCGTCAGTGCTGTCAGCTCAGGCGGGGCGGGGCGGGGTGGGGCGGGGTGAGGGAGGTCGCCGTGAAGACAAGGCGGCGGCTGCGCTGCCTGACAGGGCGGACGGGCCGCGCCAGGCCATGCCAGGCCAAGCCAGTCCGCTGAGTGGCAGGGTTGTTAACGCGCCCCCCCCGCCCCGCCCCGCCCCGCCCCGCCCGCGCTAGCACCGGCCCGACAGCCCCGCGAGCTCCATGCTATACGCGTTATTCTCCGCCCCTCCCTTTGCGTCCTCCTCCCCGCCGGAGCGGATTACATCCTATTTTAGATTAAATAATTCAAAAGTCTTTCCACTGCCGAATCTCTTTTTTATTTCTAGCGCGCCGGGGGAGAGGCTTATCAGTTGCCGGTCGGGCCGAGTCGGGCGGCGCGGGGGACGTAATCTCGCTATTTTCGTAATCTGCCGCGGGGGGCTCGGGGGGGGGGGGCACTGTAGTCGGCTTGTACCTAATCGCGCTCTCGGAGATAACCTCGCGCCGGCCCCGCCCCGCCCCGCCCCGCGCGGCCGGCTGGCGGAGCCCCGGCTATTTTCAGAGCGGGTCAGCGGACGACGGAAAACAGAGGCAAAGAAAATGGCGAACGAGCGAGTCGCGGGGCGGGGCCGCGCCGGGCACAAGGCGATAAAGCAACATAAAGTCGTAAAACATACTTACAAATCCGGGCAGAGTATTGCGTGCGGAGGGATAATCCAAAACATGGGCATAGCAACATCATCAACACTCACTTTCACTATAGCAGCACCAGCATCACTTTCTCACTACACTACATCACTACACTTCACTACACTGTAATCCAGAGGTATTAATCCACAGGTATGGCGACGGCTGGCGTGCAGGTCGCTGGGTCCGGTCACGGCAACTCACCTGGCGAGTCGGTCGTAGGCGGCGAGGTCGGGCTGTGCAAGCAGCGGGTAGCCGCGTGCCGCCGCCTTCCACAGGGCCTCGGGGGGCAGGCCGGAGGCGGCGGCGGCGGCAGCGGCGGCGGCCGCGTGCTGGTAGGACGCGAGCCCCGGGGGCAGGCTGAGGCCGGCGGGGCTGTGGCCGGAGCCCGGGGGCGGCGCGTGGGGCGGCGGCGCGGGCGGGGGCGGCCCGGCGGCGCTCACGCCGCGCGCGGCCGACATGAGCAGCGACTGGTGTTGCACGCTGTGCACGTGACGGATGTCCACGTGGCCGCCGTGGGCGGCGGGGTCACGCCACACGTGCTGGCCGTGCTGGGGGTGCGCCGCCCCCGGGGGCGGCCGGTCGCGCTCGCTCATGGCGTGCACCGGCTGGTGGCGGCCGGGGCCGGGGCCGGGGGGCGGCGGGTGGCCGGCGGGCCCATGGCCGTGGCCAGGCCCGGCCAGCCCATGCACGGGGACGCCCGCCCCCGCCGTGGTGGAGGCCGTGGCGGTGGCGGACTCGTCCGCACTGGACCGGCTGCCGGAGCGCTCCTCGGAGCTGCTGCAGCGCAGGGACCCTACCCCCGAGTCGGAGCGGTCGTCTCTGAGCAGCACCCCTCCGTGCGCCTCCATCCTGGAGCTGTCATCCTCGCTGCCGCAGCGCACTACTGGTGTCTCATCGTCCTCCTCGTGCTCCTCCTCGCCGTCCTGGACTCGGGTCAAGTCCAGGGGTGCGGGCGGCCCGGGTTTGGCGGCCGGAGTCGGTGCTGGCGATGATTCCGGCTTCTCTTCCGGCGGCTTCTGCTGCGGCTGCGGCTCCGGTTTCACTTCCGGTGCGGTCTGCTTGGGACTCGCGGCCGGTGGAGTGGCCGGCTTGGGCGGCGGGGTGCTACTAGCCTTGTCCTTGACTTCCGGTAGCGCCGCCGAAGGGGTGGTGGCGACTTCCGGTCTCTTGGTCTTCGTACACTCCTGCACCGGAGGTTCCGGCTCGGAGGGCTTGGTCGGCTCGACGGTAGGCTCCGGTGCGGCAGCCTGGGTCGGGCTGGGCTTGGCGACCTCTTCCTTCTCTTCCTTTACCTCGGCCTTCTCCGGCTCGGGGCTGTCGACTCGACTCTTTTTCGACTTGTGACCGCCCTCCTTCTTTTTCTTCTTCTTTTCCTTTTTCTTCTTCTTCCGCTTCTCCCTCCGATCTAGGTCGTCCTCGTCGCTGTCGGCGTCCTTGCCGTTGGCCGACGCGGGCGACTCGGGCTTCTCCTCGTCCTTGTTGGCGACGGACGGGAAGGGCTCGGTGGGCGCGGGCGACGCGGGCGACGCTGCCGTGCCGTTGGGCGTGTCCTCGTGTCGGTCGTCCTGCGGCAGGGCCTCGAGCGGCTTGGGCGTGGTGCACCACTCTCGGTCCGACGGTTCGTCGTCCGACGGCAGACGCACGTAGTACTCGAGCTCGTGGTCGAGCTCGAGGTCGTCGTCGTTGGGGCCGACGGGCGGCGGCGGGCGCGCGGCCGACGGCAGAATCAGCCGCAGCAGCGGCTCCTCGTCGGAGTCGGACGACGGGCTCCTGGCGCGGCGGTGGCGCGGGGCCGCGGTGCTGGCGGAGGCCGCGGGCGCGGGCGCGCTGGGCGACGGGACCGCGGGGGGCTGGGCGGCCTGCGCGGCGGCGCGCTGCCCGTGGATGCGTCCGGAGCTGCGCTCACCACGCCGGGGCGGCGGACGCGGCGGCCGCGGGGTGGCGGTCGCGGAGCGCGGCGCGGGCGGCGCCGGCTGGCTGTCCTCGGCGGCGTCCTCGGGGACGGGGGCGGCCGGCGTGGGCGGCGGCGGCCGGCGGGCGCGCGACGACTTGGACGACTTCTTCTTGCTGGGGACGTAGTCAGAGTCGCTTCCCTTGCGGGGGCGGCTCTTGCTGCTGGGGGTGGTCCGGGCGACTGGACCTGAAACACACAGGCAAGACAGAGGTCAGTCCACGCCCAAAAATTAAAAGTAATAAAAACTAAACAGGTAGGATGGGCGCGCGGCCGGATAACGAGTCCCGCCCCGCGCCGCGCTGAGGGCCGACCCCGACGCAATTAGCACAGGTCACGTGTTCTCTCGAAGAGTCGGCAGGTGAAAGAGATAGCGGGCGGTGACTCAAGTCCCAATTACGAGAGGCACGTCGTCATCCTGACAATGCCAGCGCCGGCCCGACCCGCCCGGCCCGCCACAAAGGCTTCTCCTCGTAGCCCCGCCCCGCCCCGCCCCGCCCCGCCCGCGCACTTCAGGTGACGAGAATAATAATGAAAACGGAACGGAATAATGGGGGGCACTGCGCGCATTCCTTCAATGAGTTCGCGAGACAGGCGGGCGAGAGGGCGACCCGGCGGGGCGGGGCGGGGCGGGGCGGGGCGGGGCGGCGACGGCAAATGAAATTCCAGCGCACAGCCCGGGGAAGCAGAAGCAGAGCCCGCCTGGAGTCGAGAGCATTCCCTTGGATTAGCATGGACCGCCCCGCCCCGCCCCGCCCCGCCCCGCCACACGAGGAAGCAATTCCCTGCTCCTTCTCCCCCTCCTGTTCGTCCTGCTCGCCCCGCCCCGCCCCGCCGGGAGCGTGGGGGAGAGATGGCTAAAGTATCAGGACACGGCATGCCCTGGCCTGGGGCACACCACCACCGCCAACGCACGCGGGAGCGAGAGAGAGAGAGAGGGGGGGGGAGGGGTTGTGCGCAGACTCTTGGTCGATACTTGGCAGCGGACGCCGTCCGGAAGGGAAGTCAGCAGCAGGCGGGCGGGGCGAGGCGGGGCGGGCGCGCGGGGTGCGGTGTGGTGTGGTGTCTGCCCGCCCCGCCCCGCCTCGCCTCGCCCCGCCCCAGCTGCCCCCTCCCCGGGCCGCGCGCGTTCTAACCCTAACTCCCTCCACCTCGCCCTTTCCCTATGGCAATTTCTCCTCTTTACAGTTTCGGAGCGCGCTCGTCCGAGGCGGGGCGGGGCGGGGCGGGGCGGGGCGGGGCGGGGGGGTGGGGTGGGGAGGGGGCGGAGAGCGAACGGTAGACACGGGCCAGGCATACTGATGAAAGCTTCGGCAGCGGCGGCTCAGGGCCTCGGCGTGGTGGGGTGGGGTGGGGTGGGGTGCACGCTAGCCCAGCTGCACGACAGCCATGGCGTGCTCGAGGAGGCGGGTGGGCGCGGCGGCGGAACGGAAGTACAAGGCAGACGGCGAAGAAAGGTGCTCTTCTTGAGCTTCTGCGCGCCGCGCCGCGCCTCCGGGGAGAAGGGAAGGGGCTCCGGGGAAGCTACGGCTTCCGCCCGGAGCCCGGAGCCTCAGCATCTCATTGTTTGCCAACGCGACGTAAGCGCGCCTAGGAGAGGGGGAGCGAGGGGGGAAAAGAGGACGACGAAGGGGGGGGGGGAAGAAGGAGGAGGAGGAGGAGGAGGAGGAGGAGGAGGAGGAGGAGGAGGAGGAGGAGGAGGAGGAGGAGGAGGAGGAGGAGGAGGAGGAGGAGGAGGAGGAGGAGGAGGAGGAGGAGGAGGAGGGTGGACGATGGGGAAGAGGGGACAGGGAATGAGGCCAACGGCGAAGGAACGGGCGGGACAGTCCGAGGCAAAAGTGCGCCGCCGGGGCTTGCCTTGCCGCCTGGACGGATACCGTACCGAAGCGTCTACGCGTTGCCTACCTACACGGCGCCGCCGGCTGGGGTCTACAGCACGGGATACCGTACCACGCGCAGGAGCGTCTACGCGTTGCCTACCTACACGGCGCCGGCGGCTGGGGTCTACAGCACGCCGGAGCAGCCTCTAGATGCCCTGCTTCTCAACTATACCCCCCTTCCCCCTCCCCAACCCCAGCACCACGATCGCCAACCCGCTAAACGGTCCGCCCATGACGCAGGCGGCGACTGCCCGCGGGCGGGGCGGGGCGGGGCGGGGCGAGGTGGGGCGAGGTGTGACAAGGAAAGGCGCCCGGTGTGGAGTGGTGCGGCGGGGCACGCTGCCAACAGCTTTCACTCACTTCTGGCGTGCCGGGCCGGGCCCGGGCCTAGGCAAACAGCCCGTCTATCGCCCCCTCACCCCCCCCCCCCCTCCTCCCTCCTTGTATATTTAGCGGCGTCAAGGAGCGCGCACAGCACGACGCCCCCCCCCCCCCTCCCCATGCACCGCCCTCTTCAAATAAAAACTACCGCCACGTCGTCAGACACAGAGTCCACTGTGCGCTGGGGCGGTAGGGTCACGAAAATAAACAGGAAATCCCGCCCGGACCACAGGCCGGGCCGGGCCGGACCAGGCGTACCGCAGCTGTCAAGCTCACACCCGCTCCACTACAGGCGACCTGCTCTCCTGGGCTGAAACTGAAACTGAGCTCGGTCACTGCGCGTGTCAAACAACCAAACTCCCCGGCGTGGCGTGGCGTGTCGGGCACGACACGCGGCCGGCTGCGCACACGCGTGCGCGCGCCCCGTCGGCAGACACGGCAGGCTGGCACTGACTAATTCATCCCCCTTTGAGTCCCCGCCCCGCCCCGCCCCACCCCGCCCCACCAGCGCCAGTACACCGCCAACAGCGCCCAATTCCAGATCTTTTATACACACAACGGCATACCACGAAACCACCCCGCCCTCCCACGCCTGCCCCGCAGCGGGCCTCCCACGCGCGCGCGCTCGCACACACAGACGGACAGACAGACAGACAGACACACACACACTCAGATCGGCCGTGACACGGACCCCATTCATATCAAAGCGAGGGCGGGGCGGGGCGGGGCGGGGAGGGGGTACCGGGGCGAGGCGGGGGTCCGCGTCACCGCCTCTGAATAACGCATGAGGACGAGCAGGGCAGCCGCGTCCACTCGGGTCGCCCCGCCCCGCCCCCCCACCCCGCCAGGCCGACGGTTACTTGGTCTAGCGCCAGTGCGCATCCCCCCCCCACCACCCTCAATCCTTTTGCTCCGCCGCCCCCTCCACCTCCCCCCCCCCTCTCGGACCCAATCGTCTTGGAGGTCACTGCTCTACGGTGCTCCGCTCTGCGGCGTGGCGTGGCGTGGCGGCCCGTGACGGGGCCGAAAGCTGCGGAGGGGGGGGGGAGTACAGTCGAAGCTAAAAGCACCACCGCCACAATGCTGTTGCCGTCTGTCTGTCAGTCTGTCTGTCTGTCTGTCTGTCTGTCAGACTGCCCGCGCGTGAGCGAGCGTACCATGCGTGGGCAGCCCTTTGATCGACCAAGTTATCAGTCCGGAACGACACCAGCTCCGCGCCACACCGCGTGACGAGAAAAAGAGGCAGAACAACGACGACACAAAAAGACAAAAAACATTTTTTTTCCCCCGTCCGCCGGTCGAAACCCGATATCTTAAATAAAACGTTGACGGCGGCCTGAGCCCCGCCGTGGTCCAATTAAAAGATAAACGACATGAAAACGTGATGGCTCCTGGCGCAGGGGTGTAGGTCTGGTGGGGCGAGGCGGGGCGAGGTGGGGCGGGGCGGGGCGAGGTGGGGTGGGGTGCGGCGTGTTGGGCCCGTCCTATCGAACCATTCTGCCAGTTTCCGCACGAGGCCACGAGGTTGGTCGGCGCGGTGAGAAGCGCGAACAAGGGTCACCCACAGAACCGCGACACGGACACACCAACAAACAGACAGACAGACAGACAGACAGACAGACAGACAGACAAAGCGTGCGCTTAAGTCGCAACATGGCGGAACACGGGAAGTAACGCGGCGCACACCTCGCCGTGAGCTTTGTTTGCGCTCCGCTCGGTGAGCACTCTTGCTGAATCGGAAATTCCTTACCAGGCCTACCGCGCCCCGCTGCTGTCAGTTTGGAACGGGGATAAGAGTCAGCGCTTGTGACTCAGCGGCGCCCCGCCCCGCCCCGCCCCGCCCCGCCCCGCCCCGCGCCGCCCACTGGCCTCGCCTCGCCTCACGCAGCAGACCCACACCGCTCGCTCGGCTGTAACCTTTAGGCCGAACAAGTTCCCCTCCCCGCCCCGTGTCGTGTGGAACGTCCGCCCGCGTCACTGCCCTGTCCTTCCGTCCGGTCTGACCCGACCGCCTGGCGCGCAAGCCACAGCGCGAAAAATTCGAGGGGGTATGCACTCTCGAAACCTGTGACCCGACTATTACGTCTATTACGCCTCAAAAATATCGAAATTCAGGTAAAAACAGCCCAAAACAACCCCAAAATAGGTTAATTTAGGAGAATTTCGGCTATTACGCCACTATTACGCGTGCTATTACGGACAGAGTGACCCGACTATTACGCGAGTGCATACCCCCTCGGAAAAATTAAATAGAAAATTATCCGTGTGAGCCGCATACTGCAGTCTCTCTCTCACACACAGGTATATTTCAAAGTTGTCAAGACTGCCCTCCCTCCTCTCCTACAACAAGCGTATTGTCCTGGACTCCACGCCAGGCTCGGCCCTCCGTTCCGTTTCCTCAGCTGACTGAGGATCGCTCTCGTCCCTTCTTCCTTGTCGCACCTATGGCACCGCCCTATGCTGGGCATGGCAGCGCTACATGAGTGCGACAAGGACAGAAGTACGAGAGCGATCCTCGGAATCAGCCTGCAGAACTACACGACGGGACGGAGCCGTCCTGGGCAGGGCTAGGGCTACTCCACTCCTACTACGAGCAGTGCAGGCTCTGGCCTGTCCGGGCCCGGCCCGGCACTCCACACCTCTCTACGTGTGTATTATGCCTCGCCTACCTGGGCCCGAGGGGCGGGGCGGGGCGGGGCGGGGCGGGGCGGGGCACCCTAAGGTGCTCCTCCACCTGGCCCGGCCCGGCCCGGCCAGACACGCACACAAAGCCGAGGAGGCGTAGCCCTGGCACCTGTACGTTATCTCAGAAGGGGCCCGCCCCGCCCCGCCCCGCCCTGCCCGACTACCTGGCCGCCCCGCCCCGCCCAATCCCTTTTGATCGGACGGGACGGGACGAGGTCGAGGAACACATAATACCTCCGTATGACCGGGCCGGAGCCGGGCCGGGCCCGCTCCACACCGCAGTATTACCCACCCCGCCCCTCGGGTCATTCCGACCCGGTGCTTTCACCCCGAGCCCGGCTCTCTCGCTCACTCGCTCTCTCTCTCTCTCTCTCTCTCTCTCTCTCTCTCTCTCTCTCTCTCTCTCTCTCTCGCTCGCTCCACCGCCCCCAACAGGAGCCAGCCGCATTGCGCATCGCAGCCGAGTCAGTAGCCGGGGGCGGGGCGGGGCAGTTCAGAGTTCAGGGCCGGGCCAGCGCGCGGGGCGGGGCGGGGTGGTGGGATGGGGTGGGGTGGTGGGGCAGGGTCGGCGAAAGACGCGACACCGGCTTCTTTTAACGGCCGAATCCGACGTCGTCTCTCACAGGTGAAGCAGCCTCAAACGACGGCATCAGGCGGCCGACGGGCTCCGAGGAGGACGCAGGACACTGTAAAACATTCGCCCAGGTTTCCAAGCAGTTTTCGAAAAAAACCAAGACGTTCCAATGTATTTTCTCCATAAGAAAATGATGGCTGCTTGGAAGCCTGGACGAAGGTTCCACCGTGGAGGAGAATGAGGAGGGAGAGGAGAAGGAAGAGGAGGAGAAAAATAACTCCGCAAGTTCCGAGTGAGATCAGAGTTGTCTCCATGCACCGCGCCGCACACAGAACTCTTGCAAAACTCTCGAGAGCGGCTGTACACACACACACACACACACACACACAGAGTGGGAGAAGAGCGGCCAGATATACCGGGAGGAGGCCGAGGGGGAAGTCGCGCCGCGAGCGACCAGAGAGGGTGGAAGGAAAACTCGCCGTTAGCCCGCGATGAATAACCGTCCTTGAAATCATTACGTCACCGGGGGAGGGGAGGGGCCGATACGAGGGGATGAGGGTCGCCGAACAACACCGCCCGGCCCGGCCCGACCCGGCCCGGGGGTGAGAACGGCAACACCGCCTGCCCTGCCCACCCCTCCCCCTGCGCTTTTGTTCCCGTCGCCCCCGCCGGTATGGTCTCTACCCCCCCCCCCCCCCTCAACCCCCGTCGCAGACAAGTGTTTGGACAGCCTGAGGAGCAGCACTGAATGCGGAGAGGGGATGGGGGGACGGGGAGGAGGCCTGACCCGTCTGCTGTCTGCACTTGCAAGTGTGTGAATGACAGTTGCGCGGTTGTACAAGTGAGACGAGAAGCTCGTGCGAGCAGAAAAATGACGCAGCTGCAAAGTGCGCGCCGGGGTCGAGAGCTATACACTGTTAAAAATCCCGTACCCCATTCTACAAATACTACGGTAAAATCCGTTTTGTTTGATTACGGAACAGCCGTATCTTAAAAATACGGTGTTTTCAGTGACCAATTCCGTAGTTAAGTTTCTTCAAACTTCGAAAAAAGTTAAATTAAAGGCAGTACGGTCATACGTACTACGGACGTCCCGTACCCACTAAAAACGGTCCAGACCTGGTAAAAAATTAACGGGAAAAACCGTAGAAATTACCGTGGAAATTTCTTGCAGTGTACCGCGGGTGGGGGCGAGTTGAGTTGGGTACCGCCCGGCCCTCACCCTAACGGGGGCAGTCCGGGCCGCAGTTTGAGTTGCGCCCCGCCCCGCCCCGCCCCGCACTGCAGTTGTCAACGGAACAGCAAATGTGCGGTCGTGCGGGGAAATCACCTCTCCCCTCCCTCCCTCCCTCCCTCCCTGCCTCCCCCTCTCGCCGCACTCGTGAGCACAAAGGGAGTGTTCCAAACACTGGGGCTTAGCGCTGTGAAATGATTTAAGCCCTTCACAATAAAGCGCTGTGGAATCCTCTCACAATTACATATCAGAGCAGCCCTTCCCCCCGCCCTTCCTCCCCCGTGCGCGGCTCGAGAAGAGGGGAGACAATGGCGGACGAGAGAGGAACAGAGACTGGGGGAGAAATAAACGGGGAATGAAGAAATACATGGGGCGCGGAGCGGTTTTAGCATCATCGCTGTCTTGGACCGGATGCTCATGCCTTCCTCCCCGCGAGCGCCTCCCGGGGCGGGGCGGGGCGGGGTGGGGCGGGGCGGGGTGGGGCTGGCCACCCTCCGGCACCTCCGGCAGCACGGAGGGGAGGGGAGGAGACGTCCTTGAGCCGGGCGGGGCGGGGCGGGGCGGGGCGGGCAGGGCGGCACAGCAGAGATCACCGCAGCACAGCGACGACTTCTGCCGCCCGCCCCGCCCCGCCCCGCCCCGCCTGACCAGCCTGTACCTCGAGGAGCTCGCCCCCTCCCTCCCTCCAGCCCGTTCATACATATTCAACATGGCCGGCCCCGCCCCGCCCCGCCCGGTGTGTTGGTGATGTGATGCCAGCCTTGCACGCGCGTGGGTCGCAGGCGGGCCGCGAGAGGGCGGGGCGGGGCGGGGTGCGGTGAGGCGGGGTGAGGCGGGGTGGGGTGGGGCGGGCAGCGGCGGAACGGTTTATCGCCGCGGCCCACACAAATAGCAGCCTCTCCCCTCCTCCTCTACCCCTCCCCGCGCTCCCGGGTACAGCCGACGCCAAAACAACGCTCTTGCTCTCTTCCTTTCTCTCTCTCTCTCTCTCTCCCTCACTCTCACACACACACACACGCAGAGGGTCGCTGTCGCCATACACTACCACATCCCACAGCAGCAGAACAACACCCGAACTTTTCCGTCAGCGCCTCCCAAAACGAACACATAGAGCGAGAGAGAGAACGATAGACGAAAAGCTTATCGAAGTGCAGAGGATAGCAAACGTAAGTGTGTGTGCGAGAGAGAGAGAGAGAGAGAGAGAGAGAGAGAGAGAGAGAGAGAGAGAGAGAGAGAGAGAGAGAGAGAGAGAGAGACGGCGACAACCCGGTCATCAGCGAGCAGGAGAGCGCCGGGGAGTGAGGGAGGGGGAGGCACAGCGCAGGTCGGTAATAACAAGCGGCTGAATTAATGGCCGACATTTGCAGACAGCCCTCCCTTCCTCCTTCCCCTCCAACCCGTTCCCCCTCCCTCCCTCTCCCTCTCTCTCTCTCGCTCTCTGTGTCCGGCCGCGGGACCGGAGAGCGACCGAGGGCGCACGGAATAAGGCATGGCGAATCGACCTCACACAGACCGGGCCGACCGGACCCGCGAGGTCAGACCGCCCGAGGCGGCGCAGCGCAGCGCAGCGGAGGCTCAAGGAATGCACGCAACACCCGCGGGCGCCGGCGGGGCGGGGCGGGGCGGGGCGGCGGGCTTTGGTATTGTTCGAGGGCGGTACCCCTGACGCCTCCCTCCCCCGCCCCACCCCACCCCTCGGGCGGAGCTGCCGCCGGTGCCAGCGAGGAACGCCAACCATTTCCTGAGTCGGCCGTCGGCCAACGGCAGGGCCACCCCGCCTCACCCCGCCCCGCCCCGCCCTGGTCTAACGACCACGCCGTGGTGAGGGGCGGGGCGGGGCGGGGCGCCCCACCGCTCACTTACTTCTCGCTCGAGGCGACGTCCGCCGCGCCGCCACGCCGCGCCACGCCACCGTGCGCCGGCCCGGTCCGACCCACCGGCCAGGTCGCCCCGCCTCGCCCCGCCCCGCCCCGCCCGACCAGTCCGCTTTTATGATTATACGGTGGAAAGTTTTCTGACGGCGCGCGCAGCACTGCCCCGTCCCGTCCCGTCGCGGCCGACTACATTGGAGAGCAGCCGAGAAACAAGTTTACGTCGGCCCCGCCCCGCCCCGCCCCGCGCGGGGCTCGACCCGCTCTAAGTCGCGTCGGTGCGTCTGGTGCCGGGGCGGGGCGGGGCGGGGCGGGGCGGGGCGAGTCACCGTGGAGAGACGGCCCCACAAGTTTATTTTTATTTCGTGTTGTTTTGCTATGCTGCGAGCGGGGCGCTAAACAGTAGAGTTTTCCAAACATGGTAAATGAAAAAGAGAGCAAACATCAAAGGTCGCCGACGAAAAGATACATCATAGATGACCAAAAGTTTTAAAAAATTCTGGAATTGTGTCGCTCAGCTGCTTCTTCTACGGCGACTGCGCCGTTTAGGAAGGCAGAGCGAATGAAGGAAAAGTCATCCGGGAGGAGAGCGGAGGAGAAGAGTGTCTTGAGGAGAAACAGGAGGAGGAGGAGGAGGATGAGGATGAGGAGGAGGAGGAGGAGGAGGAGGAGGAGGAGGATGAGGAGGAGGAGGAGGAGGAGAAGGATGAGGAGGAGGAGGAGGAGGAGGAGGAGGAGGAGGAGGACGAGGAGGAGGAGAAGAAAAACTGAGACAGCAGGACCAGCACAAAGGGATCAGCTCGATCCTTCTTCGCATTCAGCCGCCTCTTCCTCTCCCTCTCTCTCTTTCACACTCACACGCACACACCACCGCATTCTTCCACGTCATCCTTACCCGCCATCCTGGGCGTCCACTGACGACCATCCGCTCAGAGAGCGGGGGCGACGCCGAGCCGGTGCGCTCTCTCTCTCTCTCTCTCTCTCTCTATCTCTCAGCCAAGATAAGAAATCTTCCGCCAACACAGCAGTCGGCCCCGTCCACTGACGGCACGCACGTTCCACGACGCACGCTCGCTCCGAGCCAGGGAGAGAGAGAGAGATAGAGGATAGGAGGGGGGGGGAGGGAAGACGGTCAGAAAGAGATAAATGCGACGATAGCGAAGCGCTAACGTTACGCAGCCAACGTTCTTGGTCACGCTCAGACGGCGTCGACGCTCATGCGGTCACGCTCGGGCGGGCCGCACGCGCGCCGGGGTAACGTTTGAGCGTGAGCACGCACGCACGCACGCACGCATGCTCGCGACCAACCTCCAGAGCGGGGCGTGCTGCATGCCAAGAGGTGCGTGCAGGGGCATAAAGTGGGCGAGCGAGAAAGGAGAGTAGGCGAGAGAGACAGAGAGAGCGAGAGCGAGAGAGAGAGAGAGCGGGGTGGGGTGACCCGCCCGCTCCCCTCCCTCCGCTCACCCATCACGTCGGGGAGATTAGATCGCTCGTCCATCCATACCCGTACACAGCGCCCGGTTACAATTGCGCACGGCGGCTCTCCCCCTCCTCCCCCCCCCCTCTCTCTCTCTCTCTCTCTCTCTCTCTCTCTCTCTCTCTCTCTCTCTCTCTCTCTCTCTCTCTCTCTCTCTCTCTCTCTCTCTCTCTCTCTCTCTCTCTCACCCGCGCTGCTCTTCAACTGATAGGTGACCGGGTACGTCTTCTCCGTACAGATAAAACGCGACCGACGCCCTTCGAGAGCCCCCCAGGAGTATATCGAAACAACCTACAGTATCCGGAATGAAAAATAAAATGAAATTGAAGGGCGCGACCAAGAAGGGAGTGGGGCCTGGGCTGACCCCGCCCGGCCCGGCCCGGCCGGCGGCCCTGAGAACATTGCGTCCTGGAGAAGGAGCCGCTGGCTGCCGAATAGGACCTGACCTCGGGGCTGGCGGGCGCCGTCGGGAGCCCCCGCCCCCCCTTCCCCTCCCCTTGCAGGATTAGAAAACGCAGCGCCAGTGAGCGCCGCGGGAGCAGGCCAGGCCCCAGCCCAGCCCCCCGGGGAGAAAGCGGTTCAGGCGGAGCGGGGCAGGGCAGGAGCTGCATCTGGGGCCGCGGCGGGGCGGGGCGGGGCGGGGCGGGGCGGGGCGGGGCGGGGTGTGGTGGGGCGCGGCCGCTCTTTGTCTGCGGCGGGGCCACCCCCACCCCTGCGTGCAACCCCGCCCCAGGCGACCCCAAATGGGGCCCCGCCCCGCCCCGCCGCGCCGCGCGCCCCCGGCTCCCACCTTAACACAGCGCAGCACCTCTCACCTGGCTAGGGTTAAATCCTTCGACGGCGACGTCTGCTGCCGACGACACTGAGGTGGTGGTGGGTATTCCGGGAAGTCTCACACAGTTTATCACAGAGTATCACAAGTCACTATCACTAACACACTATCACACACACGCGCACACACAGGCGGGCAGGGCCGCTGGGTAATGTATCCGTTTCTCCTTCTTCTTGTTCTTCTCCGCGGGGCTCGCGGCAGCGGCGGGGCGGGCAGGCCAGTCCCGGGCGGGACACACAGACGAGACACTCACTGCTCCACCCTCGTGCACGGTGCGCTCTCGACTGGCGGCCGCGCGGGGCGAGCGCGCCGGGCCGGGCCGGGCCGGAGCGGGACGAGCGGCGAGGGGGGGGGGGGAGCTGGGCTGGTTGCTAAGGGGCGGGGGGCTGGGGCCGCCGGGCCGGGCCGGGCGCCTGCCGAGCTCTGCCGCAGCACGCCTCGCCCCACCCCACCCCGCCCCGCTGCTGGCTCCTCCTCTGGTTCGATGCGGGAAAGCTGTAGCAACAAGTGATTGTGCTGCCCTGCCGGGCCGGGCTCGGGCTGGTGCTCGGGAGCGCGCGCGGCCGGCCCTGCGGCGCGCGGCCGGCGCTGAGCACCGCCGCGGCCGAGCCCGCCCCGCCCCGCCTCGCGGCCCCCGGCCCAGCCCTGCCCGGGCGAGCCGACGACGGGCTCCCCGCCCCGCCCCACCCCGCCCGCGGCTCGCCTCGCCTGCCTCGAGTCGGCGCGCGATCCAGGACACTCCTGCGAGGGGGAGGGGGGTTAATAAAAGTGCTGACGAGACGAACAAAGCAATGGTGCTGGCCGCCCCGCCCCGCGCGGCCACCGCGTCCATCACTGCCGCTCCTCCTCCTCCTCCTCCTCCTCCTCTTCCTCCTCCTCCTCCTCCTCCTCCTCCTCACCTCCTCCTCCTCCTCCTCCTCCTCCTCCTCCTCCTCCTCCTCCTCCTCCTCCTCCTCCTCCTCCTCCTCCTCCTCCTCCTCCTCCTCCTCCTCCTCCTCCTCCTCCTCCTCCTCCTCCTCCTCCTCCTCCTCCTCCTCCTCCTCCTCCTCCTCCTCCTCCTCCTCACCTCCTCCTCCTCCTCCTCCTCCTCCTCCTCCTCCTCCCCCCTCCTCCTCCTCTTCTTCCTCGTCCAGCTCCCGCTGCTAGCATAACGCTTTACAGTAACGCCCTGGGCTGGGCCCCATTGTCCGTCCGCTCGGCCGTGTTCGGCCGCACAGCGTTGTGCGCGCCCAGGACGCTCAACATGGCCGCGTCCCGCGGCAGGACAACAATGTCCTTTTGTTGGTGACGGCCCTGGGCCGCGTGCCCGCCTGGGGCTTATCCCGCCCGCGGGGCGCTACACCTGTCACCGGCGACCCCGCGATACTTTCTTTAACACAGTTGTATTATTTTCACCCCATACTGTGTATTCGCCCCGAGGGGGAAACAACTCTAAAATTTTTGTACACCTAGTAATTCAGAAAAATTCAGAAAAATTCAGTAAAAAAGAAAAATTCAGAAAAATTCAGAAAATGTCACAAAATGTCACAAAAATTCACAAAAATTTAAGAAAAATTCGAGCAAAAATTCACAAAAATTCAATAAAAATTCACAAAAATTCACAAAAATTCACGACATTTGTACACCAAAATTCAGAGTTGTTTCCCCCTCGATTCGCCCTGCTTGTTGTGTGAGCGGCAGGATGGGTCGTCTGCGTAAAACTCTTTGCTTAAAAACCCGCGCGGTGTCTGCTTTCATCACAGATGCCTTTGCCTTTCTGGAACGGCGAGCTTCCCTCCTCCTTAGCGGACCGAAACGAGCCACGCCAGCCCCGCGCGCGCGCATCCGGTTCGCCGTTTTTAAACTGGCCCGGGTGAATTTCACTGTATAGGCTCCCCGCTCCAGGGGGATTCACCGACGGGATGCCTCCGGCACAAAGCACCTAGGTGCTTTGTGGCCTCCGGGTCCCGGAGCGGACGGGGGACGGGGACGCGTCACAGACAGCGGCCTGTTCTGCCATGTATGACAGAGGCAGACGACAGTGTCCCCCGCCACGCCACACTCCCCGAGGTTTACTGTAAGGTCCAAAGTCTCGTGGCGGGGCGAGGCGGGGCGAGGCGGGGCGAGGCGGGGCGGGGCGTGGCGGGGCGGGGCGATGCGGGGCGGGCCGGGCCGGGGCGAGGCGAGCCGCCGGGGTCACAGAGCCACAGAGGCGTGGAGCGATCAGAAAACACAGCGGAGCGACGAGGTGTTGGGTTGGGATCACAAGGCGGTGCACCGCCCCGCCCCCCCCCGCCCCGCCCCGCCCCGCCCCGCCCCGCCCCGCCCCGCCCCGCCCCACCCCGCCCCGGCTCAGGTGTGCTCACTCTAAAAAGCTTACGGTGATTTTCACTGTAAGCTACAGTAAACCCCTGCAGCACTGTAGCTTACGGTGAATTTTCACCGTAACCTACGGTAAATCATGTCACTGTAAGCTACGGTGATGAGCCCTCATGATTCACTGTAATCTACAGTGCTGCAGGGTTCACCGTAGCCTCCAGTGAAAATCACCGTAAGCTTTTATTAGCGCTGCTCTACCGCTTGCTGACCGAAAACAAAACACGCCACCTTGTGTACCGGGTGTTTCTTTGAATGCGTAACAGTGTTGCGGGTTTGCCTACCCAATTCGCCCGTAAGGCGCTATGGCCCCTGCAGCGCTAGAGAGTATGCAATCCCGCAACACTGTTACGCATTCAAAGAAACACCCGGTACGTCGTCCTCACCTCCACGCCCCTGCCAAAGTGCAGGTAGGCCACCCGCGCAGGAGGCGTGCGGCGGCGCTGCCTACCCTCCAGGCGGACCAGCGACTAGCCTGCCCCGCCGCGCCGGGAGCAGGGCAGCAGTGTTGCCAGAAACGTAGGCAATAAGTAGCCATAACACAGTAGAGAAAAGCGGGCTGCTTCTGCGCCTGCCTACTAGGCAGCACTCTGGTACAGGTGCACACATGTTGCCTAGTAGGTTGGCGGAGATGCACCCCGCTTTACTCCACTGTGATTGGGCGACATATTGCCTACTTTTAGAGTGACGAAACCACTGTGCGGAATAACCCTACAGGGCTGCCACCTGCACTTCTGTATCTGCCAGCTCCCGGTCCGGTCCAGGCCGGTCTCGGTCTGGTCTCGGCGGCGGGCCGGGCCGTGCCGGGCCGGGGCCGGAGACCCCAAACCCGTTTCGACGCCAAGAACAGCCCGGCCCGGTCCGGCCCGGCACGTCCTCGACGATACGAGGCAGGGCAGGGCAGGGCTAGGCAGGGCAGGCAGCACGGGACAGTCTGCTAACCAGCTCTCGCCCAGTTCAGATCCGTCCGGTTCGCGGCAGACCAGATCTGACCGCGCTGTGCCGCGCCGGCCCGGGTGGCTCGTATCTAAACGTCAGGGAGGGGGGGGGTAGGCAGCCCCTCGCGGTGACGTACTGCTCCTTAGATTATTATTGGCAATGTACTGATCTGTTTTGCATTTTTATTTTTTTAATTTAAGTGCCAAGGCGCCTTAGAGCAGCCGTCTGAGGGACGCCAGTCAGAGGAGGCAAAATAAAAAGAAGAGGCCAGACCTAAACACAGAGGAGGGAGTGAGAGGAAAATATCGAGAGAAACGAGGAGCGAGAGAGATCGTAAAATAGCAACGCGACACGGGCGCAACTCTGCAACGCAAAGTACACTGTCGCAGCCCCGCCCCGCCCCGCCCCGCCCCGCCCCGCCCCGCCCCCCACCACGACCGGCGGCCGTGAGCCGTGAGCGCTGCTCGCTGCGCCACCGCACCGCTGCGGCGTGGCGGGGCGGGGCGGGGGGCGGGGCGGGGTGGGGCGGGGCGGGGCGGGGCGGGGCGGGGCGGGGCGTAAGTACACAGCCCGCTGCGCGAGCGCCAAGTTGTTGCCGCGCGCAGGGCCCGGCCCGGCCCGGCCCGGCCAACCCGCGGTGCCAAGAGTTGAACGTGCTGCGGTTTTAAAAACCTTTGGGCACCGCGCCCCGCCCCGCCCCGCCCCGCCCCGCCCCGCCACGCCCCAGTGCAGGGCGGATGTAACAGCGGGAGATACGGCCACAAATCACATCACGCACCGAGTGGGTGACAAGGCGTGTGTGTGTGTGTGTGTGTATGTGCGTGTGCGCGTCATGATGGCGGCACGCAGACACAAAACACTGTACAGTCCGAGCGCGCAGTGTCGCGACTGTTGACACGACGTCATGTCACGCCACTCCTCGTTTACTGTACACATCCGCGTAAAAGTACGGTGCTACGCGCCATCTGGTGTCGGGCGGGCAGACAGAGAGACAGATAGATGGACAGACAGACAGACAGACAGACAGACAGACAGACAGACAGACAGACAGACAGACAGACAGACAGAGGTGCACGCGGGCAAAAGTCAACTCAGCGTTACACACACCCACAGAAGAGCGCCTTCTTCTGAGAAACGGTAATCCAAGCGCGGTGTGGCGTGGCTGGCTCAGCCGGCCGGAGCTGCCGTTGCTGCCTAGCCCTAGGGCCTTCCAAGAAGTGCGGCGGCTGCGGCGGAGGCAGTAGCAGCAGTGGTGGGAGCCCCACGCCGCGCCACGCCACGCCACGCCACGCCACGCCGCGCCACGCCACGCCACGCCACGCCACGCCAAGCCGCGCCGCACCTGCTGGCGATACCTTTTTGCTGTGCCCAAGGCTTCCGCTCCAGGCGCCCCCTCAGGGGTGGGGTGGGGTGAGGCGTGGTGGGGCGGGGTGGGGCGGGGCGGGGCCGGGCCCACTCAGTTCGTGACTCAACCGCGGGTTTTCTTTCGTCGCGTAATGCCGCACTCCCCGGCAGCTCTCGCTCCGCTCCGCGGATGGGCGGGGCGGGGCGGGGCGGGTAGCTACGCCCAGGATGTTCCCTTCGCGGACCCCCGTGAAGAGTACCGCCCCGCCCGCCGCGCCCCGCCCCGGCCCACCCCTGCCCTGTTGGGCTGCGCTCAGCCGGCCACCACCTGAGAAGAGCGGTTATAGCCGGAACACCTTAACGAACCCATGAAGAAACAACAAGTGCAGAAGGGCTGTGTTCGATTAGTACCTAGAGGCCAGGCCAGGCCAGGCCAGGCCGGGGCAGGGCCGGATATCAGTCGCTCGGGGCTCTGTGACGGGCCCCGCTGGGTGTTCCAGGCCGGCCCCCGCCCCCTGCGCGTGGAGCAGAGCGCTCGCCCATGGCAGACCAGTCATCATGACTGCTGCTTGTGCGGGCACCGGGCGGGGCGGGGCGGGGCGGGGCGGGGGACATTAGGCCGCGGCCCGGCCCGGCTCGGCTGCGGTCGGCCGTGGTGCGGTGGCCCCGCCCCGCCCCGCCCCGCCAGGCCGGTACGCCTGGGGGCCACGCCATGGGCAGCTCGGCCATGATGCACCTGGGCCTGAGCGCACGCCCGCAGCTCAGGGCCGCGCCCCACCACGCCCGCCCCACCACTCCCCGCCCCACCACGCCCCGGACACACTCATGAGCGGCCCGATATTTCGATACCCCGGCCATGGGCATGGGATTACGCCTGGCACGCCGCCAGCGGGCACTGCAGCTCATGGCTCATGCGACCCATGGCCCGGCCTGCCTTGTTCCGGCCATGGGCTGCCCTCCCTGGCAGCGCGCGCCCCCCGCCCCGCCCCGCCCCGCCCCGCCCCGCCAAGCCTGCCTACTCGAGGAGAAAATAACCAAGAAGACGGGCAGGGTCTGGCGTGGCCACGCCGGGCGCATGCATGCATAAGGACCCTCATCAGGCACTGAAACGTACGTACGTATCACTCACGAGAGAGCGAGAGAGCGAGAGAGAGAGAGAGAGAGAGAGAGAGAGAGAGAGAGAGAGAGAGAGAGAGAGAGAGAGAGAGAGAGAGAGAGACAAAGAGAGTTGACTGTTGGGTGGTGCCGCTGAGCCCCGCCGAGCCGAGCCGAGCAGAGCCCTGCTTGCTGGTGGATCTCCTACCCACCCCACCCCACCCCACTACAGGCTACAGGCCGCACAGGCTGCATGCCAGGTGGCCGACAGCAGAGCCGGCGGGGCGGGGCGGGGCGGGGCGGGGCGGGGCGGGGGGCGGTGGCCCCCAGCCCAGGCCCCCATCCCCAGTGCGGCTCCGCTTGGCCTATCTGTCTGCCTGCCTACAGAGCACGCCGGGCCCGACCCGACCCGACCCGCCCTGGTACACTCCACTCCACAAGTGAATGCTCTCGTCGCTCCCCGCTCTCTCTCTCTCTCTCTCTCTCTCTCTCTCTCTCTCTCTCCCGGACCTCTGTCGCATTGCACGACAGCTGTACTGTTATATATGTTTGTGATACGAAAAACTCTTCGCTTTTCCAAGCTTTTCACCGTCGCAAAAAGTAGGAAAAGTCTGGGCAGCTAAAGGGGTATCCGCTGTGTGGTATGAATGAGAATGAGAGAACGAGAGAGAGAGAGAGAGAGAGAGAGAGAGAGAGAGAGAGAGAGAGAGAGAGAGAGAGAGAGAGAGAGAGAGAGAGAGAGGGAGAGAGAGAGAGAGAGCTTGACTTGCTGGCTGGCGTGGCGGGCCCCGTCATCATCCGTCGGTGTCGAACAAAAGAGCCGGAGGCAGACGGCACTGCGACCCCCGGGCGGGGCGGGGCGGGGCGGGGCGGGGTAGAGAACGCCCCTCCCCGCCCCGCCCCGTGCTGGCGGTGAGTGTACGCGGTGTGCTCGGGTGGTGCCGAGGGACTTGTGGCTGGGCGCGCCGCGCGGAGAGAGAGAGGTCCAGTCCATTCAGGCATGACGGAGCTGAAACACGCTCACCACACATGCGGGCCGGCGGAGGGGAGCGAACACAGAGAGAGGGAGAGAGAGAAAGAGAGAGAGAGGCCACGCAAATGGGAGCGTTTAGCGTTCGAGAAGTAGCCATTTGGCAACGCAGCCCGCCAAGCAGTATAAGAGCGAATGGCCTGATGGCACGGAAAAAAAAAGTGAGGAGAAGCTATGGGCATTGAGCAACAAAACAGAAAAAAAAGGAACACAGCCAAATGGAATACTGAAGGGAGAGACTGCGCGAAATAGGTTCCCCCCTTTTATTTCTTTTGCCTTTTTTGTAGTTTTTTTTTTTTTACGGTCGGACAGACCCGCTCGGCGGGGAGCCTCAGACAGCGTCCTGGCCGGCCCTACCGGCCTTTCGTCCTGTCTTCTTCCTCTTGCTCTCTCTATCTCTCTCGCACTCACACACTCATACATCTCTATCTCTCTCACACACTCATACATATTCACATAAAATTTTAGCATGGCCCTGCTGCATCGTTGGCTCAATTAATACTTTTCAATTTTTTTTTTTAAATGGGTTTGTCTTTAAAATGTGTATAATATAGCAGGCAAATTCGCAATTCCTAGTCTTCTAATAAGCCGCCTATTATTCGCCTCTGCAGACAAATCAATGGTCACAGATTGTGGTGCGAAGTCACCGGCGAAAATAAAAAGAAAGCGTGCCGTCAGTATGAGTGAGTACATTGCCGCGTATTTATCGGCGTGCCCCCGGGGCGGGCCTCCTCGCTGCCTGCCGGCCGATAACGTTATCACTCTCGCACTGTGTGCACCACTTCCGCCACCCAGACGGACTGAAACACACTTGCATTCGGACACGATACGATAACGCAGTCTAAAATTGTATTCACCACTTTGACAAAGAAAATTCAAACTCCACACTAAACACAATTTTTTCTCAATTTTTTCCCCCCTTTCGAGCAGATTTTGGTTTAGCGGTTCTTACAGGGTTTTTAAGACATTATGCCTGCCCAATACACAATAGTTTTGATTTTATAATAATTTCTATTCGTCTTGCATTACGCTTAACGCACACCGGAAACCCAAGTGTAAGAAAGTCTTAGACTTGCATGTCTGTGAATCTCTATTTGTACATACATCTAACCCTTTACGTGTGTGTGTTTGAAATTTCTAGGAAAATTTCCACCTTTACCACCTGTACCTGTTGAAGAGTTCCGATAAGAACACCTACAAGAGTGTCCTGCCTCTCTTGCGCGGACTGTACCCGGGCCCGAGCCCGGGCCGGTCCCTTCCCTCCTCCCAGGCCAGGCCTTTGTCTCCGTCGAGTCGGCGCTATGGACACACACACACACACACACACACACAGCACGACCATTGTTCCAATTTATTTTCTTGTTTCTCACTCTGCAGGTTTCCTCACGGTGTCTGTGTGTGTGTGTGTGGACTGGATGTATGAGACCGGAGGAGGAGGAGGAGGAGGGGGAGGGGGGGCAGTGGAGGGCGTCTCGAGGCGGCGGGGGGAGGGGGAGGGGGAGGGGGGCTTCCTGAGAAGACAAGTCCGCACCAACATGGCCGCGCCGCGCTCCGGCACGCCCGTTGGCTTTGCCCTCGCCTCGCACCAGGACGATAACACCCACGTGTTTCCGACGCACTCGCTAATGGTGTGGCGTGGCGTGGCGGGGCGGGCCGAGGGCCCTCCCCGAGAGCGCGCGCGCACACACACACACACACACACACACAGATACACCTGCCGCCCGTCTCCGAGAAGTGAATGTCAAACTCCGAAAATCCTTTACGTTTCAATACACTGGAAATCCAAGTGTACGAATACCGCTCACTTGTAGGAGAGCAAATAAATTTACTCACTTGTAGGTGAGCGAATAACCATTCACTCACTTGTACCTACAAGTGACCGAATAGTTATTTGCTCGCCTACAAAAGAGTGAATGGTTATATGCTCAACTACAAGTGAGTGAATTTATTTGATCAGCACGTCATCACGAAGCGAAATCAGACCACGCCGCAAAATCAGCAAACCTCTCTTCACAGTCCCCTGCACTAATAAAAGCAGACGGTGATATTCACTGTGCGGTGAACCCTGCATCACTGTAGCCTACAGTGGATTTTCACCGTTTGCTACGGTGAATGTCACTGTAAGCTACAGTGATGCACCCTGATTCACCGTAGACTAAAGTGACATTCACCGTAGCTTACGGTGGTAAAATTCACCGTAAGCCACAGTGCTGCAGAGTTCACCGTGGCTTACAGTGAAAATCGACGTAAGCTTTTTTGAGTGCGCGCGCCCCAGTCGTGTGCTTCAGGTTGCGCGCGCGCTACAGGCCCTTTTAGGACAGGCTTCCGACCTCCCTTCAATGGTGACCCTTCTCCTTTCCGATACGGTGGGCAGCAACCCCGCCTCACCCCGCCCCGCCTCTGCCCCGCCCTGCGCAAAAACATCTCCGAGGGTAAAATGGGGCTGGTCGGTGTGTAGCAGGGTGTTGTGTGGTGCGGCTCGCAGCCCGCCCCGCCGCGCGCACCACCTCAGCCATGTGTAGGAAAATGTTGGCGCGGCGACGTGGCAACGCCGCCCGTGCTGCAGCGGCCCGCCCCGCCCCGCCCCGCCCCGCCCCGCCCCGCCACTTGGCGAGTGCTGCGCCTGGCTTGCTTGCTTGGCTCCGCCGCCTGGCCTCCTCTCATGGCCTCTGGGGCTGTTGGCTGGGCTGGGGCTTTGGCTTGTGGCGTTCCCCGCCCCGCCTCTCCCCACCCCGCCCCACCCCGCCCCGCCTCTCCCATCTTGTGCTGCGCCTCTTGTCGGCCTCCCAATCGGCGTACCGCAGCGAGCCGTGGCGAAGCCGCGGCCTGTGGCCTTTGCAGTTGCAAGCGATCCAAGCACCGAAGCGAGCGAGCGAGCGAGCGAGAGAGAGAGAGAGAGAGAGCGAGAGAGAGAGAGAGAGAGAGAGAGAGGGGGGGGAGAGCCCTCGACTGCAAAACACCTAACGGGTCCGCGGCTCCCGCGTCGGGGCGGGGCGGGGGGGGGCGGGGCGGGGCGGACCGAGCACACCGACCGCACACTGCACTCGCCCCGCCCCGCCCCGCCCCGCCCGCAGCCATTGCGTCCGCTCGGAAACAACAGCTCTGAGGCGTGCATAACTAAAGCATGTTCCGCCCCGCCCCGCCCCGCCCCGCCCCTGGATGGCTTCCACACACGTTTGCCGGGCAGGGACGCTCCGGACGGGACGGGACGGGACGCGAGCCGGAGCCCGGAGAGAAATCATTACACCAAACCCAATACCCAACTCGCTCCAACATGCCTCCCCGGTACACACACTCCAAAAAGTGGTGGATTCGCCGGAGCAGCGCACCTGCGTATTCACATTCACATTATTATTATTATCATCATCAGGAAAATAGAGGTGGAGCACCGGGATTATTTCCAGCCTGTCGCAGCGGCTTAATTACTCGCAGACAGGCGAGCAGACAGTCGAGCACGCAGACGAGCAGACAGACGAGCACACAGACGAGCACACAGCTCTCGGGAGGAACTCGCAGCGCACCCGCTCCTCTCCTCCCATCTCCTATCCTCCCCCGTACGGAAGCTCGCGCTCCCAACTTTTTGAATTAAAGTCTTGCGCATGGACCGAGCCCGCCCCGCCCCGCCCCGCCCCGCCCCGCCCCGCCCCGCCGGGTCGGGCCCCAGCGCTGTCGAGGAACAGCAGGGCGAGGATGTAGAGGGAGAGAAAAGACTCCTTCCCCTCCCCGCCCCTCCCCTCCCGACCTGGCTCTCCCCCTCCCGCCCCACCCCCTCACCAGCTCCTACCTGACTGTTGAAAGGGGCACCGTGGAGGGGCGGGCCGGGCGACTGCTTTATACAGTGGTACACCTCCAGCGCATCACGCCGATGGTGGTAATGATCCCTCCCCCCCCCCCCCTCTCTCTCTCGCTCTCTCTCTCTCTCTCTCTCTCTCTCTCTCTCTCCCTCCATCGGACGCGAGTCGCGCGCACGACGAAAAGAGGTCATGACGATGAGTGGCTGACGAGGCGGGGCGCGGGTGGCGGGGGCGCGGGGGCGGCGCGGCGGGGAGATGCTGACGGTGTTCATGGCCTGCGACACGGACCGGCACCGTGCACCGCCATGTGTGTCGCGGTGTGGCGAGGTCAACGCATGTCGTACCGGTACACTGCTCCGAAAAAATTAAAAAAATTGTAAAAACTAGCACCTGCACCCGAAGCACTGCATAAACACAAGTATAAATAGACAGAATATTGTTGACGGTGTAGCTCGCGCGCGGGCACCCTTTGCTGCCGAGGCCGGGCCGGGCCAGCGAGGTGCAATAAAAGACGAAGGACAGGCGACTGAGAGAGAGAGAGAGAGAGAGAGAGAGAGAGAGAGAGAGAGAGAGAGAGAGAGAGAGAGAGAGAGAGAGAGAGAGAGAGAGAGAGAGAGAGAACACCGGCCAGCAGCAGGTAACAGACGAATCGGTTTTCTAAGACACAAAACTCTATCATCATCATCATCAACAGAGACCTCCGAACACTTTCCGCTACGCCCACAAAAGCGGCAAAAGCTCCCCCCACTTTTTTTTTTTTTTTTCTCTCATTGTCCCTACCCACCCGAATCCCGCGTGTCTGCATTTTCCTTTTTTCGGCGACGAATTTCAATGAATCCATCAATTAGATATATGTCGGGACGGGACGGGTCGCCTGGAGGAGCCGGTCCAGCCCGTGGCCTGCTTGGCGCGCCCCGCCCCGCCCCGCCCCGCCCCGCCCCGCCCCGCCCCGCCCCGCCCCGCCCCGCCCCGCCCCGCCCGGTCCAGTCCAGTCCAGTCCGGCCCCAGACGGCTGACCACCGGACAGTCGACGGCGCAAGATGGCGACTTATACACACACACGCTCTCTCTCTCTCTCTCTCTCTCTCTCTCTCACACACACACGCGCGCGCAGAGGGCGGTGGGTACGCCCCGTCAGCAGAGACCGCATATAGAATGTTATAAGCGATCAACACAAGTGCCACGGACGCAAACATATTTACCGTACCGTCACATGCGTTCGTCACGCACCGCAGCCGTGACGATAACGACAACGTCATGCGCTGCTGTGCCCCGCGGCGCACTGCAAAAAATAACGACGGTCAAACTACGGAAATCACCGCTAATTTCCTTACCGGCGATTCCGTAGTTTGGCACCGTACTATCTGTATTTTTCAAAATCTTGAGCCGACGCTGCCGAGTTACGGGGCCACCGCACACGAAAAACACGGTACGGAAGCGCCGTACTTGCTCAATCCGTACACGAAAAGTAGGGTACGGTGGCACCGTCCTTCGGTTCGGTTCTCAGTTTTTCACATGCAGGTACGGAAACGCCGTAGGCCGTGGGCGTCAGTTTCGTACCTCAATCTCGAATTCTTTACAGTGCAGCAATACGGGTAACCACTGTACGATTATTGCATGGGATGAATCGGAAAGAGTTTCTGCTCTGCTGTGCAGAATGTATGGAATGTGCAGAATGTATGGAACACAATATGGAGGCGCAGCGCGCGCGGCCGGTGGGGATCAACCCAGTGCACACGGTGCATCGCGCGCGCGCGTGTGTGTGTGTGTGCGTGAGGCTGCACAGCCTGGGTCAGGTAGAGGTGGACCATTATAAATCACGCCTGGTGCCGGTGCTGCCGCCCGCCCCGCCCCGCCCCGCCCCACCCCGCCCCGCCCCGGCCGGTGTGACCGGTGCCAGGGTCTCGAGTGCGGCGAGGCGGGCGCGGCGGTAGCATCAGCAGGAGGGGCCCCAGAGCCTTGCAGCTTGCACGAGCAGAGGGCAGAGAAGGCGCACAAATCATCACAGTAGTATACCAGGTGGCTGAAAAACCCCGCGCACTTTCGTAGTTATACCGTACCGCATGCACGCGTGCGGGCGGGCTGCATACTCACACGGGGCCGTAAGCGGGGTTTTTCAGCCACCTAGTAACACAGTCGTCTCGCGATTTTTGCACGTAAAATGTTCATCACGACGTGCAGAAATCAAACGAGACACAGGTACACCGGAAAAACAAAGGTGCTAAGCAACGCCTTTCCTGGGGCACTAAATCTTAGTGCCTTTCCTAAGGCCTTAAATTTTGTTAGTGCCTTTTAAAGGTAGAACTTAGCACCTTTGTTTTTCCAGTGTAGCCTCCCTGGGCCGTGAGCGCGACCCTCGGCCCATCCGGCCGACCCGGCGGCAGGGGATTACTGTACCGAGGGGGTTAGGCGGCTTAGCTGAGGGGTGCCGCCTGTTTCGTACAATTACTGTTCCGTTCAAAAAGTTCAAGATTTTACTGAAGAATCTCATTGTATATGAACAAATAATGCGATCAGGTCCAAACGGCACGAAAACACTTCGACTTTTTTAGTCTTTTGTGTGCACGCGGGCACTGCGACTGCCGTGTTCCCCCGATTGTCTACCTGCCGTTATTGTATACTTGCACCAAATGACAAAAAGTTGAAATATTTTCATACCGTTAGGATCTGATCGCATTAGTTTTTTTCGTGTACAATGTGATTCTAAAATAATATCGTGAACTTTGCGTTTGGCAATACGAGGAATGTATTTCGCGGACACAAGAATAACGCGAAAAACCGACAAGATTCCTCTTTACTGTACTTCGCATCCTAGCACCAAAATAGCTTTAAAAAAAAAAAAAAAAATACGATGATAAACACAAACACTGTGAGGTAAACAAGTCCACGCCGGGCCGCAGCACTGATTGGTCAATATACGAAAGAAGCAGTTCCGAGGAAGACCTCCCTCCACTCGCATACATGAGCCATGAGCCGTGAGCCGGGACGCGAGTCTCTATATTCCTCCTTCCTTTTATCGTTGCTGAACATCTGTTCCTGTTTCCTCCCGGTGCAGCGAGGCGGCCATTATAAGCGACGTGTGTGTGTGTGTGTGTGTGTGAGCAATCTGATAAGGGCCTCTAGGTCTGCTCTGACCTTGCTGCCCCCCTCCCCTCGCCTCGCCTCGCCTCCCCTCCCACACACACATATCCCTTGATAACGATACGGCCAGGCCAGTGGAATTTTTAGTCTTATGGCTGCCGCGCTTCGCGAGGGAGAGCGAGTGCGAGAGCGAGAGAGAGAGAGAGAGAGAGCGAGTGCGAGAGAGAGAGAGAGAGGGGGGGAGGGGGGAGAGCCGGGCTGTCGCCGCTCCCCGACCCGACCCGGAGGCCCTCAGGGGCACGACTTGATTTTCTTCCGGAGATAAAGGGACCTTTTCTGAGGAGGGAGAAGGCGCGAAGAGAGAGAGAGAGAGAGAGAGAGAGAGAGAGAGAGAGAGAGAGAGAGAGAGAGAGAGAGAGAGAGAGAGCGGGGGGGGGGAGAGAGAGAGAGAGACAGAGACAGAGAGACAGGGACATACCACGTCATACGGATACACACACACACACGGAGGAGAGACTCATAAAAGTCTAAACTACAACTGACTTCTGGTATGTGTGCGCGTACCTACATAATACCCCTGCGCCAGTGCGCCTAGCAGCAGAAGACTCGACAAATATCGCAGAGCATGACACACGGTGCACGAATGTACTTTTTCCCCCATATACGTCGTGAGGTACATGTAATGCGGTCGTTAGGCGCGCGCGCGCACACACACACACACATGCGCGCCCGGGTCACGATCATACAACGAGCAGGCAGCGGAAAAGTTACAGTATTTGACGTCAGCACCGACTGATAGTCATCACGTTCTTCTTCATGTTTTTGTTGTTGGATTCTCCTCATCTGTATTTTTTTTTCCTTTTTCTTTTTTTTGAGGCCGCTGTCCGGCAATGATGGTGCTCATCGCACCGCCATGGCGACGGGTCGGGCAGGGCAGGGCAGGACCGGGCAGTCTGCACTGGATATCCAAGTGTACGGACGGATGTCGCTCACTTGTTAGCTGAGCAAATAAATTCACTCACTTGTAGGTGAGCAAATAAACATTTACTCACTTGACGGTGAGCAAATAACTATTCGGTCACTTGTAGGAACAAGTGAGTGAATTTATTTGCTCACCTACAAGTGAGCGACATATGTGAACTTGGATTTTCAGTGTGGCCGCCACAACGCCTGGCCCGGAGACACCTGCCGCCCGGCCGGCGCGGCAGGCATGCTCGGACTGTAAGACGGACGAGCGACGGGCAGACAAACAGACAGAGGGGCAGACGGACGGGCAGACAAACAGACGGACGGGCAGACAAACAGACAGACAAACAGACAGACAGACGGGCGGACTTGGCTCGCAAAATTGTCCAGCGGCACACAAAACAGACAAACGAAACCAAAGAGTATAAAGCGAGAGACGCATAATAAAAAGCCAGTCCAGGCTCCGGAATCGCGTCTGGCTGTACTTCCACCTTCCCTGCCCGCCCCGCCCCGGCAGAGCTTTGCTCGGGTTATTTTCTCGTCTGTTTATTTTCTGTTCCTTTTCTTACTCCTTTTTATTCCGTTTTTCGTTTTATTACCGTTTGCCTGGCTGTGTTGCCCCGGAACATACGGTTCAATAACAGGCTTCCTTTGTCTTCCGAGCGGGCGGGACGAGAGCAGAGCAGAGCAGAGAGAGAGAAAGAGAGAGAGAGAGAGAGAGAGAGAGAGAGAGAGAGAGAGAGAGAGAATGGGAGCAAAATAAATGAGTATCTACGTTTGCACAGCGAGAGGTAGATGCAACAGCTTCTCGTCCTCCCTGCCAATTTTAGCCCAAATATTCCCAACTCAACGAATTCGAAAACAGTTGACTTTCGTCGATGAACGCAAAGAACGGGCAGCAGACGAGAATTCAGGGGAAGCAGAGAGAAAGGAGAGGGGGGGGGAGGGGGGTAAAAGAGGAAGAGAGCCAAGAGGGGCGGGGGGGGGGGGGGAGGGGGGCAGAGGAGGGGCAGGACCCCCCTCCCCCCCTACCCGAGGCGAGGCAGGCAGAGCCAAAGCTTCCGCAACATCTGCTGTTTGAATAGGTTGGCCCTTCGCCGCCCCTCCTCCCCTCCCCCCTCCCAAACTGCGTGTCGTTCTAATGTCTGTCTGTCTGACTGTCTGTCTGTCTGTCTGCCCGGCGGCGCTAACAGGTGCACCGCGCCGCATGCCTCCGCTGCTGTCTGGGACTGTACGCCCGCACAGCACGGCGCCCTAAAAATACATTGTGTGAGGAGGAGGTTTGGGGGGGGGGGGGGGGGGGGGTATTGTGACTGTCTCGGACTTTACCCACCGTGCCAATCATTTGGGACCGATGGGAAACCCTCCCCCCCCCCTCTCTCTCTCTCTCTCTCTCTCTAGCCAGCGTAATCCCCTTACGTCGCCTGCTCCTACAGCAGGGTGAATCTCCTGCACCACCCGTCACATCCCAGTGCGTCACATCCATGGGGAACACGTTTTTCCCCGATAGAAGCCTCCTGAACCCGTATGGAAAGCACCACACCGCTCCTAGAGTCACTGTCAAAAATTACAACGGGCTGCTCTGAACCGTTTTTAAATTTACGGGACGACCGTAACAGAAAAATACGGACCTTCCCTTACATTCAAATTACGGACCGTCCCGTACACTAAAATCCCGTATTTTGTGTTTTATGACTCCTAGAGCACTTTTGATGAAAACTGGTTATTGGACACTTTGCCACTAGGTAGGTACGGAAATGCCCGTAATTTTCTACTACGGTTTACCCCGTATTTTAGAGGTACGGACGCCTCCGTAAAAAAAAATTACGGTGCATTCCGTAGTCACTTCCGTAATATACTACGGGATTTTTCACAGAGGTCCTAGAGTGGACTGTAACCGCTCCCTGACACTGATATCCGGAAATACCCGCCCGCACTTCTTCACTGTGACCCCGGCGTTGGGGTAAAACGTGCGGTGTAATTTTACCTGCTCGGCGGGGCTCGACAGGATTTTCCTGATCGATGCAAAGAAGCCAGTCGGACTGGCTGCGCAGATAGTCAGCTGTCTCGCCTCGCCTCACTCACCTGCAACAAGAGGAGCAACGGGGCAATTAGTCACGTGACAACATCAGAAAACATGCGCCGTCTGCTGTGCGTGGCGTGGCGGGGCGGGGCGGGGCGGGGCGGGGCGGGGTGGTGCTCGGCGCGCAGGCGTGGGTTGAGGTTAAGCCCCGCCCCGCCCCGCCCCGCCTCGCTCCGCCCTTTGACGGAGCCCAGTGGGCGGCGGGTCGCCCGTCTCGCCCCGCCCCGCCCCGCCTCGCCTCGCTCCGCCCTTTGACGGAGTCCCGTGGGCGGCGGGTCGCGCGCTCCGCCCCGCCCCGCCCCGCCCCGCCCCGCCCCGCCCCGCCTCACCCCGTCCCGCTCGGAGTGCATTGCCCCACAGCATCCAGCTCTGCTCTACTCTCTAATAGCGTCAGGAGACGGGAGCGACGCGGCGACCGGCTTGAATGGCAAGAGCGAGAGAGAGCGAGGAATTACATCTCTCTCTCTCTCTCTCTCTCTCTCTCTCTCTCTCTCTCTCTCTCTCTCTCTCTCTCTCTCTCTCTCTGTCACCGCTTTGATTTCGCCGGGCCACCTCGGGACCTCGGGCGTCCCTTGCTCTCCGGGACGTTTCTGATTTCGCAGAGTGCAACACGCCGCGAACAGGACGAGAAACACGGCGGAGAGCAACACACACTACCCGACCTCGCCTCTCATTTCATTTTTAAAAGTAATCCTGAATTTATGGTCCTTCAGCCCGTAACACAACCACGCCACGCCACGCCACGCCCGAGTATGTCCGTCCGACAGCGCTCCAGCCGCTCCAGAACTGGTTTGGCCGTTAGAGGGTCGTTCCCTTTTCTTCTCCAGGGCCTGGCCTGGCTCCAGTAGGGCTCAAGTACAGTTCCAGTATGGCTCCAGTACGGCTCCAGTACGGCTCCAATAGGGCTGCAGTACGGCTCCAGTATGGCTCCAGTATGGCTCCAGTACGGCTCCAGTACGGCTCCAGTAGAACTCCAGTAGGGCTCCAGTGCGGCTCCAGTACGGCTCCGGGGACCCAGCCCAGCATGACTGTAGAGCACTGTACGGTGTTGGCCTGGACCGGTGCAAATGGCGTGTATATTTCTAGTTATTCTTTTTCAGCCCAGAAATTTTATGTAATATTTAAAATTTCCATGGTTTAGTATGTTGCGTGGTGTACACAATTTGACGAGTTTTTAACCTTTGGCTTCGAGTACAGGTGGCAAGCCTCGTGCCATGCTCAGTGCCCCAAGTGTAAGGCGGTCGGAGCCCAACGCCCGGGAGCCGAGCCGAGCCGAGCCGAGCCGAGCCGAGGTCAGCCTGTGGCCCATGGCCCCTGACACGCTCGGGCTTTACAGGGGCTTCGGTACAGTACAGGCCGGTCAAAAAGTGCGGAATCTGAAGAAAAGTTTACCGCTCATATCGTCCGCCGAGTCCACTCCAGAGTCTTTTGCGAGCAATAATAACGCGTAGGAACCTAAACTTGCGGAAGTACATAACTTTGGGAGTGAACGAGCCGTAAAAGGGAGCAAAACAAGAGAGAAAGAGAGAGAGAGAGAGAGAGAGAGAGAGAGAGAGAGAGAGAGAGAGAGAGAGAGAGAGGAGCAGTTTACGGCGAGAAATGACGTTATACTCCGGACTCGACCCGCGACCGATCGAAGCAAGAAGAGAAGAGAGGACAGGAGACAGGAGAGTAAACGAGAGAAGAGAGAGGGGGAGGAATAAAACCCAAACAAAGCATCAAACGGATGAGCCGGGGCGGCAGGGCGAGCGGCCCCGTCGTATGTATCGAGGATCTCCGCCCCGCCCCGCCCCGCCCTGCCCAGCTCTCCGAGAGCGCTGAGCGCTCGGAGCCCCCTCCGCGCCGCACTGCAAAATGATTTGCGATCCCTCGGCTCTCCGGGAGAAATACATATTCCATCACAGTAAACTACATCATACGCAGCGCCGTCAGAGAGTCTTTTTTTTTGCTTTCTTTCTTTCTTTCTTTCTTTCTTTCTTTCTTTCTTTCTTTCTTTCTTTTCCATCGCTACCCTGCGACTCGTCCCGCGAACAAATTGCAATCTATGTGTCGAGGAAAGCATTCTCGGAAAATGGGAGTCAGCTATAGCAAGGTGTGAAATAGGGTGGAGTAGGCCGTCACCGAGGGTGGAGCACGCCGTCAACGAGGGGGGGAGCACGCCGTCAACGAGGGTGGAAGACGCCGTCAACGAGGGTGGAACACACCATCAACCAGGGTGGAACACGCCGTCAACGAGGGTGGAACACGCCGTCAACGACGGTGGAACACGCCGTCAACCAGGGTGGAGCACGCCGTCAACCAAAGTGACGAGTCGAGGACGCTCGGCTGAGCCCAAGGTACACTCGGAGCAGCAGCCCTGGCCGCGGCTGCAGCCTGAGGGCTCGCTGCAGGCCGCCTGCAGGCCGCCTGCGGGGCCAACAGGACCGCGCCAGGGCCCCTGCTGCAGAGCCAGCAGAACAGGAGGGGGTAATTTACGGGGCCCACTTCTCTGGTTTCCAGTGACGCTTGCGCCGCGCTGCTACCGCCGCTGCAACTGCAGCCCAGGTGAAGGTGCCGAAGCGGGGCGGGGCGGGGCGGGGCGGGGCGGGGCGGGGCGGGGCGGGGCGGGGGACGCCGTCTGGAATGGCTTTAGCAGGATTTACTGCTATTACAGTCTCCAGCCCGGCCGGCATCAGGCGGGAGCGGGGGCCCTGGAGGAGGCCCTGGAGGGGGCAGGGGGGAGGGAGGGAGGGGAGGGGCTCCGGTTGCCAGGCCGACCGGACTCAACTCCCGTCTCGTCCCTGGTCGCCGCACGATAGGGCGGGGTGGGGTGAGGCGGGGCGGGGTGAGGCGGGGCGGGGTGAGGCGGGGCGGGGCGGTGTTTGCTGGCAGCAGCCAGGTAGAGCCCAGGCAGCCAGCCAGGGAAGGCAGGCGGCGAGTGGAGCCTGTCCCGCCCCGCCCCGCCCCGCCCCGCCCCGCCCCGCCCCGCCCCGCCCCACCTGACCCCCGGAGGGGGAACGGGCAAAGGGGCACAGAGAGGCTATCAAATTACACCGCAGTAAATGAGTACGGGTACCCCGGGCGGGGCGAGGCAGGTAGGGTAGGGTCCCCGCAGGGCGGGGCGGGGCGGGGTACAGTCCGGTCAGCAGTGAGCCGCAGCAACGAAACGCCTCATCAGCTCGCAGTGCCAGCAGCAATGACGCCGCGGGTACACGCACACGCACACGCACAAGCACACACACACACACACACGCGCACCTGATCGATACGCTGAAATGGCAGCCGACACGCGCGCCCCGCCCCAAACTAATTAACTCCTCCTCCTCCTTCTTCTCCTTCTCATTTCTCCTTCAAATCAGGGCACACTGGAGGGGGAGGGAGGGAGAGGGAGGGCCGGGCGGCACGACACTCCCGTCAGACCGGATCGTCTCCCCCCCCCCCCCAATGCCTCCCTCCCTCTCCCCCCTCTCTCTCTCTCTCTCTCTCTCTCTCTCTCTCTCTCTCTCCTCTCTCTCTCTCTCTCTCTCTCTCTCTCTCTCTCTCTCTCTCTCTCTCTCTCTCTCTCTCTCTCTCTCTCTCTCTCTCTCTCTCTCTCTCTCTCTCTTCCCTCTTTTCCTCTTTTGAACGTACACACACACTCACACAGTTCTGCAAATAAAGTAAAAGGCATCCGAGTGCACACATTGCTGTCTGGATGCCGCCGGTGCGGCGGAGAAGCACCGTGCGTGCGTGTGCGTGTGCGTGCGTGCGTGCGTGTGTGTGTGTGTGTGTGTGTGTGTGCAGACTGGCAGGCGACAGGCACTCAGGACGATCAGGGCGCACGGCACGCGGGGCCAGCACGCTGCTGTGACTCTCCGTGCAGCACGCCCGGCCCGCCTCCAACACACACACACACACACACACACACACACACGACACATCAAAGACTTCGCCTCACCATCTGCGCCGGCTGCCTGCCCACCGGACTGGACCCCACCCCGCCTCGCCCCGCCCCGCCCCGCCCCGCCCCACCTCGCCCCGCCACCACATAAGGAGCCAGCCTGGTTGCCGTACAAGGCGCGCGGTCCGGCTGAGGAGGAGTGGGGCGGGGCGTAAGGGCCTGGTGGAGCGCCTGGAGCCTGGAGGAGAAATCAGACGGCTGGAGCCGGTGCTGGAGCCGGCTGAAGCGGAGCGGTCAGATCTGGAGGCGTTGCCAGGCGACACAGCACCTCGCCCCGCCACGCCGCCCCGCCCCGCCCCACCACAGGCCACCGCACCTCGGGCGGGGCGGGGCGGGCGACTAACATCCCGTGACCGCGTTTCGTGGATTAGAACACAACAGAGGCGTGGCGGGGCGTGGCGGGGCGTGGCGGGGCGGGGCCACGCCCGTGTCACGTGGTGTGGTGTGATACGGCTGTATCAATAGCGATAGTGGGGCAGCGTGTAACCCCCGCCCCGCCCCGCCCCGCCCCGCCCCGCGGCCGGACTAGAACACCTCGCTCGCTCCTGGCGACACGGTACCCGGCAAAGAAAACCAAAATGGCGCCATCAACGGCAAACATGACGCCGCTGGGTACAAGCAGACTGAAAGGGTACCTTCTCCTCCTTCCTCTCCTTCTCGCGACGCCCTTTGCAGATGACAGTGACAGTGTGTGCCGCGAGGGAAGAGGAGAGGAGACAGGAGTGAGCAACGCGAAACTGAATCACGGAAAAAACGAGGAAATGAGAAACCATACACCCGCGCGGGGAGAGGAGAAGACCTCGGCTCCAATGCGCACTTCTTTTTTCCCTATTATTTTGTTGCCCCCGGCAACACAACCTTCCTCCTCCTCCTCCTCCTCCTCCTCCTCCTCCTCCTCCTCCTCCTCCTCCTCCTCCTCCTCCTCCTCCTCCTCCTCCTCCTCCTCCTCCTCCTCCTCCTCCTCCCCCTCCTCCTCCCCTTCTGCTCTCTTTTCCAGCCGCACTGGGAGACTCCCACGCATCCGCTCCATTCCGTCGCCCCGCGTCCTCGTAACCATTGAGCCCACAACCGTAACGTCGCTCCCAGAGTCAAATAATAATGAAAGAGGACTGTGTGAACGTCCTCCTGCCCCCCGCCAGAGCCCCGCGAGGGACTTGGAAAAGAATATTCGCGAGGAAACAACTTTGGAGTCGCGCAGTGCGAAAAGTCCTGATAACGAGAAACTCATACAGAGAGAGAGAGGGAGAGCGAGAGCGAGAGAGAGAGAGAGAGAGAGAGAGAGAGAGGCGGCATACGCTAGAGAGACGCGACAAGTTTGCAGACTGGTTGGTTGCTGTCCACCAGGACGTCAAAGAAGTGGAACAACAGCCTGTTCCCTCCCCCTCCGCCCCGCCCCGCAGCGAGGCGACGTGCACCGCAGCCACATCCTGCAGAAAATGGTGACGACTACCCCCTCCCCCCTCTCTCTCTCTCTCTCTCTCTCTCTCTCTCTCTCTCGCTCCACCGCGGCAGCGGAGCAGGGCACGACGTGGCGCTCGGAACGTGAGGTGTCAGGCAGACAGGCGGGCAGGCCTCTCTCCCCCCGCCCCGCCTCACCCCGCCCCGCCCCGCCCCACCCCGCCTCGCCTCGCTCTGCTAGTTTATGATACATCAGGCCTGGGCCATTATACAAGAGACGAGCGAGGCGGGGCGGGGCGGGGTGGGGCGGGGCGGGGCGGTGGGGCGTTCACTGGCCGGCCCCGGTGGCTCGGCCCCGGCCCCGGCCCCGCTCGCTCGGCTCGGCTCGGCTGAAGGCGCGTACGGGTTGTCGGCCATGATTTGTGTCGCGGTCTGCGCAGCGCGGCGCGGCTAGGCCCCCCACCCCACCCCACCCCGCCCCGCCCCGCCTTGCCCCACCCTACTCCGCCCCAGCAGCCTCGCATGCGTCAACGTCAAGCCCATATCAGAGGTCAATACGCCTGCCTGCCGGGCGGGCCGGGCTCGCATCCAAGCCGAGCCGTACCGTACCGGGGCGGTGGGGCGGTACAGGCAGCGCAGGCAGCACAGGTGGGGCTGGCGGTACAGTCCACTCCGCACACAGCAGCACGCGGTCTGGCTTTAAAATTGTATATACACCACGAAACAAAATACGATGAGAGAAAAAAAAAAAACTAACGAACTTACCCACTATCACAGCAGTTGAATTCAAAGCAGTACAGGTTTGTAAAATTCAAAAATTTGCAATTTCAAAAACGAAAAATACAAAAAACGCACTAACATTTAGTGATGTTCCATCGTCGCATAAAAGTGCCCTGTGTTAACGGTAGAATTGGAAAAGTTTTCACAGTCAGTCACGACTTGGTGGAAATGAGCACTGCGGGTTACAGTAGTGTTTGCGCTATGACGTGGGTCCGCCCCGCCCGGGCTCTGCTAACCGCAGATAAGAGCTCTAGATAACAGCGGAGCGACTGCAAACGCAAGAGCAGAAGAGGATTTGTCGATTCACTTCATCACTCGGAAACAGGGGCATGGTTACCCACGACATTCGCTGAAACAACTGTCAAGTAGTCGGCGGCGTCACACATTCACATTGAGATTCTCACTCGCTTGAAATGAAAACAAAAGAGCGATATGACTAATTGTGAAATGACTAGAGCTACACCCGGCAATTACACGACGAGTGAGTGAGTGTCCGCCTGGCGGAGAGCGCGCTGAAAGGAAACCAGTTGACTACACGAAAATTCCTTTTTCAGGTCCGGCGGGCAGTAATGCGGAGCGGAGCACCAGTGCGGACAATTACGGTGCCTATCCGACTGTACGCTGCCTGCCGGCCGGGGTGGTCGGGCGGGGCGGGGCGGGGCGGGGCGGGCCGGGCGGGGCGGGGCGGGGCGGGGCGGCGGGGCGGGGCGGGGCGGCGGGGCGGGGCGGGGCGGGGCGGGCGGGACGGGGCGGGGCGGGGCGGGGCGGGGCGGGGCCGGGCGGGGCCGGGCGCCAGCCGGCTTCCTAAAGGCCCCCGCCCTGCCGGCTCCCGGCCCCGGCCCCGGCCCACGAGCCGGAGCTCGACTCCGGACGCAGCCGGCCCGGAGGCGTGCCCGGAGGCGCGGGGGGCCGGAGGCAGGCGGCCCCCTCCCCTCCCGGAGGCAGCCAGAACCCTTCAGGCGCAACACCTGTCTCGTCTCGCGCGCTTCCAGAACAAAGGAAACGAAAGAGAGAAAAAAAAACGAGCATAAAGAATGAGGAGGTAAAAACAAGCAGGTGAATCAAAGAGTAAAGGAAGGGGTCGGGCGGGGGGAGAGAGGGAGGAGGAGAGGGGAGGGGAGAGAAGGGGAAGTCTTCCTTTTTGACATGTGGCCGAAGCGGTGCGCATCCCAGGCGTGATGGAATCTAAAAGGGACCCCGCGATCAATGCACTGGAAATCCAACTGTACAAATGTCGCTCATTTGTACACTCTCAGACCGCTTTAGACATTTTCAGAATAAATTATAGACGTATATAAACCAGCATAATATAGAAAACTTATCTATACCCGCAGATAATTTTCGCCATAATTTTATAGACTTTTCCAAATTTCGATTTTCTAAATTCTAAAATAAACTCACATGTGCCTACAAGTGACCGAATAGTTATTTGCTCACCTACAAGTGAGTGAATGGTTGTTCGCTCACCTACAAGTGAGTGAATGGTTATTTGCTCACCTTCAAGTGGGTGAATTTATTTGCTCACCTACAAGTAAGCGACATTCGCACACTTGGATTTCCAGTGTGCGCAACGCACGACGCAGTCAGGTACTTGTCCGCGATTTGCAGCTGCTCGAAAAATTCGAGTGCGTTACGGTGAATCAAGGTGCATCACCGTAGCTACAGTGATATTCACTGTAGCTTACGGTGAATATTCACCGTAAGTTACAGTGCTGCAGGGTTCACTGGAGAGGAGGATGGGGAGGAGGAGGAGGAGGAGGAGGAGGAGGAGGAGGAGGAGGAGGAGGAGGAGGAGGAGGAGGAGGAGGAGGAGGAGGAGGAGGAGGAGGAGGAGGAGGAGGAGGAGGAGGGTGTCCGTGGCGTGCGGGCCGAACCGAAGCGCTTCTGGCCTGGAGCTTTTAATCTCAGATAGGAGCGCTGCGCACTGTGTGTACGCGACAGACAAAATTTATCTCCCCAGTATGTCGGAGTCAGTCTGCGTCTGTGTGTGTGAGTGTGTTTGTGTCACCGCCAATGACTGATAAGTCCGACGGCTCCGAGTGGCAGCTGCCCCGCCCCGCCCCGCCCCGCCCCGCCCCGCCCCGCCCCGCCCTGCCCCGCACGGCTCATGCACAAGGTGGGACAGGGTGCGGCCGTAGCAAAGTCACCTTCGCTCGATTACGCCAACGCCACTTCACTCGATCTTTCTTTGAACCGCTTATTAGCTTCGCGTGCGCCAGAGAGCAGGACGAGAGTGGACGTGTACAGTGCCGGCCGAAAACTTGAAACTAGCTCCGTTATCTTATTATTAGCGGATAGGAATTCGCACCGCAAAACCCGCGCGGTCTCAGAATTCACAAAGAAAAAAAAAAGAGAAAAACTTATCTCGACCTTCTACCCGTGACATTCCCCGGGCATTTATCACGCGTCGGTTCTGTTTTTTCCGCTGCAACAAAATTGCAAGCAACAGGTGCTGACGATTAGGCAGCTCCGAGACAGCTGTGGCCGACCAGGTTAGATAGAGCATTTGCACTCAGCAGCCGATAGGGGCGCATCGCTCTGGTGCTTCACGACAGCGAGGAGCTCATTGAGACACTTGAGCAAAGCGCTGCCCAGGCCAGACGGGGCCGCTTACACAGGTGGCGGTCGCCAACGCCACATCAGCCACCACACCACGAAAACAAATATAAAAACAAAATATTGGAAGGACAAAAAAAAATACCTCGGGGTAAATTCGGTAAATTTATCATTCCAGGAAAATTAAAAAAAAAATTATTCAACTTTAACTTTTCTACGCTTAACGCTGGACAACTTTAACTTTGACAACTTTAACTGACGACGTTTCAACTTTAACTTTTAACTTTACTTCAGTACAAGCTGCTGATACTAACGTATCATCTGCTAAAAAAAGAAAATTGATAAAAATTTGTCTATGTCTACCACTCGGATCCGGCTTGAGCTCGTGGTCCAGGCTGCGGCGGGCGCCTGCCGAGTCGGGGGTAGGCAACCCCGCAGCGCACCGACGCCCACCGGGGTTGCCTACCTGCGGGGCTGCAGGCGCCCAACCCGCAGGAAAACTCGCCCAGTGTTCAGCGTCCCGTGTTCCAGGCTCCAGGTCGTCGACCGCAGGCCGGGGTTGTGCACAATCCAGGACCACCACTCCAGTTAAGTTGGAGAGCTCAGAGCGCGCGCCCTGGAGAGGATCGCGCCGGCGCTAAAGGCCAAGTGGCATGCTCCAAACTACTCCTATCTACCCCTCCCCCCCAATCTCTCTCTCTCTCTCTCTCTCTCTCTCTCTCTCTCTCTCTCTCTCTCTCTCTCTCTCTCACTCACTCTCTCACTCTCTCTCTCCCCGACAGCGCCCTCTGAACTCCGATCTGACGAATAGCAAGGCCATTAAGGGGCTTTACCTGCGTCAGACAATACAGCGCCCCGGGCCACGCCCAAGAAGTGGCACTCAAAATATTCCACCAGACGCCAAACATTTCAGGAGTATTGACACAACGCCTGGCTCGGCTGGCAGAGAGCGAGCGACTGAGGGAGAGGGAGGGATGGAGGGAGGGAGGGAGAGGGAGAGAGAGAGAGAGAGAGAGAGAGAGAGAGAGAGAGAGAGAGAGAGAGAGAGAGAGAGAGAGAGGCACAATAGATTTAATAAAACGCGGAGTGACGCGAGGCAGAAAAAGGAGCCGCGAGGAATTAGAGCTCTCCGTGGGGTCGGCCGGCGAGTGTGACACCGTGAGCCACCCCGCCCCACCCCGCCCCGCCCCGCCCCGCCCCGCCCCGCCCCACCGCGCCCCGCTGACGCAATGCCCGCCCGGATGGAGACGCGGTGTGATGCTCCGTTCGCGGTCATCACGACTTCCGTTTTATCGGCATCGTTCTTTATTTCCTCTTTTGCTTTCTTAATATAACATCGCAGGGAGCCGGGGCATCTCCGCGAGTTCTCCGCGTCGGAATCAATGATATCGGAAGAGGAGGGGTTTGTTTCGGGGCGGGGCGGGGTGGGGTGGGGTGGGGCGGGGCGGGGCGGGTCGGACGGTCTGTATTTGCACGCTCTAAGCCCGGGTACAGTGTTTGCGCAAGCGACTGCGCATTTTCGTCAGATTTCGGTCCTAACGCTCTCCACACTCATTCATATTAACGAACCCGGCATCGGGCCGACTCGCCTTGCAGTTCATCGGAGGCGATCCGCCATGGATCCGCCATGGATCCGCACTGGATCCGCCCCACCCCGTCCAGGTACGGGATCGCGTTTAACGGGGGAAAGGCGTGCCCACCATAGTGAGAGAGAGAGAGAGAGAGAGAGAGAGAGAGAGAGAGAGAGAGAGAGAGAGAGAGAGAGAGAGAGAGAGAGAGAGAGAGAGAGACGGGAGAGGGGCGGGGAGGGTTTGTACGCGTCCGCGTTATGGTCCGGTCCCGTTGGGCTCCTGCTGCATACACCGGCGTGCAGGCCCGGCCTGCCTGTACTGCCGCGCCGCAAGAGAAAACCGGGAGCTGTCATGCGTTAGTGCGGGCGTGCAGTGAGGCGGGGCGGGGCGGGTTACGCCCTTCCTGAGCGATCATGGCCCACGTCTGTCACTGATGCAGACAGAAAGTGAGGATTATTTTAATTTTGGGAGTGCGCAGGGCGCCGACCTTTTAGAGGAACTTGTGCGGTTAGGGCCGTATTCCATGGCGTGCTGAGGGAGGGAGAGGGAGAGGGAGAGAAAGAGAGCAAGAGAGAGCAAGAGAGAGAGAGAGAGAGAGAGAGAGAGAGAGAGAGAGAGAGAGAGAGAGAGAGAGAGAGAGAGAGAGAGAGAGAGAGAGAGAGAGAGAGAGAGAGGGGCTGACGGGTACGTCTTCCAGTGTCAGTGTGAGCTCCCCCTCCCCTCCCCTGCAATGATGTCTGTAGTGCGATACCGTTCCAGTGCTGTGGCGCTGTCCTGGAGCTGGAAGTGGAGGCGAGGCGCACATCACCCGCCCCGCCCCGCCCTGCCCCGCCCCGCCCCGCCACGCCCGGCACGGAACGCCTCTGCAGCTCCACAGCTCCCCGTTACCAGCAACAAAAGAAGACAGTGAGGCCGGAGCGTGTTGGAGGGGGGAGTCCCCCTCCCTCCCCCCTCTCCCCTCCAACGGCGCGCACGCCTCGAGCTGCACAACCCGGGTCTCCGCGAGAAAATTACCTCTTCCACCGCGTCGTCACTGCCGAGAGAGGAAGGGAGAGAGAGAGAGAGAGAGAGAGAGAGAGAGAGAGAGAGAGAGAGAGAGAGAGAGAGAGAGAGAGAGAGAGAGAGAGAGAGAGAGACAACGTCCGGACTGCATAGCAAGAAACAGAGGCGGTGTGGTGGCGGTTTGGATTCACTGGAAAAACAAACGTTGCGTCCGCTACACCAATTGGTGTGTTCTATGGCAACATTTCAGTTTTTGTGGAATATAAACCAACCGAGACTTTAAGTTTCATTTCTGATGCGTGTATCAGATTCCCCATGAAATTCCCGTTCGAACGAGCCTACATGTGATGGGGTTCAGATGCATAGTTCATTCAACATATCCAATTCCCCATTTTCTACAAATCCCATTTAAAGTCGTAGTATTTAGGCTCGCAACCCCATTACATGTAGGCTCGTTCGAACGGGAATTTCATGGGGAATCTGATAGGCGCATCAGAAATGAAACTTAAAGTCTCGGTTGGTTAATATTCCACAAAAACTGAAATGTTGCCATAGAACACACCAATTGGTGTAGCGGACGCAACGTTTGTTTTTCCAGTGTTGTGACGGTCGGCCCGGCCGCAGTAGAGGCAGAGCGCATCGCGGATCGGATCCATCGGACCTGAATAGTTCCGTCAGCATTCAGAGAACGCAGAGTGGCGTTCGGCGGACCGCGCAGCGCATACGCATGCGGCTGCAGCCAGCGGTCTGGGCTGGGCTGGGGCTGGGGGGTCATGGAGGGGCGGGGGAGCTGCCGAAGAATGCCCCGCATCGCGCATAGCGACCGCGCGCCCGGGAGGTAGCCTACCCTCACGTCTGGCCCATGCGAACACGCGCGGAACCTGCGAAGCTCCGGAAATCCGGGTGTGAGCATGTCGCTCATATCTGTGTAGGCGTTTGCCACTCACTGTTATTCAATTCCTGTGACGTCACATTCTATTACGTGGGAAAACTGTCACATTCTTTTAAATGTGACAGTAACATTCAGACCGCATAGTCCGGCCGATTTACGTTAAAGCGAATGTGGCATCGCATTCTGACAGATGTGACAGTTTTCACATTAAAAAGAATGTGACGTCAAAGTAATTGAATAACAGTGTGAATATCCATTTGTACACTTTTGCCCCTTTGATTGTGTGAATTCCCATGGAAAATTCACACTTTTACTTACGCCCAAGAGGACGGAGGAAAATTGACAAACTTGGTTTTCAAGCGATTTAACTACTCATTTTTGAGTGAATGAGTGGAGGGGGCTGGGAGGTTGGCATTGAGCGAAATATTTCGCTGCCGTAGTCACACGCGGCAAGCTCGCAAAAATATTTAAAAAAAAAACAGCTAACCTTAAGAAGAAAAAAGAATACAAGAAATAAGTGGCGGTGGCCCCTGGGCCTGGGCCGGCACCGGCCGGGAGCAGCGGTCGCAAAGGATGTGGGAACTGAAGCTATTCGCTTGAGAAACTCTGGGGCAGTGCTTCGCACGGCCTGCGCGGGGCGGGGCGGGGCGGGGCGGGGCGGGGCGGGCCGGCGCCGGCCAGCAGGCGTCAGAAACGGGCTGAGACGAGAGAGGTAAGGTTACCATAGCCGAGACTCGCCAACGTCAGCGTCAGGGCTGAGCCTGCCGGGCCGGGGCCGGCCGACCGGCTGTCAGATTACTGAAGCGCGGCTTTCACACAGCGGCCAGGCGGAGGGGAGGGGAGGGGAGGGGGCCTAGATGAGCCGAGCTGAGAGCTGGACGGGCGGGGCGGGGCGAGGCGGGGCGGGGCGGGGCGGGGGCGCTCGTGTGCTAGACTTTCACCGGATTGGTGGAGCTGGGGCTGTGCTCTGATGCGCTGCTGCAACGGACAGGCGACCGCCCGTGTGCCAATGGGCCGAGAGGGGAAGGGAGAGAGAGAGAGAGGGAGAGAGGGAGAGAGAGAGAGAGAGAGAGAGAGAGAGAGAGAGAGAGAGAGAGAGAGAGAGAGAGAGAGAGAGAGAGAGGAGCGGGAGCAGGGGGATGGTGAGCATGAACAGCTAGACTGGCGGCTGACAGGTGGTACGAGGGCGGGCCTCTGAGCTGGAGCTGGAGCGCGATCAGAGCGTCTGTCTGTGTGTGTCTGTCTGTCTGTCTGTCTGCCTGTCTGTCTGTCAGTCAGTCAGCCCGTCTGCCCGCGGCCGGGCCGAGTGCTAAAGAAATTACGGAGTGCGCGTGCTTTGTCGTTCAAGGCGGGTAGGGTAGGCATGGGCGGGGCGGGGCGGGGCGGGGCGGGGCGGGGCGGGGCGGGGCGAGGCGGGGCGGGGCCACGGACCACGGAGCGGAGCAGAGCGCTGGAGGAACCGGTTTGTCTGATCATGGTGGATGATAGTCTCGTGGCAGAGAGCGAGCGGCCGAGCAAGAAAGAGGAGAGAGCGAGAGAGAGAGAGCAAGAGAGAGAGAGAGAGAGAGAGAGAGAGAGAGAGAGAGAGAGAGAGAGAGAGAGAGAGAGAGAGAGAGAGAGAGAGAGAGAGAGAGAGAGAGAGAGAGAGAGAGATTCACAGATTATATAAGCTGGAGCTGTGGGGCTGCTGGCGGTATAAAAATAAATGATATGCAGCCGGGCGGGGCGGGGCGGGGCGGGGCGGGGCGGGGCGGCGGCTCCGTGACGGACCGGGACGGCAGTGGGCCACTCGCAGCGCCCGGCCCGGCCCGGCCCGGCCCGGGTACAGGTCGGTCCAGAATAAGCCACAGGTATCTCGCCCTCGCTCCGTATGTTAAGCAAGCCAGTTCGCCGTAGAGGAGAGGACACTCCTGGAAATCCGGCCGGCTTGGCTCTATATTTAACAGACGTATGGGGACGCCTTCCCTGTTAGGCGCTTTCTTTAAACGTTTATGTTTGTTCTCGAACCTTTGCGATGGTAAAATAAAAATAAAAAGGCTAATTACACGAATAAGATTTTTTTGAGTGTCCGCGACGACAGCTTGGCTTGCTCCCACCGACGTTATCTGAGTGGAGCGCAGATCCGTGGCGCTCTGGCCGGAGACCTCGTGGAGAGAGATAAGCGCTCTTCGACCAATAAAAAAAAAAAAGAAAAACCAAAAGAAAAAAAAAACACCGAAAGAAAAAAAAAATCACGTCGCGAAAGCACCACTCTCACCAAAGTGATACTAGGACAAACCACTTGCACGACACAAAGCAAAAAAAAAAAAAAAAAAAAAAAAAAAAAAAAAAGAAAAACTTTGCGAGGTGAAAGAACCTACCAGCGGGATGCATTATAAACGAGTAACGCGAAATATCTCAGCGGCTAACTGTAACGCTGACCAGCAAAGCTCGGGGCGTGAGCCAGCACAACACCGTTGAGCAGGGGATTTACCATTAACGCTAATACCACTGTGTGAATGTCACACACTTGTAGGTATCTTGTCGCCGTAAGTATGCGAAACTCCCACAGGGAAATTCACACCTTTCTTGTGGAAATGTGCGATGGCAATTCATCCACCTACAAAAGTGTGCGCGGTATGCACAAACTTATAAGTGTATTTGCAGTGCAGTGTTTTTCTTTAAATCGTAATAAAGAAAAGAGGCAGCCACGAAATGTTTCCAGGGAAACGCGCTAGGCCCCGGCCCGGTGGCCGGCGTTCACTCTGCGTCCGGACTGTACCGGCATAAACAGGACGAGCCAGTGCTGCGTGGCGGGGCGGGGCGGGGCGGGGCTGGTTCAAGGTGCCGTGCCCAACCAACCAGTCGAGAGGCGAGGCTGCCCCCCCCCCCTCCTCCCCCTCCTCGGCCCCTGGAGGGGCCCTGTGGATGGACGAGCGACTCCACTGTCCCACTCTGCCCCCCTCCCCCTGTCTCGCGGGGCGCACAGCAGAAACGGAACGCGATAAAAACTTGTCGTTTATCCATTCCTATCGTCTTTGTCGTTTTTGTTCCGTGCCTGCCTGACGTTGGAGCGTGTCTGGTAGAGGCGGAGGAGAGAGCGAGAGAGCGAGAGAGCGAGAGAGAGAGAGAGAGAGAGAGAGAGAGAGAGAGAGAGGGAGAGAGAGAGAGAGAGAGAGCGAGAGAGAGAGAGAGAGAGAGAGAGAGAGAGAGAGAGAGAGGCAGCTACACGAGCAGAGAGAGGTAGATAAAATAAATTCTCAACATGCCCCGCTGTGTTCACAAGTGGCGGGGGGCGCGGCGGAGGAGACGAAAGAAGGAGAGAAAGAGAGAAAAAGAAAGAACGAGAGAAGTGGCAGAAGGGAGAAACGCCAAGAAGGGAACGGCATCCGAAAAACACTAAGATGGCGGCCAGGCCAGGGAGAGGGGAGCAGCAGGGGGAGAGGGAAAGGTCAGTGCGACGGGGAGAGAGAGCGGTGGTGGGGCGGGGCGGGGCGGGGACAGCAACAAGGCAAACTCGCTCCGACAGAGCCCTTCCCTTCCCTTCTCTTCCCTTCCCTTCACTTCTCCCTGCGCCCTGCCCGGGCCCCCGGCCGTTCCCCCGCTGCATCAGGGACCGTCTTTCATCTCTGCCCGGACCACTGCGTAGCTGGAGAAGCCTTGGGGCTGCCTGGAGCTTCCTGGACAAGTTCCTGGAGCCACTGGCCACGCACCTCTGCCGACCGTCCGCTCTGTCCTTGTCGCACTCATGGGCCGCCGCCGTGTCCAGGATAGGGCAGCGGCGCGCGTGCGACAAGGACAGAGCGAGCCACGGCGAGCCGCGCCCCCGGCAGGTAGGCAGCGCCGCCGAGCAGCCGCGCGCTGCGGGCCTGCCTACCACTCAGGCGGGCGGGCCCGGGCGGCGGCCGACTTTGCGAGAGCAAATATTTGAAGAGAAGTGGCGCGAAACGCCCGGAAATACACGCCGGGGAGACGACTGCCGCGCGAAATGTACGCCTTCGCGAAGAAAGTTCGGAGCTGCGAGCAGAGCTGCGTCGAGTGGGTTCCGAGAACGGGCGGGCGGGGCGGGGGGGGGGGGGGCGGGGCGGGGCGGGGCGGGGCGAGTGCACTGCGACTGGAATGACTTGGCCATCAGCCTTTTTGAGCGCGGCAACATTGTCGATTCCAAAACTTTTCTCGACAGCAGTGGCCCCGCCCCGCCCCGCCCACCCCGCCCCGCCCCGCCCCGCCCCGCCCCGGACTTAAGCTTAATTACGGCGGGGCGGGCTGGCTGCAGCCGCCGGGTGCAAAAGTTTCGACGCCGGGCCAGGAGTGGGCCGCCGGCCCCTGGCGAAAACTTGCGCCATGATAACAGCATGGAAACAAAATATAACGCGGATTATAGAAATACGGCGCATTTCATAGCCAGCCCGGCAGGACCGGCGGGACTGCGAGCGAGATTTTTTATTATTTTGTTTGAGGATAATCCGAAGCGGCCATTGTGCATGCTAACGGGAAGCGGGAGAGGGAGGGAGGGAGGGAGGGAGAGAGGGAGGGAGAGAGGGAGAGAGATAGAGAGAGCGAGAGAGATAGAGAGAGCGAGAGAGAGAGGGGGGGGGACGAGGAGAATATGATAACAGGCTCGGCAGCGGGCGGCAGACTTTGCCGCCCCCGGGGATGGCGGTAGCACGGCGCAGGGGGAGGTGAGCCTAAGTTGAGGGTGCGGCGGGGTGCGGTGGGGCGGGGCGGGGCGGGATGTGTCGCGTTGGACTCATGGCCGGGGCGGGCTGGCCTGTTGCAAGCCCTGCCCTCCTCACCCTAGCTGCTCAGAACAAAGGGGCTTGCGGGCGGGGCGGGGTGGGGCGGGGCGCTTAGAGTCTACTCGCCGCGGACGGTGTTCTGGCCGCCCCGCCCCGCCCCGCCCGCCTATCTTATCCTTCTCGTCTCCTCTTCCACCTCCCAGCCGTGCGCTGCTAATGACGTCAGCGGCGCGGCGCGGGGCGGGGCGGGGCGGGGCGGGGTGGGGCGGGCGAGGCGCCGGATCGGATATCACTCACCCCCCCCCCCCCCGCCCCGCCCCTCCGATTGTGTTTGTTACGTGTAAGCCCCGCCCCGCCAAACGAATCGTATCGACCCTCCTGCGCGACCAGCAGGTCACTGGTAATCTGATAATCCAAACAAAAAGTAGGGCCAGTCCATCCAGACAACGCCTCTTACAGAATGTCACGACCCGTAAAAAAAGAACCAAGCCCGACCTGCAACTTTTGCGAAAATAAATTAAAAGCAACGGCAATCGACTTTTTCTTTTTATCTTTGTTGTTTTTTTTTACGAGGAATGCCTGCAAACTCGACGCTATACACGTGACCATGTTTTCTCTGCTGTATGCACGAAACCGTAATCACACATCTCGATCTTTTTTTTTTAATTCGCGGCAGAGAAAAGCATGAACTTGATTTTTATAGAAAATATTCCTGGTATTGCTAATATCCGAGCCAATATCCGAGTCGTCCTTACACACCAGTGCGGGACACGCATGTGACTGTTTTTTTGCGCACCGGCCACGCCGTGCCCTCCCGTCCCGTCCACAGCCCAGCCAACGGGACACTTGCGCCTCGCCCCGCCCCGCCCCGCCCCGCCCCGCCCCGCCCCGCCCCGCCCCGCCCCGCCCCGCGTGGTCCGGTGACAGCGCCGCTCCAGCCGCTCCGGCCAGCGCACCAAAGCGGCTGATTAAATCACCGATCAGATCTGGGTAATTGGCCGCGGGCGGGGCGGGGTGGGGCGTGGTGGGGCGGGGCGGCCAGGGCCTCCAAGCGGGCCGTAATGGCTGGGCTGGCTTTTAGCACCCCCCCCCCCAACCTTCCCGTCCACCTCGTTCGCGCACTCCACTTCCTCATCTCTTTTTATTAGTGTTATTTAGTACGTACTTTTTTATTTTCCTCTCTCGGGCGCAGTGCGGCGCCGCGAAACGCGCGCGAGCGAGTTGCGGCGGGCCGGAGGAGGAGGAGGAGGAGGAGGAGGAGGAGGAGGAGGAGGAGGAGGAGGAGGAGGAGGAGGAGGAGGAGGAGGAGGAGGAGGAGGAGGAGGAGGAGGAGGAGGAGGAGGAGGAGGAGGAGGAGGAGGAGGAGGAGGAGGAGGTGAAGGAAGGGGTAGTGGGAGAGGAAGGAAGTGGGGTGGCCGCTGGTGAAAGCGGCGAGCCCCTGCTGGTGACCTTCCCTAGAGCCCAGAGCGAGGGGGCGCGGGGCGGGGCGGGGCGGGGGTTGCGGAGCACGAGGTTAATAACCCAAAGGCCGGATCATTAACGACAAATTTTTTTGCACACTTTTTTTTGGTGGTGGTTCTGTTTAAGCGTGTTTTTATTTTTTTTTGCTATTGGGTTCCCGGTGCTCGCGACGGGACAGCGCGGTGTGGTCCGGGCTCGGCACGGTGACGGGGAGGTCGTGCTTCGTGAGGAGCTCGGTGAGGAGCAGCAGGGGGGGGGGGGGGGGGCGCTTAGCCCTGTGCGCGCCGCGCCGCGCCGGGTCGCTGACCGCCACCCCCCCCCCCCCTACCCCCGCCCTCCGCTGCACCCAGGCGTGCTGCTGTGCGGGACTCGCCCCCCTCCGCCACCTACCGCCTTCTTAATAGCGTCTCTTATTGCTGCATCACAAGGCGCCGGTGTCGTTGCCGTAACCCGAGGCGCCGGGGAGGTAGGCAGCCCCGCCGCGCGCCCCTGCCCTCCGGGTCTGCCTACCCTCAGGGCGTCCCGTCGCAGGACTCGCCCGCTGCCCTTTGTGTCGCGAGGTCTGAGGACCCTCGGCGCGGCGCGGGGCGGGGCGGGGTGCGTTGGGGCGGGGCGGGGCGGGGCGGGGCGGGACACTGGAGGGTGTGGACTGGCGCGGATCAGACCACGGAGCTCTCGAGACGTCACTCAGAAAAACCAATTTGTCCGTACGACCAAAATATTGCTGTAAGGAATAAACCCCCTACTTCCCGCTGCCAATTAAACATTTTATCAAAAGAATCTTAACTTAAATATGATCACCTGAGTAGAGATATCATCCAACTCATCACACCTCTGTGAGCATAACCATATCATCTGATCGAAAAGGTCAAAGTTCTGTCGACGTGATTAACATTTTATTGCGGCTTCGCTTAATGTCACGCGGACCCAACGGTTGAGTGTACGCCACCATATGAGAGAAGGACGCCGTGGAGTGGAAACTCTGGACTCTCATGGCATCGCCTCGCCGTGCCATAATGCGTCCAATCTCAATCCATTTTTTTTCCCTCTCCGACAGTTTATGGCGAAACTTGAACCGTTCCGGAAATCCTGTCCTTACGGCAGCAATATCACGAATATCGCGGCTCTCGCACGCGCAGGCGCGCGCCTCCGCGCAGACATCTCCGTAAGCGAAATCGAATAGCGAAACAGCCAGGAAACTGAACTGATGTCGCACACATTCACATTCACATCCCCCCGCCACTCACCAGTCAGTCGGCCTGGTCTGCCTCGCACGGGTGTGACGCGAGACGGCGGCGAACAGCAGAACAGCGACTTACCTGCGGACAGAGACACAATAGGAATGATGAGCAGTCCCAACAAGAAACCAGTGAGTCAGGCCAGGCAGGCAGTCTGCCCCGCACCGCGCTCGACAGTTTCGACTGCGCCTGCCTACTAGGCAAAACCTTTGCACAGGTGCGTGTATGTTGCCAAGTAGGCAGGCGCAGATGCAGCCCGCTTTACTCTACTGTGTTTGGGCTACTTATTGCCTACTTTTCTGGCAACACTGTCGACTGCACGCGCCATGGCACTGGCCGAAAATCGCTTAACGTGAAAATAAAAATAAACCGTCACTCGAAGAGAAGTTTGGCGCAAAAGGCGCCGCCGTCCCATAGACGCCCCTGGTGAAGAAGAGAACCCTGCTAACACGATATACGCGCAGACAGGATCTCTTTTTTCCTCAAACAGCCCGGGGGGGGGGGGGGTAAGCCCCCTTCCACCTTATGCGCGCGCACGCCCCGCGCCCCGGGCCAGGCCGGGTGCCGCGTTGTGTTGTGACCTCGCGGGCCGCCGCCCAGGCCGGGTGATGTATTCAGAAATAAAACACGCCACTGTCGTTACATTTGTGAACGCTTCTATCATACTCGCGCCAGCGTCACTGCGCACACTCCGTTACACCAACAAGTGTTCAACTGCTCCACACTTGAGTGTGTGCAACCTCCAGCAGCCTAACACGCGCAAGTGTGCAGCTCGGCAGTTGTGCAATTGCAAGTGTCAAACTTGCCAGTTGCACACTTGGAAGTGTTCAACTCAACAGTTGTGCACTTGCAAGTATTCAACTGCGCCGTCTAACGCTGCAACGCTTTCCTTGTTGAACACTTGCAAGTGCACAACTGGCGAGTTAAACACTTAGAAATGTACAACTGGCGAGTTAAGCACGTGAAATTGCACAATTGACGATTGCGCACTTGCACGTGTTAGGCTGGGGGTTACACACATACAAGTGTTGAACATTTGAACACTTGGTTTCACAGTGCACTCAATACATTCCAATCGCGCCTCTCATGAATCATGTTTCCCGATGAGTGAACCGCCTGGGACCACTCGTTATGCACACAGGGCGAAAATGGGACGCGAAAGAAAACGGAAGGAGAAGGAAAAGGGAAATAAAAACGGGAGGAGAGCAGAAAAGTTTATTGGTTCTTCCCCGACGCGCGACGACCCAACAACGACAACATGAAAAATGCGTGTCTGTCTGGCGAGGTCTCGGCGTGCCGCGCCGCGCCGTGCCGCCTCGCGGCGCTAGCTCTGACCTTGGCGGGCCAGAGGACGCGTGGCGTGGCGTGGCGTGGCGCGGTGGGGCGGGGCGGGGCGGGGCGGGGCGTGGCGGGGCGGGCGATGAGAAGCAAAGGCATTCGCATTATGCAAGTTCACAGGCCGCTCCGCTCGCGGCGGCGCCCGTCCATCCGTGGGGACGCTCGCTGCCGCCCTGCCCTGCCCCACCCTGCCCTGCCCCGCCCCGCCCGCTCCCACCCCACCCCGCTGCCCTGCCCCACCCCGCCCTGCCCCACCTCACCCGCCCCGCCCCGCCCCGCCTCGCCCCGCCACGCCACGCCCGTGGCGCGCCTCGTTCCCTCGTTCCACCGCAGGAAGTGCGCATTCGCTTGGAACATAACTCAGCAGGGGCGGGAGGGGGAATAGGAGAGGGCAGGGGAGGGGGAGGGCAGGGGAGGGGGAGGGGGCAGGGGAGGGGGCAGGGGGAGGGGGCTGAGGCAGCGGGAGGCGTGACTCTGGCTCGGCTCCAAATGGGCTGAGCTCCGCACTGATCTCGCCGAGGCGGGGCGGGGCGGGGCGGGGCGGGGCGGGGCGGGGCGGGGCGAGCCGCTGCTGCCGTTGCAGTCTGCAGTGTCCGGTGTCGGAGCAGAGAGGCGCCCCGCCCCGCCCCGCCCCGCCCCGCCCCGCCCCGCCCCGTCGCTGCAGCCTCTGCTTTCACCTCTGCGAGCAGCACGACGCGGACGACACCGCACGCCCGGCTCAAATAAAACTCCATTTTCATCGTCTTCCTTTTTAGTTCTTTTTGCCGTCTCTCCTTTTCCTTATTTCTCTATACCAGCCAGCTGCACGGGGAGGAGAGAGATTAGAAATAGTGAAGCGAACAAAAACTAAAAACGAGAAACGCAGTACGTTCGTTATACCCAGGGAAGCACCGGGAGCTGGTTGACGATAGCAGGATTGGGCTGTTGTAAATTGACAACATATATGGTAAAGAGAAAATTGCAAAATAATTTGTTAATCTACGAGGCTATTTTTCACAGTGCTCGAGATGAGGCGACAGGTCTTATTTTCAACTCGGTAGCAGAGGCAACGCCCACGCACGCCCCGCCCACTCTACAGCGTGCAAACAGAGAGAGGGGGAGAGAGGGGGAGAGGAGAGAGAGAGAGAGAGAGAGAGAGAGAGAGAGAGAGAGAGAGAGAGAGAGAGAGAGAGAGAGAGAGAGAGAGAGAGGAGGAGAGATCCCCGACCCCAACGCATCCAATAAATAGAGATTGATGCGACTGCCAGCGAGCAGCCCGCAGGCCGCGGGGAGGGGGAGGGGGAGGGGGAGGAGGAGGAGGGGGGAACACGTGATGAGCAGAAGACCGCATTTACGCCCACCGGTGAGGAAAGGTTAGGTCGGGGATGCGAGCAGAGCGTTGTTGTAAAGAGCCAGGCCCCTTCTCTCTCTCTCTCTCTCTCTCTCTCTCTCTCTCTCTCTCTCTCTCTCTCTCTCTCTCTCTCTCTCCGCACTCCGCCTCCTGCTCCTGACAGCGACGCGGAATTGAATTTTCCCCAAAGTTGTCGACACAAGCTCCGTACGCCTTCCGTCCTCCCGGAGTACCCCCCCCCCTCCCCTCCCCCTCCTCTCCTCTCTCTGTCCTGGCCTCTCATTTCCTGAAAGCGACCTCACACCGTCGAGCTGCGTTTCGCAGGAAATTGTTTCGCCACTGCATCTAGAACATCCAGTAGAATTCGCCTGCAGCCACGCGGGCCGCTCATGTCATCACATATCACATATGTGGTTCGGGCTTTTGTATGTTATGTGTGCAAAGCGCCCCCAGAGAATGAACGCGTCAGAATATTCGCGGATAGAATCGGTTGCCATGACGACCGGGTCGCTGTGCTCCGGCTCGCAGCAGTGTAGGTAAGTAGGCAATAAGTAGCCCCATTACACATGGGAGTAAGGTGGGCTGCATCTGCGCCTGCCTACTAGGCAGCTTACACGCACCTGTGCAAAAGGCAGCCCCTTTTCCTTCCCTGCCATTGCGCTACTTATTGCCTACTTTTCTGGCAACACTGGCCTGCAGCCTGCAGTGCCTGCCTGCAGTGCCTGCCTGCAGTGCCTGCCTGCAGTGCCTGCCTGCAGTGCCTGCCTGCAGTGCCTGCCTGCAGTGCCCGCCTGCAGTGCCTGCCTGCAGTGCCTGCCTGCAGTGCCCGCCTGCAGTGCCTGCCTGCAGTGCCTGCCTGCAGTGCCTGCCTGCAGTGCCTGCCTGCAGTGCCTGCCTGCAGTGCCAGCCTGCAGTGCCTGCGCGTCCTGGCGCTCTGTGATTTACTTGTACTGGCAGGGCTCAGGGCTGGTCATGTTGTTGACGTTGTGGGGGATTCAATTACGCCCCGGCTGTTACTGTAGAGATAAAGGGCTGTGTTGTGTGTGGGGCGGGCGGGGCGGGGCGGGGCGGGGTGGTGGGATTCACCCACGGGAATGGCGGGTGACAAACAGATCTTGCCTCTCTGTTGACGGACCTGCCCCGCCCCGCCCCGCCCCGCCCCGCCTGGGTGCGCCGCTATCCTGATCGCCCGGGCGGGGCGCAGGGGTACACCGTGGGGGCCAGCACTGCCGCCGGGGAAGGGAGGGGGGGGCGAGGGGGGGGGGGGCAGTTGGCTACATTTGAGGGTACCAACAGCCAATAGCCAATATCGACGGGGTTGAGTATGATGTAAAGGGAATACGACAAAAACGTGAGCGAGTGTGTGTATGTGTGTAGTGGTGTGGGGGTATGAAGCGCGCGCGGGTTCGCGTGTGTGTGGGAGTGTGGGTGAGTGTTTCTGGCGCAAACCAAACAGTCTAGTTCCATTCCGGGCGATGTTTGCAATGCACACAATACAGACTGGCGAGAGAGAGAGAGCGAGAGAGCGAGCGAGAGAGAGAGAGCGAGAGAGAGAGAGAGAGAGAGAGAGAGAGAGAGAGAGAGAGAGAGAGAGACGGGAGGGGCTAACAACACACATAGCGAGGCTGACGTGGCTGGTTGGGGCTCGGACTGTACTCCCCCCTCCCCCTATGACAGCGCAGAAGCAGACGGCGCAGCAAAGGAAGCGGCAGGTGACAGGCACACGGACAAACAGACAGACAGACAGACAGACAGACAGACAGACAGACAGAGCGGCGGGCAGGCTTTGGCTGGCTTATAAAATATGCAAGCAGGGGACTAATGCGTATAATGCAGTGAGCGTGTCTCCCCTATTTGACCCACATTACAGTAAGACAACAACTGTGCTGCAGGACAGTGCAGTGTGTGTGTGTGTGTGTGTGTGTGTGTGTGTGTGTGTGTGTGCGCGCGCATACCACGTATGTGACTCGCCTCAACACCTACGACCTTGGACTCGAAGAAATGGGATACTCGCCCATTGTCCGCCGCCGCTCGCGCCCCGCCCCGCCCCGCCCCGCCCCGCCCCGCCCCGCCCACACCGCTCCACCACAACAGTGGGGTGGGGGTGAGATAGACGGACGGGCAGAGCGGAGCAGACGAACTGCAGGGTAGCGGCGGGCGGGCCGGCCGTACGCACTCTCAACGCGTTAATTACTTAGCACCGCGGTCTGTCTGTCTGTCTGTCTGTCTGTCCGTCCGTCCGTCCTTCCGTCTGTCTGCCTATCTGCTCTCCCTTCCTCCATATTTTGCACTGCATCAGTCACTGTGAAAAATATTTGTAAAGGTTACAGGAAAATTTTCCATGATAAATGTTGTAAAATTACAACTTGAAATTGTAAAATTACAAGTCCTTTGTATCGACTTAGAATTCATTGTCGAGCAAGAATGGGCGATCGTAAATTTACAACATATTTTGTAAATCGTGATTACAAAATTTCTTGTAAGTTTACGAAGATATTTTTCACAGTGGTGAGCATTCGTGGCTCGGACTGTATCCCCCCCCCCCCTTGCCCCCTCGCTGCTCGGGGCCGCAGTACAGTCCGAGCAGTGACCACGGGCGGCGGGGCGGGGCGGGGCGGGGCGGGGCGGGGCGGGGCGGGGCGGGGCGGGGCGGGGTCTGTACAGTCCACTGCGCAACGGCTCGGGAGAGGAGAGAGGCCCCCATGCCTCTGCTGCTTATCTGAGTCGCTACCCGTCTCTCTCTCTCTCTCTCTCTCTCTCTCTCTCTCTCTCTCTCTCTCTCTCTCTCTCTCTCTCTCTCTCTCACACACACACACACACATACACTCAACATGCTCGCGGCCCCAGAAGGCGCCAGAGTACAGCGTCGAGGCCTACGCCCCCCCCCCCTCCCCGCCCCCCGCGCGGGATATACACAATGGGCATGACAATGCACTTGCATGCGCTGGCTGGAGAGAACGGGTTGGGGCGTGGCGGGGTGAGGCGGGGCGTGGCGAGGTGTGGCGGGGTGTGGTGTGGCGTGCCGGCTGAAGCGGAACAGAAATATCTCTTGGTCGGATCGGGCGCGGCGCGGCGGGGCGGGGCGGGGCGGGCCCAGCTGATGTGGTGCCGGTGCCTTGTGGGAAGCAGCGGGCGGGGCGGGGCGAGGCGGGGGGAGACCATTACAGGACGCAGAGCAGAGCACCATCTGAGTAGGAATGTGGCTGGTACAGTCCCGGCCAGCAGCTGCTCGGGCGGGGCGGGGCGGGGCGGGGCGGGGCGGGGCGGGGCGGGGCGGGATGGGTGGATCAGCCCGGGCAGCTGCCCCCTTCCTTGCCCGCACTGACAGGTGGTTATCCCGCAAACTTAAAGAGAAAACTCGTCGCAAAAATACTTACAGACTTTTTTTTCGGAGCGCGTTTTTTAGGTGATTACGCTCTTTTCTAGATACCCCCCAGGTATGGGCGCGTCAGAGCCATCCTCGAATAGAATGAGGAGCTCGACACTGCGACTTATTTAACTTCGTTTATTTTTAATTTTTTTTTGGTGTGTGTGTGATTCGCGCGGAGCGGGCCGGGCACCGGGCACAGTGGAGCGGACCTCCGAGTCGACCGAAACCGCCACCGAGCGCAGGGGCATTCCACAGACCCGCGTGCCATAGCGGGCCAGAGCCCCACGCGCACACCAGCCCCGCCCCGCCCCGCCTCACCCCACCCCGCCCCGCCCCGCCCCGCCCCGCCCCGTGCAGAACTCCCACCTTCCCCCTACCTCCGCTGCTATGCGTGCGACGCGAAGCGGGAGTCTTGTTCCTCATCTGCCGCGGCGTATTCTGAAAATAACCTCTCCCCCCCCCCCCCCGCCGGTGTTCTTAGCGGGGGGGATTCTCATATCGAGTTCCCCGCGCCGCGCGCCGCCGATCAGCCGTATATATAGGAAATAATAACAAGAGAACAGCGAGCGGGCCCGCCTCGCGCTGCTCGTGGCAGCCGTGACAGAACACCCACCCCGCCCCGCCCCGCCCCGCCGTGCCCCGCCGGCGTGACAGAACACCCCACCCTACCCCGCCGGCGCACAGTCGCTAAGGCCACGGGTGGCAAAGTAACAACACCAACTCAGCTTTCTTACAACAGTAAAAAATATTTTGGCTGGACTGGCTGGGCTGGCTGACTGGGCTGGCTGACTGGCTGGCTTTAACTGGCATCTTTAGCTGGACTGGCTGGCTGGCTTTAACTGGCATCTTTATTTTAACTGGCATTATTTTAACTGGCATCTTTACCCTCTGGTAAAGCCAGTCCTACTGGGGACTGTCTAATAAAAAAAAAATGCAGGCAAAATGTGACTCATCGAAAGATTCCGCGCGTGTGTGTCGGACGGAGGGCCCCCGGCGGGTAGGCAACGCGCACGCACGCGTGCGTCGCGCCGACCCGGTTGCCTACCCGCCGGGCGCTAGCTCTGTCTGCACTGGCAGTCACGGGCGTCGCATAACCGCGGGTGTATTGATTTTCATTCGAACATTTCGTTAACACTTGTGTGAGCAAATCCTTTTGAGAAAATGCACACTCTTTTTACAGGACCGGTCAGATTAACGAATGAAAATCGACTGAACTACAGCCGTGCGCGACAGTGGAAGAGGGGGGCGGGGTGGGGCGGGGTGGGGCGGGGTGGGGCGGGGGGGGGCGGGGCGGGGGGGCGCGCGCGGTCACTGTAAGAAAATGTCGTACAGGGTACGGGAAAATTTTCCATGGAAGATGTCGTACAATGACAATCCTAGATTGTAAATGTACAAGCACTGCGTATGAACTTGGAATCGAATGACGATCAAGAGTGGGAGGTTGGACATGTACGACTCATTTTGTAAATGGTAAATTACAAAAAATATCGTGCATGTACGGAAATATTTTTCGCAGTGGTCTGTTACGATAGCCTGGTGATGCGGATGAGCAGGCGGACGCTTCAGGGAAGCCAGACGAGCGTTCTTGTGGTAATGGTCCGGGGGAGCCACTCCTGGCGCGGCGCTCGAGGAGTGGGGGGTAATTATGTGAGCATTGTGCGACAGCGGCGTCACGCCGCGACCTGCGTGGGGCCCGGGGAGGGAGGAGGAGGAGGAGGAGGGCGAGGTGGGGAGGGGGCAGGGGACGCGCCTCGCAGAAGCAACGCGAGGCTCACTGTGATGAAGGAACGGCGGGGGGGGGGGGGCGTTGTCACGCAGTGTCGCCATAGGAAAGAAGGCAATAAGTAGCCCAAACACAGTGGAGTAAAGCGGCGCCCTGCATCTGCGCCTGCCTACTAGGCAACTTGCGCGCACAGGTGCTAATGTGTTGCCCAGTAGGCAGGCGGCGCTGATGCAGCCCTTCCTATTCCACTGTGCCTTGGCGACGTATTGCCTACTTTTCTGGCAACACTGGCGGCTGCGCCTTGCGCAGCGCGGTACGTATTTCTTTAACATCGCCCTCTCGTTGCTTTCCATTTTCTGGAACTTTGTTGTACCCAAACCAGTGCTGCTAGATAAGTAAGCAAAATTCCCACGAATACACCTCTGTGAGGGAGACAGGTATCTCCGCCTGCCTACTATAGGCAAAAGGTAGTGGAGAGTTTGCCTAGTAGGCAGGCGGAGATACCCGTCTGCCACACACAGGTGTATTCGTGGGATTTTTGCCTGCTTATCTGGCAACACTGACCCAAACGGTCAGCAGTCGGCGTCTGATAATACTCATGTGGACGGGGAGGGCGTTTTGAAGGGCGGGGCGGGCGGGGCGGCGCGGGCAACGTTTGCATTGCGCATCAGAAAGCCGGCAGTAGTGTCTCTAGGGCGTTCGGACTTTGAGCGCCGTGCGGGGCGGGGCGGGGAAGGGGCGGGCGTATGCAGGCGGCCGGTGCCGCAGCCCTCTCGCCGCAGGTGCTCGATGGGCTGCCTACCCCGCACGGCGCTCACAGGCGCGACCGGCGCGCGCGCGCTGAGCGGTACAGCGTGAGGTTATGAGGCGACGCGAGGGCTCCCCGACCCGACCCGGACCAAGAGGGGAGGCGGCGGTGCGGCCGGGGGCGATCCCCCAGGACGCCGGGGACGATCCCTCAGGACGCCGGGGACGATCCCGCAGGACGCCAGGGACGATCCCCAAGGACGCCGGGGGACGATTCCCGAGGACGGCGGGGACGATCCCCCATGATGCCGGGGAGGGGGAGCGATCCCACAGGACGCCGGGGACGGGGACGATCCCCTAGGACTCCGTGGACGGGCCTACCTGTATCGTCGTCCGTGGAGGTCTGGCTGGGGCCTCTGTCGTCTGCGGCGGCGGTGGAGGTGGAGGTGGACGCGTAGGAGCAGGAGGCCGTCGACGTGGAGGCCGTGGAGGCCGCGGCCAGGCCGGCGGAGGCGGCGGAGGCGGAGGCGGCGGCCGCGGGCGTGCTGCGGCTCCCCCTGCGGCTCCCGCCGCCGCGGCTCGTGGACGGGCCCGCGCCGTCGTCCTGCTGCTGCTTCAGCAGGTGCTGGAAGCGCGCGGGCGGCGGCGGCTGCACCGCGGGCAGGACAAGAGCGTCAGCAACGAGCCCGGGACAAGAACGCGTGAGTGTCGCGCACTTGGAGGTGTGTGAATCTCCATTCGTTCACGTGAACAAGCGAAGGTGTGTGAATTTTCACAGGTATTTCACACCCTTGCACGCGCTTGCACGGCAAAAAGAAGGAATATTCACACACCTACAGGTGTCCGGTACTCACACACTTAGTTATCTGCACCCCTAAAGTGTCACCGAGGCATTCGCTTACCGAGGGCGGCGACTGCGCGGCCTGGTGTCGCGAGGATCGCCTCTGCAGCGTCTCTCCCCGCATTATGGCGTCCACTGCTGCAACAGAGGGTGGTCGATGTGTGAGCAAGAGGATGAGGGGGGAGGGGGAGGGGAGGGGCGGCGGGGAAGCACACTCACCATCGCCGATCAGCCTGATCTGGGTGAGCTTCGGGTGCTCCGTGTGCTCCTCCAGGACCGTGTCATCGGTCACCGTCACCTCCTGGAATTAAAAAAAAATAAAAAATAATTAATTCTAGTGAAAACAAGCACTGCATCAAGTTTGAGATTTGAAAGCCGCGGAAGTACATGGATATTTCCGATGAAAAACTAAACAGAAAAAGCGTTCTTATTTCTCATGCCGGGCAGGTGACTCACCCCCGAGTTCTCGTCGTAGCCCACGATGACGGCCGTGTACCACTGCGTGGTGCCCTCGGAGCGGTACACCTCGACGCGGTAGCCCACCAGGACGGAGGGGGTCTCGAGCAGGATGCGGTAGCCGTCCTGGGTCTCCTCCCAGCGGCGCACGCCCTGGCGCACGGCGCAGTAGTGCTGCACCACGTCCAGCCCGCAGGTCGGCCCGTGGTCAGGGTCGTCCATGCCCCCGGGGTCGGTGCCGGGGTCCCACTCCTGCGCAAGCAGAGACAGTTGAAAATTATTTTTAACTGTGTTGGCGAAGGGAGGAAAAAAATAAGACAGATGGAGCTGCGAAGGACTCGTTAAGAGTGAAGTACTGGGGGCTGGGGCGATAATAAGGGATGATCCGCGCTCGCCCTCCCTCCCTTCCTCCCCCTCTCTCTCTCTCTCTCTCTCCCCTCTCTCTCTCTCTCTCTCTCTCTTCTCTCTCTCTCTCTCTCTCTCTCTCTCTCTCTCTCTCTCTCTCTCTCCTCTCTCTCTTCTCTCTCTCTGTTATCGACACCATGCCTTTGAGATGGAGAGGAGGTGAAATGGGGGCGAGAGGGAGGGAGGGAGGGAGGAGGGGGAGAGAGAGAGAGAGAGAGAGAGAGAGAGAGAGAGAGAGAGAGAGAGAGAGAGAGAGAGAGAGAGGGGAAGAGAAAGGGAAGAGACGGGGCGTTGGCAGCTAGGCGTGTCACCCCCTCTTACTTTACGAGACTTCTCGCCCCTCCCCGGGGGCGGCAATGGAAAAGTGATGTCGGAGGGCGGGGTGCATCTCGCGGGCGCGGAGGGGGGGCAAACATTTCCTGATTAGCACGACAGGAGCAGCGGAGCCCCTGCAGCGTAGGCCAACCCGCACAACAGTCTCGCGGGCGGGCTGCCTACCTCCACGGCGGCCAGGGGCTCCGGTGCCCGCGGGTGCTTCAACTGCAGAACTCTGGCGGACTCTCGAGTGCTCTCGAACGACTCGACGAGAGGAGCAGGACGGGGCGGAGCCGGCGGGGGGCGAGCAATTACAGAGTTTTCTTACACTTTATTCTACAACTTGGGGTTGTTTTTCACCATCTCGCCATGACGACGCGGACGCGCTGGAGGGGTGGGGCGGGAGGTGGGGACGTCTAGTTGTATGAGCCAACCAGGTTCGGCCTACCCTTACACAGCAGGGCCCTCTCAAAACGATCCCCGAGCTGTAAACTCACGTGGAAGGGCTTGAGCCTCGAGTAGACCCTGAAGCCGAGCTCGCGGTCCACCAGGAACTCGACGGGCTTGGGCTGGGCCTCGTGGACGTGCACTCTGTCCACCAGGGACGTGAACGTCTGCAAAAAGAGGGTCGTTAGAGCATCGCCAACACCACAAAACAAGAATAACAAAAAGTGTGTTGCCAGAAATGTAGGCAATAAGTAGCCCAAACACAGAAGAGTAAAGCGGGCTGCTTCAGCGCCTACCTACTAGGCAGCACCCTGGCACAGGTGCATACATGTTGCCTAGTAGGTATGCGGAGATGCAGCCCGCTTTACTCCATTGTGATTGGGCGACATATTGCCTACTTTTGTGGCAACACTGGTGCGCCGGGCCGGGGCCGGGGCCGGGGCCGGGGCCGGGGCCTTACTCACCAGGGCGGGCCAGGCGACGCAGGTCTTGGAGTCGTCGTTCGGGTCGATCCTGGGCGCCCACACCAGCCTGCTCTCCACCATGAACATCTGGAAGAGGCCCTCCTGGTGCGGGCTGATCCACTCCCGCCGCTTCCAGATCATGTCGTCGTACTCCACCAGCACCTGCAACAGGACGCGCGTCCCCCGTCAGCACCACGTACTACACCACGGCGCCTACGTCACTGCAGCGGCGATTAGGGCAACATGAAACCGACCATCCCAGCACCATGTTCCGTTCAAATTTCCCGCCCGGTCGCTGTACGCGTTGAACAGGGCCTCCCCTAGGGGTAACTCTGCCCTGCTTCTGTTACTGCCAGCGCTACGAGGACCCTTAGGGCACGGTAGTGCAGGGCAGCCGCGGGCTCGGAGCCCTCGGTCCGGGACGCGACCGCCGGCGCCATCTAGCGGCCGGGAGGCAGACTCCAGCGGCGCTGGGCCCGGGCCGGGCCGGGCGCGCCGCGACGGCCGCCTGGGCGGTGGCGCCCCCTAGCGGCGGGCCCGGCAAACAGGCGCGCTGGGCGGGAACTCTGCAGCTGCAGCGCAGCCCAGCCCAGCCCAGCCCTAGGCCCGGCCGGGGTCCAGCCCGGTGTGTGATGATGATGCAAGCGCGTGCGGAAGCTCAGAGTGACACCTCGCGAGGAACACGTTATGAATGGACGAGGGGGAAACAACTCTAAAATTTCTGTACACCTAGTAATTCAGAAAAATTCAGAGAAATGCAAAAGAATTCAGTAAAACTTCAGAAAAGTTCAGAGAAATTCAATGAAATTCAGAAAAATTCAGAAAATTTCACAAAAATTCACAAAAATTTAGGAAAAATTCGAGCAACAATTCACAAAAATTCAATAAAAATTCACAAAAATTCACGACACTTGTACACCTAAGTTCAGAGTTGTTTCCCCCTCGTGAATGGCACACCACGTGTCACACCACGTGTCACTCATTGCCACCAGCAGACGACGCCCCCCCTCCCCCACCTCCCCTCTACTACTACGCACGCGCGCGCGCGCCGCATTCGCTGCCGTCACACATTTCCAAGGCCGCCTGTGTTACGTTGTGCGTCGCGAGTTTTCTAGTGTCGCTGCACATTTTGTTCTTTTTATTTTTTTTCTGCTGACAGTGTACTCCGGCTTGCGTTCCGTATTACCTCCTTGCTGTGCTCCGCCTTCCAGGTCCACGACAAAGTAAGACATGAGTAATGCGACAAAACAGAGAGGGCCGCGGTTTTCCTCCTCTGACATGCCGAAAAGTAAAATGAAAAAAAATAAAATAAAATAAAACGCGGCGCCACAACATTCGTTCCCATTGCGACAAAGCTCTTTGGAGTGGCGAGGCGGGGGCGGGGCGGGGCGGGCAGGGCGGGGCGGCTCTCGCCTCAGCAAACACTCCCGCTGATGGACTTGCGGAGGGGGCGGGGCGGGGCGGGGAGCACACGGTGACAAGTGAGAAGAAACACGCAACTCCGTCTGCCTTATTTCCTTCTCTCTCCCTCTCTATTCTCTCTCTCCCTCTCTCTGGTGACTGACCCATCGCCGATGTCTTTAAAACACTCGTCTGTGAGCCTGCATGGCGAGAGGGTACGAGGCATTCTCGTCGTCCTCTCTATCTCCGGTGTCTCCAGCGGCACGGGATAACGAATGGCACGGCAAAAAAAAACCAGACAAAAAAAAAGCACCCCGCCGCCCTACGCGCTACGGGCGCCGCCCCGCCCACCCCCCAAAAGGCTGACCCAAATCCTCCCTCTTCCAATTTCAGGCCGGTTGCGCCCCTTCCCTCCCCTCCCCTCAGCCCTGCACCCCATTTCTGGCGGGCCCGGTCCCCGAGCGAGAGGGACTCTAGAACTCTCCCCCACCCTCCACCCGTATATTTCCCTCCCCGCCCCCAACGCAGCGCAGCAGATACAGACATGCACATGCCCCGCCCCGCCCCGCCCCGCCCCGCCCCGCCCCGCCCCGCCCCGCCCCGCCCCGCCGACTGTCGCTTATACCCCTTGTGCCCGGTGTGGGGAGGGGGGAGGCACTGAAGAAGAAAAAAAGCTTCATTAAGTTACGCCACTTCTCGTACTTTGTGATTTACACACGCATCACGGGGCGACTCGCGGGCAGGTCGCGGATAATAGAAGAACCGCTTTTTTCTTTCTTCGAGTATCTGATTAAGGCCCCACGGGGCGCGCTTTAGTCCCCGGCAGCCGGGCGCAGCTGTGCGCTACGCCTCAATATCTGGCCTGGGCTCGAGTGCAGCGCAAACGGAGAATAAGGACCTGGCACAAGACCTGGCAGCTCCTCAAAGTCCCGCAAAGTTCGTTTTTCGGCGGAAACCGGCGGGCGGGGCGGGGCGGGGCGGGGCGGGGCGGGGCGGGGCGGGGGTCTGCTGAGGGAGGTACTCGTATCGACCGCGGGAAATATCTGGAACCGGCGGCTGGATCACGCAAGGGCCCGGGGCACGGACAGGGCGCGGCGCGGCGCGGCGCGGCGCGGCGTCGACCTCTGCGGGGTCCTCCCACAAGCAGCTCAGCGGGGCGCACCTCGCTCCTGCTACTAAGCGCGCAAAATGAGAGGCGGGCCATCAGCGGAGAGCGGAGAGTGGAGAGCAGAGAGCGGAGAGCAGAGAGCAGAGAGCGGAGAGCGGAGAGCAGAGAGCGGAGAGCGGAGAGCGAGGGCGAGGGAGAGCGAGAAATGCGAGCTAATTGCACCCCAAGTTCAACAGAACAGAAATGCAAGAGAGAGAAAAAAAGAGAAAAACGCGTACACCTGGCGGCACCACGCCGAGCGAGGTAGAATATCGCTAAAATGTGAGATGAACCGCTGGCGCCTGAGCGGGTCCCCCGTGGGCGCTCGGCGAGCCGGATCGGTGTTTAGCCAGGTTGTGTCCTCCAACAACAAGTACCCCTACGGCCAGGGCAGGCTGTCGCCGTGCGATATGGGGTGGGGCGGGGCGGGGCGGGGCGGGGCAGGGCGGGGCGGGGCGAAGCGGGGCGGGGCGCGCACGGCCGGCCTGCGGTAGCCCCTGCGGACGGCAGGGTAGACCACCCGGTATGCGCGCATGCCGCGCGGGCGGCCCACCCCGCCCCGCCCCACCCCACCCCGCCACTGTCACACCGCCCGCACAATGCAACCGCAGGGGCTGAGGGCGGGGCGGGTGCTGCATACCCATACCAAGCGTACGAATGGAAACTCATACACCTCCAGGTGTGCGACGCTAACGCACTTGGGCTTCCAGCGTACGCCGGCTGCTGGTGAGGCGCGCGGCGCACACTGGATGGGTTGTCTCCGGTCCGCGTGCAGACATTGCTCCCCAGAACACCCTCCTGGCTGATTGCCTCCCGTCTGCGGTCGCGGGCGCCCCCTCGCCAGGATAATAGGGAACGCCCGGGCCAACCCGCCCCGCCCCACCCCGCCCCGCCGCACCCCGCAACACTCCGGGACACCCGACATCAAAGCAGAGCAGGAGTGGAGATACGCCGCACTGCGCGCCCGGCTAGGCCCGGGGGCCCGGAGGGGGGCTGGGGCTGGTGGGTGGCTGCAGGGGGCGGCCGCGCCGGGGGCGGGCCGGGGGCGGGCTGGGGGCGGGCCGGGGGCGGGGGCGGTGAAGGGCTTTCGGGCGATGGAAGGTCTGAGTTACGCCACCTCCTGGCGACTCCTGCGCGCCGGGTGGGCTCCGGGCCTCTCTCACTTCCCCTAGCTGCTGGCAGGCAGGCCACCCGCCCCGCCCCGCCCCGCCCCGCCCCGCCCCGCCCCGCCCCGCCCCCTGCACACCACCACAGCGGCACTGTCTGGAGCGGGAGCGCGGCGTGCACGCTGTGAGAAATGTTTGTAAGAGTTACGGGAAATTTTTCAATGAAAAATGTCGTAAAAGTACGATATCAAATTGTAAAATAACAAAATTATTAGAAAACTTTGTTTCGACTTGTGATTCTCTTAAACGAGTACAAATATGCTTTCGTAAATTTACGATGTCAATCGTAAAGTTACAACACCGTTTGGAAATCACAAATTACGATGAAAAAAGTCGTAAGCTTACAAAGATATTTTTGACAGAGCATGCACTGGAACCCCAATGTCACACACTTGTAGCAGCGTGACACATTTGTACCCTGCTGCCGTGACTTGCATGCCGATGGTGAAGACGACACAGGGGGTAGGTAGCTCCCCGTACAGACCGGGTGCCCTCGCCCCCAGCCCCACCCCCCACCCGCTAACGAGCAGTCGGAGAGGCCAGGTGGAGCGCTGCTAGCTCTTTCCCCGCCGTGTTCAGGTTTCTTCGTTAGCGCTCTCGCATCTGACTCTTTGCTCATTACTGCCAGGAATAAGTCCCCCCGCCCTGGCGCGGGGAGGGGAGGCGTTGGCGGCAAAGAACACACCCAGAGAAGCGTGTACTTATTGAATTTCTCAAGTACATTTTGGCGCTCAATCCAAGCCCATATTAGGCTTGAATAGAGAAAATTCGTTTCATATAGCCTCAAAGGGGAAAGGATTCGAGAACAAATTGGGGTTTATAATTGAGCCCAACTACTCGAGTACACTTGCACTTGAAACACACACACTCTCTCTCTCTCTCTCTCTCTCTCTCTCTCTCTCTCTCTCTCTCTCTCTCTCTCTCTCTCTCCGCCCCGTGTAACACTATCCTTGCTGAACACTTGCAAGTGCACAACTGTCGAGTTAAACACTGAGAAGTGTACAACTGGCGAGTTAAACACGTGAAATTGCACAATTGCCGATTGCGCACTTGCACGTGCTAGGCTGGACGTTGCACACACACAAGTGTTGAGCAGTTGAACACTTGATTTAAGAGAGTAGTTGGTGCAATGATAACAAGCTCAAGTTCCAATGGCAGCGTGTTAAGACACCCCGGCTGGCAAGCACAGCCAGTACAACTAGCTACACCGTCGAAAACTCAAGCACGGAGGGCAGCGCGCGCGTGGCACAGTACTGTACACTCACTGTGAAAAATATACCTGTAAGTTTACGACTTTTTTCGTAATTTGTGATTTACAAACGGTGTTGTAACTTTACGATCGAAATCATAAATTTACGAAAGCCTATTTGAGCTCGTTTAAGATTTACAAGTCGATACCAAGTGTCCTTAAAATTTTGTAATTTTACAATTTGATATCGTAACTTTACGAGATTTCTCATGGAAAATTTTCCCGTAACTCTTACAAATATTTCTCACAGTGCTGTTGGAAACAAAATCACAGTCTCTCATACGAAAAATAAATGTAAACGCCGTTAGTGGACAAAACGTTCAAAGAAAATGTGGCACAGTTGAAGGTATGTGGTTTGTCCACTCGTACCGGGTGTTTCAGTGAAGACGCAGGTGCTTGTGGGTGCGGGGTTGCCCACTCGCTCTGCCCGTAAAGCGGCATAGCCCCTTGGGTAGGCAAACCCGCAACCCGCCCGCACCTGCGTCCTCTCTGAAACACCCGGTACAGCTGGACAAGTAGAGGTGCAAAATTCCTCACACTTAAAGGGACACCCTGAAATAATTTTTTTCCTGATAAGCACGATACTTTTCGTTAATGCCACCAACTCTTATCCTGGCACCAAATTTTTTGGAGCCCGACATCAAACGTTTCACGCCGGGCATGAAACGTTTCACGCCCAGCTCCAAAAACGTTGGTGTTAGGATTAGAGTCGGTAGCATTAGGCAAAAGTACACTGGAAATCCAAGTGTACGAATGTCGCTCACTTGTAGATAAGCGAATAAATTCACTCACTTGTACGAGAGCAGATGACTATTACGCTCACTTGTAGGTGAGCAAATGACTATTCGCTCACTTGTAGGTGTGTGAAAGACCATATGGTGATTAGTCATTCGCACACCTACAAGTGAGCGAACACTGTTCGAAATTTTGTCGTAAATTAACGACAAAAAAGTCGCTAATTTCCATAGCGACATTAGTCATTCTGAAACAATTTGGTCGTAAGTCAACGTCAAAAATGTCATTTTTCTACGACATTGTCGTATTTTTTTTAACACTGAAGACTTGAAAAGTTCGTACAGTGTTACGATTTTAGTCGTTTAGTTACGAACTTTTTCGTAACTGAACGACTAAAGTCGTACAGTAGCGACCAAAGTTGTAAAATTACGAATAAAGTTGTAAATGTTTGACATTCTGCGCCAAAAATTTACGATCGGTCGTAAATTTTGGATTAAAGTCGTAAATTTTCGACTTTATTCGTTTTAAAACGAACTGTCTCGTTATCAAAATTAGCGATCAATTTGTCGTTTACGGACGACAAAAGTCGTAACAAGGAAGTTTTGTTCAAAAACGACATTATTGTTTTCGAAAATGTCGTAAGTTTACAACTAATTTTAACAGTGAATAGTCATTTGCTCACCTACAAGTGAGTGAATTTATTCGCTCATCTACAAGTGAGCGACATTCGTACACTTGGATTTCCAGTGTATTGTGCCTATCAGGGGAAAAAAATTCTCAGAGCAAGTGCACGAATTCACACAGCTGCCACGTGTACGACATGACATTCTCACACTAGCCCCGCGGGGCCCGGCCCGGGGGCCGATGCGCCGCTCGTCTTTAAGGCGGTGCCGCGTGGCGCGCGGGGCGGCCTGCTGCCTGCGGCGCGTCTGTCTGGACGCTAGTGTAACCCGGCCTGGCCTCCCCCGGCCCGGGCGCCCCGCCCCGCACGACGCTCGTCGCGGCCCGCACCCGACTGCCATGCCCGCTGCCCCGCCCCACCACGGCGCCCATCCCGGCGCCCCCACCACCGAGCCGGCCTACCCCCACCACCTGTGCGCCAAACACCGCCCCCCACCACCCGCCTAGTGCAACCCGGCCTTCGGCTCCGCTCCCGCCGCGCCGGGCCGGCCCTGCCCTGCCCGGCACTCAGCTGGTAGGACCGGGGGGTAACCCGGCCTCGCGTACGGCCGCGGGGCGGGCCCGCTACAGGACTCGGCAGGAGAGCAGCAGGCCTGCTGCTGCTGCTGGCCCGCAGGAAGCAGCGCCACGACAGGCGAGGCGGGCTGCGCACTTTCCCCGCGGCGGTACGCTATGCCACGTCTCAAGTCTCACAAACAAAAATCGGAAGCTTCAAAATCGATGTGAGTGATGTTTTCAGCCGTATTTTGGCTCAAATGAAAGAATCCCTGACGCGAATATCGAGTGCACTGTGTTCACTCTACTTTGGCGCTTCTTAAAACAGGATGCACCATGAGTTTTACAGATACGCCCAGAAGTCCCTACACTGTTAAAACAAAGGTCGTAAATTAACAGCAAATTCGTTGTTAATTTTTATAGCGACAAGTGTTGTTGTACAACAACCTAACTTGTAAGGCAACAACGATGTTGTCAAATAACAACAAAAGTTGTCCACCAACAACAAAAAGGGTCCAGTAACATTAAACAAAGGTCGTTCAGTTACAACAAAAGTTGTTCAGCTACATGTAGCTGTTGCAACAAAACCTGTTCAGTAACAACAAAAGTTGTTCAGGAACAGCAAAAGTTGTTCTGGAACAATAAAAAGTTGTCCAGAAACAATTTTTTTTCTTTTCAATTCACAACAAACATTGCTGTTTTGCAACAACTTGTGTTGTTCTCGAACAACCTGGCTGTTCTCGAACAACATGCCTGTTGGCCAACAACACGGTCATCACGAAAAGAGTTGTTTCTGAACAACTATTTTTAACAGTGTACCGCTAGGATAGAGGCGTTACTCATCGAGCATCTCACCTCATCAAATAATTCCTCCCCCCCCCCCTTTTTCTTTCCACTTTGGACCGATTTCCGTCGCTCACTTCCTCCTGGTACGGTAACGCAGTCCGCCTTGTACAGATCCAGACATCCGCACATACGACACTCAGAGTGTAGCCTCTCTGACGCGTCTATACCGCCTGCGCCATCGGCGAGCATGACACTGGAGACCGCAGGTGTGTCCGAGTCTACTCTTCAGCGTTGCCTGGAAAGTATAGGCAATAAGTAGCCCTAAAACACAGTGGAGTAAAGCGGGCTGCATCTGCGCCTGCCTACTCGGCAGCACTCTAGCACAGGTGCGAACAATCTTGCCTCGTAGGCAGGCGCAGATGCAGGCCGCTTCACTCCACTGTGTTTGGGCCATTTATTGCCTACTTCTCTGGAAACACAGCCACACTCTTACACTGGGGCCCGGCGAGGAACGCCTGTCGGGTAGGCAACCCTGCTGAGGCAGGGCACCCGTGCCGCCGGGTTGCCTATCGCCCGGGCGCTCTGCGTAGCCCAGCCTGGCCGGAGAGCGTAAAACAGCAACTTTTCATTTGTTCTACAGTGACAAAAGTTTCCAAGAAAATAATCACGGCAGGATTAAAACAGAGCAGAAAATAAAAGGAAACGGTCGTACCGAATGCAAGCAAGAAAAAACACCCCGTGGCGCCGGAAATTAGAAAAAAGACAGTGAAAGAATGTCAGTTAACGAAAAGAAATGGAAGCGAATGGACTCTTTTCAGCGGGCCGGGGTGGGGTGTGGTGGGGCGGGGCGGGGCGGGGCGGGGGGGGGGGGGGGGGGCGGGGCGGGGCGGGGCGGGGCGGGGCGGGGCGGGGCGGGGCGGGGCGGGGCGGCTTGGCGTCGGACACCACACCACACCCGCGCAGTGGTGGAATGTGGCCAGCCGGTTTGGTTTGGACTGCTGGGTCGATCCTGAGCCGCGCCACGCCACGCCACGCCACGCCACGCCACGCCACGCCACGCCACGCCACGCCACGCCACGCCACGCAGGGCGCTACGAGCCGCAGTCTGAGCTGAGAGGCGCCGCCGCCGTGTGCCGCGACTCTCTATAGAGCAGCACTGCTAATGACGAGAGAGAGGGAGAGAGAGGGAGGGAGTGAGAGAGACAGAGAGAGAGACAGAGAGAGAGACAGAGAGAGAGAGAGAGAGAGAGAGAGAGAGAGAGAGAGAGAGAGAGAGAGAGAGAGCGGCGCCGAGGTGAGGACCCAGCGGGGGTTACCCAGCAGGGATTTAATACCCGGGGTAGGGGCGCGGTTACCCCAAATTTTTAAAACCGAGGTATATTATTACTTTTTTTTTTATTTTTTTTGTACGGTGATTGAACTTCTTTTCCTGGGTGCACGGGCACGGGGTGGTGGCAGCGGTGCTCGGCGCAGCCCGCCCCGCCGTCTCTGTCTCTGAACACTTTGCGCCTGCAGGTTCCGCGTGCCTCCCCCCCCCCCCCCCACCCTCCGCCACGCCGCGCCAGTAGAGAGCTCTCCGAGCCAGTACAGTCGGGCCAGGCCCCGGGGCTCCAATTCCCCCGCGCAGCTGCGCTAGCGGCCCTCGCGGCGTCCTTGCGAGGCGGGGCGGGGCGGGGCGGGGCGGGGCGGGGCGAGGATGTGCTGTGGAGTCACGCTAGACGCGCTAGACCAGAGGGCTCGGGGACAAAAGTAACGCTACGATTTCGGCGGACATACGGTATAACACCTCCGGCTTGACGTACACCAGGTGCAGGGCGATGACGATTACCCCCCCCCCCCCCCCCGGAAGAGATAACCCCGGGTAATGATTCACGCGTCGCATGGTTACGTCGAAATAAACCCTGTAACCTGGGCGAATTCGCCGTAACGTTAACGTAACGATATGGTCGGTAACCAAAACCATTCCGCGCGGGGGGACTGGTTTCGTACTTAATTCCCCCTATTGCCATCATACGTTTTCGTCACGTCAACACAACATACACTGTGAAACCAAGTGTTCAACTGTTCAACACTTGTAAGTGTGCAACTTCTAGTATAACAGGTGCAAGTGTGCAACTCGGTATTTGTGCAATTGGAAGTGTCAAACTCGCCAGTCGTACACTTGTAAGTGTTTAACTCGACAGTTGTACACTTGCAATAAGTATTCAACAAGGGAAATGTTGCACGGGGAAGTTGAACACATGCAAGTGCACAAATGTCGAGTTTAACACTTACAAGTGCAAAACTGGCAAGTTTGACACTTGGAATTGCACAAATACCGAGTTGTACACTTGGACGTGTAAGACTGGAAGTTGCACACATTCAAGTGTTGAACAGTTGCACACTTGGTTTGACAGTGTTACGAGGACGTGACGCGCCGCACGGCAGGCGCTGCGCTAGGCTAGGGCTGGGCGACGGCGCTACTCGCCTGCCGTTACTACCGTTACGCAAGCGTTAGCCCCGCGGGCCCTTCTCCTAGAGACAGGGCCCCGTCCAGCTGCGCCAGGCCTCCAGCGACACAGGAAGGCTTTCCATTTTTAATTTAAAAAAAAAAAAAAAGAAAAAAACTAAAACCAGAAAGTGCATTAGATGCACTAGCCTGCTGTTCACGAAAAAGTTTTAAACCTGGCGCGTAGCACGCCATTTACAACTTTTCTTACGGCGGAGTATTGCAAAACCTGGACTCACTTTTCGCAAAGCGAGTCTGCAGGACTTCTCGGGACAATGACTGCGCCCCAGCCTCAGCCCCGGGCCCCGGGCCTCGGGCCCCAGGTGCACCGAGCGACAGCGCATATTCCAGCTGCAGATGCTATGCAGCTAGCGGACTGGAGGAGAGGCGATGCGGGGCGGGGCGGGGCGGGGTGGGGCGGGGAGGGGCAAGACGCTCCAGACGAGAGTTTCGGACTCCAGTCGCAGTACGCTAAGCCCCGCGAGAGGTAGAGCTCAGTGCTGCCCGCCCCACCGCGCCCCGCCGCGCCCCGCCCTGCAACGCCCCACTCCATAGCTCCACTGCAGCAGCAGTCTACGACAGACAACAGCCGTCGGAACCCGATTTAAAACTTTGGGCGGGAAAGCGACGGCACGGCGGGCGTGGCGCGAGGAGCGGCGCAGAACTGTACCGGCTGGGCTGCCGGAGCTCAGATTCAATTTGCACCTCCCTCTCGTCCTCGCCGGTGACCGCCCCGCCCCGCCCCGCCCCGCCCCGCCCCGCCCCGCCCCGCCAGGACTCCCTAACGGGAACCTATACCGCCCCTATACCGTCTCGAGCACTTCACTTTGCTCTCCGGAGGCGTCTGGGGGCGGGAGGGGGGCCAACAGCCCTTCAGACCTACACAGCGTGGCGCGGCCGAGGACAAGGCAGCGCATGGGCTATAAAATTAGATTTATTGAGTCAAATGATACTGCACTTCTCTTCACTGCGAATCATGGAGTCATCTTGGATGTCATGAGGTGTGTCCGCAGGAATATTGCATTTGAGTCAATTTGGCTCCATTTAATACTCTATGCCAACCTCGATGCCAACCCTGGTCTGGGACAGCGCGCCGCGGATCCTGTGGCGGGTCATACTCCCTCCCAGGCAGATAGGGCAGGGGGGGTTTAACCTACACGGGGAGGTCATCCTACCTCCTCACAGGCAGATAAGGCAGGGGGTATAACCTACACAGGAAGGTCATACCTCCTCACAGGCAGATAAGGCAGGGGGTATAACCTACACGGGAAGGTCATACCTCCTCACAGGCAGATAAGGCAGGGGGTATAACCTACACAGGAAGGTCATACCTCCTCACAGGCAGATAAGGCAGGGGGTATAACCTACACAGGGAGGTCATACCTTCTCACAGGCAGATAAGGCAGGGGGTATAACCTACACAGGAAGGTCATACCTCCTCACAGGCAGATAAGGCAGGGGGTATAACCTACACAGGGAGGTCATACCTCCTCACAGGCAGATAAGGCAGGGGGTATAACCTACACAGGGAGGTCATACCTTCTCACAGGCAGATAAGGCAGGAGGGTATAACCTACACAGGGAGGTCATACCTTCTCCCAGGCAGATAAGGCAGGAGGGTATAACCTACACAGGGAGGTCATACCTCCTCACAGGCAGATAAGGCAGGGGGTATAACCTACACAGGGAGGTCATACCTCCTCACAGGCAGATAAGGCAGGAGGTATAACCTACACGGGGAGGTCATACCTCCTCACAGGCAGATAAGGCAGGGGGTATAACCTACACGGGGTGATTATAACCTACACAGGGTGGCTCCCGGAACCAACGGTGTATCTCTAACCGCAAACACTCGCAGCGGTGAGCAGGGCAGCGGGGCGGGACAGAGGACAGAACCAATCAGCAGGTGGTCCGAGCCAAACAAACAAACAAACAAACAAACAAACAGACAGACAGACAGACAGACAGACGGCGGGCGGCGGGGTCCACAGGCCGGCTGGACGCTCAGGTTGGTCCAGCTCCAGCTCCAGCGGCTCCTGCAGGAGCGTCTCGGCGCGGCCCGCCGGGCCTGTTCTTTTCCCCCTCCAGCCGCTCGAGCCGCTCCAGCCGCGGCAAGTCGCCTGACGGCGCTGCTGCGCCCGCCCCGCCCCGCCCCGCCCCGCCCCGCCCCGCCGCACCCCGCCGCACCCCGCCGCACCCCGCCCCGCCACGCCATGACCTGGTTTCCGCGCGGGCCGTTGACTTTCATCCAGTGAATACCTTGGCTCCATTCCACCTGAGGCCCGCAGCGGCCGCGCCGCCTAGAGCCTCCGCGCCGCCCGGGAGGAGCACCCCGAGTACCTGCCCGAGTACCCGGAGTGACTCGGAGTACCCAAAGTACCCAACAGACTCGCCCGGGGGCGCCGCCTAGAGCCTCCGCGCCCGGGAGGAGCACCCCGAGTACCTGCCCGAGTACCCGGAGTACCTAAAGTACCCAACAGACTCGCCCGGGGGCGCCGCCTAGAGCCTCCGCGCCCGGGAGGAGCACCCCGAGTACCTGCCCGAGTACCCGGAGTACCTAAAGTACCCAACAGACTCGCCCGGGGGCGCCGCCAAGAGCCTCCGCGCCCGGGAGGAGCACCCCGAGTACCTGCCTGAGTACCCGGAGAACCTAAGGTACCCACCAGACTCGCCCGGGGCGCCGCCTGAGCCTCCGCGCCCGGGAGGAGCACCCCGAGTACCTGCCCGAGTACCCGGAGTACCTAAAGTACCCAACAGACTCGCCCGGGGGCGCCGCCACGAGCCTCCGCGCCCGGGAGGAGCACCCCGAGTACCTGCCCGAGTACCCGGAGTACCCAGCGTACCCAACAGACTCGCCCGGGGGCGCCGCCAAGAGCCTCCGCGCCCGGGAGGAGCACCCCGAGTACCTGCCCGAGTACCCGGAGTACCTAAAGTACCCAACAGACTCGCCCGGGGGCGCCGCCACGAGCCTCCGCGCCCGGGAGGAGCACCCCGAGTACCTGCCCGAGTACCCGGAGTACCCAACAGACTCGCCCGGGGGCGCCGCCAAGAGCCTCCGCGCCCGGGAGGAGCACCCCGAGTACCTGCCCGAGTACCCGGAGAACCTAAGGTACCCAACAGACTCGCCCGGGGGCGCCGCCACGAGCCTCCGCGCCCAGGAGGAGCACCCCGAGTACCTGCCCGAGTACCCGGAGAACCTAAGGTACCCAAAAGACTCGCCCGGGGGCGGCGCCTAGAGCCTCCGCGCCCGGGAGGAGCACCCCGAGTACCTGCCCGAGTACCCGGAGAACCTAAGGTACCCAACAGACTCGCCCGGGGGCGCCGCCAAGAGCCTCCGCGCCCGGGAGGAGCACCCCGAGTACCTGCCCGAGTACCCGGAGAACCTAAGGTACCCAAAAGACTCGCCCGGGGGCGGCGCCATTAGGTGCGCAGGTCCGCGACCACGTGTCCGAAAATGTCATCCAAATGTGACAGGAATATCGGATAGCGCGTACGGGTCAGGTGCACAGTGTGGAGGAACATGTGCCCTGGGGATCAGGTACCCCCCGGGGGGTACATCAGCGGGCACGGCACACTAAATTTTTATGAACATATTTCATTCTTACTTACGAATTTGTTCTCAGTGGGTCATGTCTCGTGGCACACTCAGGCTCCTAAACCCGCTTCATGTCCAGCCCAGGCAGGCGACTCTAAGTAAAGTCATGTGATGTCACTTAACGGGAAAGATCATTTTCTATTTATGTGGGACTTGGTTTTTTGTAGTCCTATGGGCCTTATGGTTTAAATTGAAATGATAATTATTAATTAATTAGCATAATATATTTGTTTTCTTTTCCATATGTTTTATGGTAATGTTTATAAATTCTGATGACTTGTATTGTATTAAGTCTTTGTATGTTAATGGTATCAGTCCTTGGGACGTAATTGTTTCTGTGAGTTATCCTGGATTAATGCTTTAGGCATTTGAATTTATAATATAGAGCTTAATGCTGCTAAATATTTCAACTTTATAAATACTATCATCCTTCCACAAAACAATTACTAAAATCTTGCCGTAAAAGTCTCGACTTCAGGTTTTATAAAAATTCTCACATACTATTATTAATATTACTTAAAGCTTAACACCTGGTTCACACTACTTAAGTTTTGGAAGTCCTGAGGGGAGTTTTACTCCCTGGCGCCCAATTACAAAAATTAACTCTGGACACCAACGCCACTCTACCTTAGAAATTGACTGGAGCACTGAGCTAAGTTATGGGCTAAACCTATACATGTTATATCTCCGATTTGCATTTTATAATACGTATTTATGAACAATTTCTCATAGTTATGCTTAATTATGTACAGTTTTTTTTTACTGGCGTATTAAAAACTGCATAAGCTGAGCCTGTGCAAAAAAAATTCATAAGTACGAATAAAAATGTTCATAAGAGTTTAGTGTGGGGGCAGCAGAAACAAATCGCGCCCACGTGCGAAATAAATGAAGAAAAAAATCACCTCCGTCACAAGACCTCGTCTCTAATCTGTCTGCTGCAGTCGCACGCGCTCGCGCCGCTAACAAAGGAATGCTCGTCGTCCACCTCATCTAGTGCCTCCTCCTCCTCCTTCTCCTCGTCCCGCTGCACCCCCTCCCCCGCCCCGCGCCGAGTCTGCTAGACGCACGCTAGCGCCGCTAGAGCTAGAGTGTGGTGTGGACTGTGGCTAGCCTTGACGTTTTGCCCTATAAATACCTGTTCGGAGCCGAGCCGAGCCGAGCCGAGCCGAGCCGAGCCGAGCCAAGCCGAGCCGAGCCAAGCCAAGCCGAGCCCTGAGCGTCTCCCGCGCCGCCGTGACTTGGTCGGTGTGTCAGTTGTACGATGCCCCCCCCCCCCCACCTTCGCGCGCGCGGGGGTTAAAAACACCCCCGCCGGGTTAAAAATACCTACGGCCCGCGGGTATTTGCAGCGTAGAACAAAACCTGGCCCCGGCGCTGGCCGGCGCGGGCCGGTTGCGCCCGGTGCGGTGGGGGCGGCAGGCGCGGCGGGGGCGGCAGGCGCGGCGGGGGCGGCGGGGGCGGCGCGGCGGGGGCGGCGGGGGCGGCGGGGGCGGCGAGGGCGGCGCTGCAGGCAGCGGGCTGCCAAGGCGTTAGGGCCGCATCACCGCAACAAAAGTTCTAGCGCGAGGTTTAAATCGACGTACTACCGTAGTATGATACTCGTTTAGATGTATCTGACATGAGCCGTTTATATTTCCGCGAGTACTGTATTCCTTTTTTTTTTCAGGATCAGACGCTTTGAAGCTCAGAGAGTGAAGAGACGCTGGAAAGGAGAGCCTCTGCCCACTTCGGGCCGCCCCGCCCGCCCGCGGCGCTGTTCGGGCAGGGCCGTGGATCAGCTCTCGAGGTTCGCCGAGAGCACTCGGACAAATGGAAACGCCACTCGGAGGCTCACGGGCGGGGCGGGGCGGGGCGGGGCGGGGCAGGGCGAGGCGGGGCGGGGCGGGCGGGGGCCTTCCTCGACAACAACACGAACTACGACATGAGCATCGAGCAGGACACTCACAAGCGCGCACCTTCAAAAGAGCGACACTCGTTCAGTTGCATTTCCAGTGTACAGTACCGCAAAAACAGACAAATCCGATTGTTTGGCCGCCTCTCGCATATAACGAGGTGCTGTTTTCTGCCAAAGCGCGCAGCTAACAGGCGGAGGGGGGGGGGGCATGTCGGAGGCGTAGGGGCGAGCGCACGGGGGTCTTGTGCAGCGGCAGGAGCTGCAGCACGAGCGGTCGGTCTGTTATAATGGGCAAAAGTGCGCCCTTAGAGTGAATAGCAAGAGGGAGAGGCGCCTCGACCCTTTGGCAAGAAAATGTTGTTCGGCGGGACTTTGTGCCCCGCCACCCCCGCCCACTACAAGGACATCGCTAGACGAGTAAGAACGCGACCGCCGCTCTCCAGCGAGCAGCTTTGACGGGGAGGAGGGGGGAGGCTCGCGGAGAGCATCGCGTCGTAGGGCTCGCTGGAGTCCAGCCCGGCCTCCAGGTCGCCGTCGAGGCCTGGAGTATCGGAGAGCATCGCGTCGTAGGGCAGTCTGGCCCGGCCTCCAGGTCGCCGTTGAGGCCTGGAGGCTCGGAGAGCATCGCGGCGTAGGGCAGTCTGGCCCAGCCTCAAGGTCGCCGTCGAGGCCTGGAGGCTCGGAGAGCATCGCGTCGTAGGGCAGTCTGGCCCGTCCTCCAGGTCGCCGTTGAGGCCTGGAGGCTTGGAGAGCATCGCGGCGTAGGGAAGTCTGGCCCAGCCTAAAGGTCGCCGTCGAGGCCTGGAGGCTCGGAGAGCATCGCGTCGTAGGGAAGACCGGCACGGCCTCCAGGTCGCTGTCGACGACCTGGCGGGGAGGGAGCAGGACAGGACGTCGTCCTTGCTCAGCAGGAGACGTCTGCCTGCTGGAGTGAGCGTCCCGACGCGAGGCGCCGCGGCGCGCAGCGCAGCGCCGGGACAGGACGGGAGGGCCCCGGCCGGGCATCGATCCCCGTCCGGCCCGGCCCAGCCCCGCCCCGCCCCGCCCCGGCCGCGACTCGACGAGGCCCCCGCCGCCCCAGCGGCGCGTCGCACACGCCATGCCGCCTAGCCCAGCGAAGGGGACGGGGGCGGCGCGGGGGGGAGAGGGGGCGCGGGGGCGGCGCGCAGCCCCACCAGCACCGCGAGGGAGCCGAGGGGCAGAGCGAGGCCGCGGCACAGCGGGCTGCTGATGAAGTAGTGTGGGGCGGCTGGGGGTGGGGCGGGGCGGGGCGGGGCGGGGCGCGGCGCGGCGGGGGTGGGAGGGGACTGGGGTTGGGTACCAAAACAAAGCGGCTCTCCGGAGCGCCCCGCCCCGCCCCCGGGCCGGGCCGGGCTGGGCCGGGCCGGGCTGGGCCGGGCCGGGCTGGGCCGGGCCGGGCGGCGCGCTCAGCCCCATGGCCCGCTGCGCCTCCACCCCCTGTACGTCGTTAGAGCCGCCCCCGCCCCCGCGCCCCCCGCCACCCACCCCCGCCCCTGCCCCCGCCCCCGGGGGCACAGGGTGCGCTGTACACGGGGGCCGCGGCGGCAGGCAGCGGGAGCAGCACAGGCCAACATGAGCCCGGCCCGGGCAGGCCAGGCCGGGCCGCCCCCGAACAGGTCCTTACACTGCTGCCCCCGGGGGCGGCTCCGCCCCGCCTCGCCCCGCACCGGCCGGGGTCACAGACACATAGCGCCATTGTTTCTGCGCCCCGGGCCGGGCCAGAAAGGCACGCCACATTAAAATATATGGGAAGCGGAAAAACTACGCGGAGAATGGGAGGGTCGCCCGGCCCGGCGCGGCCCGGCCAGTACCGCATCAGTCCAGGACAAAGGGAGAGTGGGCGTTCGTTCAGTGGATTATTCTCGGGCGGTTGTAAAACAAGATCGCCAAAACTGAGCGAGCAGATCAGCGGAAAAGCCGTCGCAAGGCTTCGTGTCCACTTCTGCTGATTTTGCGTTTGTGAAATGCACTGGATACTAGCGAAATAAAACAGGTCGAGGAGGCCGACATTCGACATCCCTAACCTATTGTCACGAATGTTGCACCCCTACTACATTCGGAATATCAATATCGAGATAAATAGACAGGTATGTGTCCTGGAAACTAAATTTCGATCCCAAATCACTCTTTAGTACAGAGACAATCAGCTTTACGTCCCCGGAATCCGTAAAGTCCGTAGTCTCGGCTCGAAACAGCAGCTCAAAGTTACGGAATACCAGCAATCATTTTACTCTTCGCCCGCCTAACCCTAAAGGCCGACTAGTGCATAGATGTGCGAAACAACACACTTTTCAAGTGCGAAACGACTTCAAACCTAAAGATACACAGTGTGGAACCGAAAAATATGGCCAGGCAACAGAATCTCACTCACCTCACCTCCATTCGGCGCGCGGAAAGCGGAGCTCTGGCGTCGTTACGTAGCATATTTAAAAAAACCTTCGGCTTAAAATGCGCCCCGGGGTGCCACACGTACCGGACCAAGGCGCGATGTCCCTGTTATGTCTTTTGTGAGTTCCTTTAACTATTTTCTTGGGATTCTTTCGGATATCGTTTAACTAAAACTCCAACGTGAACTTCTTCTTTTTAATAAACCGGAAACTGAGAGTAGGGGTTTACAGGAAACAGAACAACAGAAAAACAATGGCTACTGCCAACCTTAGAACACTACAGTACCCCTTTGCGTTTTGTGAACAATCTAGAAGATTTTCACGGCAAGTTTGAGTCTTCGCAGTGCCTACACGGACAGAAGTAACCGAGAACAGACATGTCTCTAACCTGACACAACAGACCTGCAGGTCCGCATGCGACTTTCCGAGCGGTCGGTTTCGGAGCAGTGTTGGCAGCTCGGTACGCATCATCCGACGAGCCCGGCGGGTGGTTTCAAATGATGCACGGCAGTACAGTACCAGGTACCAGTACGTGTTTACGGCAGGAATAGTCACTTCACTGTCAATACCAGAGCGAGGATCCTCGCCCTCAGGAGAGCGAGATATTTTCCCTCTCTCTTTGAGAGCGAGGTGTGGTTTTCTCGCTTGACTAGAGCAATACATTTAAAAATCTCGCCCTATTTGAGCGAGGATTGGGAAACTTCGCCCATTTTGAGTGAGGATTTTTATCCTTAATCTCACTCATTTTGAGTCATGTTATAGATTCTTTCTTAACAAGAGCGAGGTTCCTACAGACTCACTTAAATATGGCAGCGGAAAAAATCTCGCTCTTTTTAAGTCAGCTCCTCACTCTAGCATTTGCAGTGTTGCGAGCAGCATTAACCTCCCTAAACATATTTTTACTGAACGTTGAGCTGGTACAACAAGTGACTTAAAAGAAAAGAAACTTCTGGTAGGTGCGCATAGCGCAAGTCTGTTGGCAATGTTCTGGTGGTACCGCTGGACGGCGTGGCTATGGCCGGGGCCGGGGCCGGGGCCGGGGCCGGGGCCGGGGCCGGGGCCGGGGCCGGGGCCGCGCTGGTCCCCATGGCCCAACAGGGCGGGCCCCGCACGGCCTCGGCCCCGCACGGCCCCGCGCCACGCCACGCCACGCCACGCCCCGTCCTGCTCGCGGATCGATCCTCGCAATGCCAGTGCGCCTCGCAGGGCTCGCAGGGCTCCGCCGGCCCGGCGCTGTGGTGCCGGTGGCGGGGCTGGGCGGGCCGGGGCGGGGCGGGGCGGGGCGGGCCGGGCCGGGCCATCAGACTACCCCCTACCCCGCGGGTACACATCGTCATCGCACCATGATTTTAAGCCCGGTATAATCATGGTGCGATTATTTCACCTCCCGCTGATCTTCTTCCACGTCGAGCTCCCCGTCCCCGTTCCCGTCGCGAGGCGGGGCCTCTATCGGCCGCTCCAACTCCGCCTGCAGGCCTCGCCTCTCCTCATCCACCTCAAGGAGGCCGTCATGGAGCCGGCCTCGATAATGGACCAGCCGGCCGGGCCGGTAATGACGTCACAAGGGGAAGGTTCTTTCACCCCCCCCCACCCCTCCTGCTCGCCCGAGACAAAGAGAGCGCCCCCCACTCGTTGGGCATGCTCCACGGATAATCCGAGTGATTGCATCCGGATCCGGCGGCTGCACGCTGCACCGCACTGCACCGCACAGCACCGCACGGAGGCGAATCCCCTCCTCTCTGACAAATGAAATTTGCACGTCACAGATGTGCGGCCGGGCCGGGCCGGGCCGGGCCGGCGGCGGCTGTGCCAGAGCCAGCGTCCCGCACTGGATGACCGCAACCAGCACGCAGCAGGGGGCCGTAACCTAACACGAATGTGCTTATAACGTTATCTAACCCGTTAAGGCTACAACTTTTAACTTAGGGGCCCACTGACTTGACGTTGTTATGGACCTAATGTGCCGGATAGAAGGTGGACGTTCGCCAGATCTTCGACAGACGATACATCGTTATAACTTTAACTTTTAATATAAAGTTCGAAACGTTACGATGAGTAACTAAAGCAAATCAAAGTTATGTTAAGTGACGGAGCCCTGGAACGCAGGCGAGGCGGGGGACGCGGACGGGACGGCCTAGAGAGCGCGCAATAGCGCCGAAGGACGCCAACAAGTGCGCCAAGGACTTGACCAGCGGCAGCCCGTGCGCCTCGGCACGGCAGCTCCAAGTGTGTGTGTGTGTGTGTGGGTCTTGGGAACCAGTCAGCTGATCGGTCGGGACTGTGGTGGGAGGGGAGGGAGGCCCTCGCATGCAGGCCTGCAGCGAGCCCCGCCCCGCCTCACCCCACCCCGCCCCGCCCCGCCCCACAGCATCACGCTGCGCCGCGCGGCGCTGCGCTCGTACGGAACAGGCGGTGCCACGGACCGTTATAGCTGGACTCGGGGCCGCGGGGCAGGAGGCGGGGCGGGGCAGGGCGGGGCGGGCTCGCATCGGATGCCTTCCTCCCCCCCCCCCCTCCCCCCAGGCCCAGGAGCCCTCCCGCTCCCAGTCCCTACTCCCTCTCTACCTTGCGGGCTCGCTTCCCCCTCCACGCACGAGAGTGAAAGGGGACGGTAAAACGCCTTGAAAGTTCAACAGGACTGTGTGGAGCTGAGCTCAGCGGCAACCTCAGCAGCAGCAGCGGCAGCAGGCAGAGTCCGACCCGACGAGCTCCCCAGGGTCTGACACTCAGCAGAGCGGCCTGAGGTGTTCAGCAGTGTTGCCAGAAAAGTAGGCAATAAGTAGCCCAAACACAGTGGAGTAAAGAGGGCGGCATCTGCGCCTGCCTACTTGGCAACATACAGCCACCTGTGCAAAGGTGATGCCTAGTAGGCAGGCGCAGATGCAGCCCGCTTTACCCCACTGTGTTTGGGCTACTTATTGCCTACTTTTCTGGCAAACACTGGTGTTCAGGCGCGGCCTGGGCCTGAGCGGGAACCTGAGCGGCGCCATACGCTAAGCCACGGCCCGTGAGCAGAGCCGCCCTCAGCCTGAACACCAGTCGGACACACTCAGATGCACAGCCCCGCCCCGCCCCGCCCCGCCCCGCCCCGCCCTGATGCACGTGCACGTATATTCGCCGCTGAACTCTGCGGGTGAGTGCGCGGGCGTGCGCGTGCTCGGACTGGTGCGTGCGGGGCGGGGCGGGGCGGGGCGGGGCGGGGCGGGGTGCAGGGCGCGACAGGACGGACCACCCGGAGAAGGAGGACGTCAGGCGCGGTTTTAAGTCCGACTGACGGGTGGGGCGATGTGCTGTGGGTTGCCTACATACAGGGGGCCTACCTTTCAGGCGGTTTTCACACCTAACGGGGGGTGGGGGTAGGGGATTGCCCCATCGCCCCCCCCCCTATAAAACCGCGCCTGGAGGACGTTTCGTTCACCCCCGGCCCTCCCCGCCCCGTCCCGGCCCGCGCGGCAGCGCGCTGCAGACCGATCAGAAGGGACTCGCAGGTGACGGTCTAGAGCAGCGCGCCCAGCGCCGACCCCGACCTGGCGCAACGCGGGCCGCCCCGGCCCAGAGCACGTGTGCGACGGGCGTGGCGGTGCCGAACGGCAGGGCGGGGCGGGGCGGGGCGGGTCGGGGGCGGGGCGCCAATCTCAGTGACCATCTCGGCGCGGGAGGGGACGGCCGGCTCGGCCATCGGCGACCTTTGGCGCCGTCCGATGACGCGGAGTGCGGCGGGGCGGGGCGGGGCGGGGCGGGGCGGGGGGGGCGGGGCGGGGCGGGGCGGGGCCAGCAGGGGTCGCGTTGGGCCGGGAGGTTTGGGTACAACTCCGGCAGGGGCAGGGCAGGCCCCACACGCCACCGTGCCGCACCATGATTATCCCTCCCCTAGGCACAAGGAGGCCCGGGGGGGGGGGGGGGGGATACCCTCATCCTGGGATGGTACGTAGTACCCCCGGAATAATTATCCCGGGGGTAGGTTCTTCACATCACTGGTCGCTGTGCATCGTTCAAAAGAGGGCTCTTGAGCTGAGGCGCCGGCTGTCCAACATTACTTTGCCGCTGACGCGTAGATTTCACTTTTGAAATTTGACGTCCTCAGCAAGTGTTTGCCGCAGCAGGTCGAGCGGCGCGGTCGGGAGTTTGACAAACGAACGACTCGGCGCACGGATTTTTCCCCCCAAGTTTTGACTCTAAAAATTGTTTATGCAAGATGTACTTAGATTAGCTCTTAGGCTAAGAGGTAATTCTCCAATAGCGAAACGCAGTGTTTGCACACAAGTTACGATTAGAGGGAATTATTTTCTGAGAGGTGACGCCCCTCCCGCCCCCCTCCGTCCTCCTCGTATGCAGGGCCGGGCGAGCTCGCACGTGCAGCGGGGCGGGTCGTTGACCGGGGAGCGGGGCGGGGCGGGGCGGGGCGGGGCGGGGCGGGGCGGGGCGGGGAGCCCGAGCGAGCCAGCAGCGAGAGCGGTCGGGTCGGCCCGGACGGGACGGGTGGGCCAGGCTGGGTTTGGGCCCTGCCGCCCGCCGCGCCACGCCGCGCCACGCCACGCCCCAGCGCGCCAGCGCGCCCCCCAGTTAGCTGTGGCGCGGTGGCGTGGTGTGGCGGGGCGTGGCGGGGCGTGGCGGGGTGTGGCGGGGCGTGGCGCGGCGGGGCGGTTCCTCGCGGGGCAGTGGCCGTACCCAGCCCGTCTACCCCGGGCGGGTCGACGCGGCGGGCTGTACAGTACCTACTGTGCAATGCCATCAAGCAGGCAGCAGGCAGCCCGACCGAAGGCGGCAGGGGCGTAGGAAGGTTCTGAAAAGTGGGGGGGCACGTCGTGTGTGTTGCCTACCTCTAAGGGGCCGTAGAAGAAAAAAATATTGCTAAACATGAAGAATTTTTCTTTTATTCTAGTCAAACCACCAGGCGCAGGATGACGATAGTGAACCATTTGAGCTTCACCGAAAGCTATCACCATTCCGGGTAAATTTACTTACTTACGTCCCCCCAAAAGTGGGGGGGCACGGCCCCCCCACCTCAAAAAGGTGGGGGGGCACGTGCCCCCCCGGCCCCATAGGCTCCTACGCCCCTGGAAGGCGGGCGCTCCGCGAGAGGCGCGATCGGGGCGGGGCGTGGCGTGGCGGCGTTGTGCGAGTGCGAGATGAAGTACTACTTCACTGCAGGGTGTCTGCAGGATGGATTCTCTATGGATGCTCTATGTACAATAGGCCAAAGGAGCCAGAACTAGTGCGCACCGCAGGATCACGCTCCCCACAGGAAGAACGCTGTCACACAACACTTTCGTTTGCGTTACCGCTGTGTCACGTCACCCGTGCCGCTAGTGTCACGCGCATGCGCGGGGCTGGGCGGGGCGGGGCGGGGCGGGGCGGGGCGGGGCGGGGCGGGGCGGGGCGGGGCGGGGCGGGGCGTAAGCCGATTGCGCGCCTCTCATTGTCAGGGGCACAGGTACAGCACGCGTTCCGCACACGGGGCGTGCGGGCGTATGGGTAATTGTAGAAGTGAAACACTCGTGGCTCTTAGAGGTGTATTCCCTTCACCCAGAGAAGCGAGTACTTGAATTTCACAAGTACAGTTGGCGCAGAAGCCCATTTTAGCCTTGTTGTAGAAGTGAAACACTCGCGGCTCTTAGAGGTGTATTCCCTTCACCCAGAGAAGCGAGTACTTGAATTTCACAAGTACAGTTGGCGCAGAAGCCCATTTTAGCCTTGTTGTAGAAGTGAAACACTCGCGGCTCTTAGAGGTGTATTCCCTTCACCCAGAGAAGCGAGTACTTGAATTTCACAAGTACAGTTGGCGCAGAAGCCTATTTTAGCCTTGAATCAAGAACATACGTTTCATTTAAGCTCAACGGGGAACGATTCGAGAACAAATTGGCGTTGAATTGAGCCCAACTACTCAAGTCCATTGGAACTTGTAAAATTCAAGTATTTTGCACTTGATGCAAGTATACTGCACTTGATACAAGAACACGCTTTTCTGGGTGTTTGACTGTGATTTACCTCTCAAGCTTGGGGGTACAATTGATTTTGCCATGGTCCGGGTCGGTGAGCGACTGAGCGCGGGAGGGGAGGATGTGCGCCCCGCCCCGCCGCAGAGAGCTCCACTGAACAGAACTGCCAGGACGGAGTAGCGACGCCGTCGGTCAGGGCCCGGGGCGGCGGAAAATCGAACAGCCAACCTAAAATATGCATTAACCCTTTGCCTCCCTGGAGGGGGCGGGGCGGGGCGGGGCGGGGCGGGGCGGGGCGGGGCGGGGCGCCTAACGGAGCCTGCGCCTGTGGCTGCGGCTGCGCCTGCCGCCAGGGCACGAGGAGGTCCTGCGGCCCACCCCCGCTAGGGGCGCTTGCCCCAAGATGCGCGCCTTCGCGACCAGGTCGCGCGCGGCGTCATGCCCATGTCACCTGTGAATGCGCCACGTGACTCGGCGGGTCGAGTCTCCAGTCCGAGAGTCTCGCCTCTAGGTGACACCCAGACACCCAGAGAAGCGTGTTCTTGACTATTTCTCAAGTATACAATTTGGTGCTTAATCCAAGCCCAACTCAGCCTTAAACCAAGAATACAGGTTTCATTTCAAGCGCGAAGGGGAACAGCTTGAGAACAAATCTGGGCTAATTCGAGCCCACACGCTCAAGAACATTGGTACTTGATCCAGTCAATCGTTTCAAAGTACAATCCGCATGATCCAAGAACACGCTTGGTGGCCGCGACCCTTCGAAACACTGTCAAAAGGAATGGTTTTTGACAAACTTTTGTTCCCGCGCAAAAAACAAAGTTAAGCGGGCGTTACACACAAAATGACACTCGTCTCACCATTGCACGCACAGTGACTTTTGCTCCGCCACGCTTATCAAACACCACAAAGCGAAGGCATAACCAGTTCCAATGCGAATAGAGCTTTTGTGTTTGACGCTGGCGCTGCAGAGTTGCGGGCAGCGGCTCTGCTTTGGATGTATTTATTTCTATTCCTGCCCGGGAGTCCCTGTCGACGTGCCCTATTGGCCCTGAATAGGAGCGCCCAAACAAACGCGCGTTGGGTCTCAAAGTGTCGCCAGCCCGCCCGCCCCCGACGGCCGGCCTCCAGCCCGCCCGCCCGCCCCCCACGGCCCGCCCCCAGCCCGCTCGCATTGTGGGGACCATTCAGGCCCCATTGGACGGGGCCGCGGTGCCCTGCATAGCGCTGCGCGGGGCGGGGCGGGGCGGGCCGAACTTATTAGCCAAGTGGCCGCTGCGCAGAGCTACGCAGCGCGCACCAGAGAGCGGGAGAGAGAGAGAGAGGGCGAGAGAGAGAGAGAGAGGGCGAGAGAGAGAGAGAGAGAGAGAGAGAGAGAGAGGGCGAGAGAGAGAGGGGGCGAGAGAGAGAGTGAGAGAGAGAGAGAGAGAGAGAGAGAGAGGGCGAGAGAGAGAGAGGGCGAGAGAGAGAGGGGCGAGAGAGAGAGAGAGAGAGAGAGAGAGAGAGAGAGAGAGAGAGGGCGAGAGAGAGAGTGAGAGAGAGAGAGAGAGAGAGAGAGGGCGAGAGAGAGAGAGGGCGAGAGAGAGAGGGCGAGAGAGAGAGGGCGAGAGAGAGAGAGAGCGAGAGAGAGAGAGAGAGAGGGAGAACGAGAGAGAGGGCGGGAGAGAGAGGGGGCGAGAGAGAGAGAGAGAGAGAGAGAGAGAGAGAGAGAGAGAGAGAGAGAGAGAGAGAGAGAGAGAGAGAGAGAGAGAGAGAGAGAGAGAGCTCTCCCTCTATGCCGCGCTGCTCTCGCCCTCTATTTCCCTTCAATCACCGTGATGGCTATTCGACAGCCCGGTAACGCACTCTGCGTCTGTCTGTCTGTCTGTCTGTCTGTCTGTCTGTCTGTCTGTCTATGTGTTTGTCTGCTCGTCAGGGCGGCGGAGGCGTGGGCAGCGAGGGCTTATGCTTATGGAAGGCAATAATGAGGTCAAGGTCCCCCACTCCCTTTTCACTTCCATCGTGGGATCCGGCCGGGCCGAGTGGGTCCTAACAGCCTGCGGTGGGGTGGGGCGGGGCAGGGCGGGGCGGGTCGGGGCTGGCGGGGCGGGGCGGGGCGTGCCACCTCGGACCGGCCCTCCACTCCGCTCCTCTCCCCTCCGAGGTACCTGTACCGGTGCGCCCGGGTCCGGGCCGGGTCCGGGGAGAGGTGACACCTCACCTCACCTCGGGCATCCGGGTGGGGGCCGCCACGCCCCGCCACGCCCCGCCACGCCACGCCACGCCACGCCACGCCACGCCACGCCCGGTCCGATCCCTGACCAACACCTGCCCGGGGCCGGGCCTGTACCAGCCTCTTCAACTTCAACGAGGATTCATTTTCACGGCAGTTTCGTCCCGCCCCGGACGCCCCCATTCCTCTCCACTCTGAGGCGAGAAAGACCAACAAGCGAGGAAGGGGAACTCAACGGGCCCCCATAATGGCAATAAACTTAATTTCAGATCGTCATCCACAGCACCTCGGTGACTTTGAGGTACAGAACGCCTTGTGTAGGACGGCGGTGCACGGCGCAGGCCTGCTGCCTCGTAGGCAACCACGCCCGGCTGCTCGCACGGACGTTGGCGCGTTGCCTACCCTCCAGGGGGCCAAGCTTCGTACCCTTAAACAGGCAAAGGTGTGAATTTTCTCAGGAATTTCACACACTTTCCACATGTACGTGCGGAGCCGTGCCAGGTCGGCAGCGTACCCAGAGCCCCCGTGAGGGTGACAGTTCATCACCGCCCCGTAAGCAAGTTTGCGGCGCCCCGCCCCGCCCCACCCCGCCCCCCTCACCCACCCCGCCCCGCCCCGCCCGACCATAGCAGGCAGGGAAGCAATCACGCAAACTTTGTCATGTCGTTCGCACGTTGTCACCGGGCAGGTCCCGGGCGCAGGGCGCAGTGCAGGCCACCAAGACCCTCTTGTCCCTGTCCGGGCCGGGCCATGGCAGCGCAGTGCGAGCTCCTGCTCCTCGGCCTCAGCGGGGACGGTGCCGACGACGCCTTCGCACTCGCGGCCCGCCCCACCCCGCCCCACCTCACCCCGCCCCACCGCCGCCCGACTAAATATATCGCGCCAAAATACCGGACGATTTCTAGTTATTTTTACCCCCGACGCACCGGCCGGCCGGTAGGCAAGCCGGTAGGGCACACTGTGCGTATCGCATGGTATCGCTTTCGCCCCCGGCCCGCCCCCCCATCCCGCCCCCGGCCCGCCCCTGGCCCGCCCCCGGCCCACCCCCGGCCCAACCCCTGCACAACCCCCGGGCGGGGCGCGGGGCAGGGCGGCGCGGGCGCAATGCGCGATGCGCATATCTCATGCCTTCCTCCCGGGATCTTTTCTCTTTCACCATCCCCCCTCCCTTCCTCTCTCTCTCTCTTCTCTCTCTTTCGCTCTGTCTTCTCTCTCCCCCCCGTACGCACAAGTGCTCGGCCCGCGCTTTTCTATTTCTCTATCCTGTGAGGCGTGACGGCCCCGCCCTGCTCTCCCCCCTCGCCTCGCAACGCCCTGCGACGCCACGCCACGCCACGCCACGCCACTCCGCGCCCGCGAGTCCCGTACGCAGCTCGAGGCTGTGCTCGGCTGGCTGAGCGGGCGCGGCGGGGCGGGGCGAGGCGCGGCGGGGCGCGGCGGGACCCCGCTGAAGAGCCCCCTACCCACTGCAGCAGCTAGGAAGCTTGCGTCTGCCTGGTCTGATCTCCTCGCGCCTGCAGGAACACCTCCTGCTGCGTCTGCTGACGATTGTCCTGCTGCAGGAACACCTCCTGCTGCTCCTGCTGACGCTTGTCCTGCTGCAGGAACACCTCCTGCTGCGTCTGCTGACGATTGTCCTGCTGCAGGAACACCTCCTGCTGCTCCTGCTGACGCTTGTCCTGCTGCAGGAACACCTCCTGCTGCTCCTGCTGACGCTTGTCCTGCTGCAGGAACACCTCCGGCTGCTCAGGCTGACGCTTGTCCTGCTGCAGGAACACCCCCTGCAGCGCCTGCTGACGCTTGTCCTGCTGCAGGAACACCTCCGCCTGCGCGTGCTGACGCTTGTCCTTCTGCCGCTCCGCTCACGGCCCTGGCTCAAAAGTTCTGGCAAAGCCGCGGCGGATAGTTCGGTGCTCGGTGCGTCCGCCATTGTGAGTAACTTTGCGTTTGGTGAAGCCAGGCCCGGTCCGGCCCGGGCGGCCGCGCACGCTCTTTGCTGCGCACAAGTCCGTCGCATGGCTTTCGCAACTTTTACATCATGAATGATAAAAGTTGTGCGTCTCCTGGCCGATGTTCCGACGCACAGGGCCTCTGCGTGTCCGAGCCCCAGCGCACCGTGCAGAGCGCCACTCTCCCAGAAACTACCAGCACCCGACATGAATTAGCCGTTCTCCCACAGCTGCAGAGGCGACCAGCGCCCGTAAGATGTAAAAGTTTCGGCCTGGCCCGTTACGCAAGGCTTTGGAGAGAAGAGCAAGGGCGAGGGGGTTTGCGAGTAGCGGGGCGGGGTGGGCGGGGTGGGCGGGGTGGGCGGGTGCGAAGCTGGGCCCAACAGAAGACGCCCAAAACCGGCCGGAGGCAGCGGCATGCGCCGATAGCCCCCCCTCCCCTGCCCCCTCCCCGGCCCGCCCGCCACCCCCGACCCGACCACCCCCCGGCACCTCCCGCCTCCCGCCACCGCCCCACCCTAAGTTCACGCCTCGCCCGCCCCGCAGCGAGCCGCACCTCCCCAGCGCGCCCCACCCCGCCCCGCCCCGCCGCGCCGCGCCGAGCCCACCCACACCCACACCCCTAGGACCCGACGGCTATTAGGTCACAGTGCACCCCTACCCATCCCCCCCCCCGCCCCGCCCCCCCCCCCCCCCCCCCCCCCTCGGCCGCGCCCCCGCGGCGGCTGCGTAGAGCCGCGCTGCGCCACGCGTCGACCACACCCCGCCCCGCCCCACCCCACCCCGCATGTGACCCAGTGAGACGCACCATAGCGCACTGGCGCCCCGCGGCGCGAGACCGTGCTGTCCATTGTACAGGCGCACCCTGCAAACAGGAACACCCTTGGAACGCCCTCGGAACGCCAGGGACGCCCCTCGCATGCAGTTGCCGGCCCTGCTTCACCTTGGCACGGGGCGGGGCGGGGCGGGGCGGGGCGGGGCGGGGCGGGGCGGGGTGGGGCGGGGCCGAGCGGACCTCGCCGCACACCGCACATACGGCACATCCTCGATATAATGCCCGCTGTATCGATTCCCCCTTCACGGACTATTGCTCGAACCTTCCCGTCCTGCACGTGCAGCTCTAGAACCACGCGTCGGTGCCCAGATTTTCCGTGCGCGGGGCATCGCCGAGCCAAACTTAGTCTGATAAAAACACCCGTGTAGTACGTTTGACAGGTCCGACAGCACCCTCCTCGGAGGCGGTCTCCTCGGGCCTGCACGGGTGCGGGCATACTTGCAGCACGCCGGTTGCCTACCCGCCAGGCGCACCGCGAGCCGGCTGGTTGTTTGGGTGTTCAAAACTGACTTTTTGAGCACGACTTGGGCACGGTTCCCGATCTTGGATTGGGCCAGAACGGGGCTTGTTTGAAAGATAACTTTGCCACCTTGCAAACAAGCCGTGTTCGGCCCCAATCCGGGGTCGGGAAACCTGCCCAAGTCGAGGTCGAAAAGTCAGTTTTGAACACCATACTGGTTGTGTCGGGTCACGACCCCGACGACGCGACGTCACGGAGTCACAGTGCATGGCGCGCTGGTGCTGGGCGCGGGGCGGGGCGCGGGGCGGGGGGGCGGGGCGGGGCTGCGGGGCGGGGCGCGGGGCGCGGGGCGTCGCGGCGCGGGCCAGAGGGACGCCGGGCGCCGGGACACGCCGCGCCGTCACCCGGGCCGGCGTCGCCTTTCACTTCACCTCCCGGACGGTGCGGCCCACCGGGCGCCGGGCCCGGACACCAGGCGGAGGTGCGGAGGTGAGGTATGCCGTGCGGCTAGCGCCCCGCCCACCCCTCGGCCCTGGCCCGGCCCGGCCCGGCCACTCCGCACGCGGGGTTCTTAACTCTGGACGGATCTTCAAGTTCGCAGAGCGAAGTTCATTCGTCAACTACGTCCCTCGGCCGTTACACCCAGAGAAGCGCGTACTTGAATTTCTCAAGTACTTTTTGGCGCTCAGTCCAAGCCCATTTTAGGCTTGAATCAAGAAAATTCGTTTCATAACAAAGGGCAATGATTCGAGAACAAATTGGGGTTGAATTAAGCCCAACTACTCGAGTACAATTGAAACATTCAAGTATTTTGCACTTGATTCGAGTATTTTGTACTTGATACAAGAACACGCTTTTCTGGGTGTACTGTACTCATGCATCTCCCGGCCAGGTGGCATGCTCTTGCGAGGGCTTCATTCGATGAAGGGCTCTGTGCTTCATGTGCACGACGGGCATGACGTCGCAGGGCACGGCGGAGAAAAGGGTTGGCGGCATGCTGACGTGGAGTAGGGCGAGCAGGGCGCTCTTCTTGTAGAGTGCATTCGCTGCAGCGGCATGCGAGAGGGGCGGGGCGGGGAGGGAGGGGCAGAGGTGAAAGAGGCCGCGGCGGGGCGGGGCGGGGCGGGGCGGGGCGGGGCGGGGCGGGGCAGGGCGGGGCCCCAGAAAACGGGACGGGCTGAGCCCATGGCTGAAGCCCGCCGTGCCATCCAGGCAGGCCGAGCCGCGCCCGTCCCGGCCCGGCCCGACCGGCCCGACCTCGCCCCGGCAGCGCGGGCACGCCCCTCCCGCCCCGCCCCACCCCGCCCCGCCCCGCCCGCCACGCCCTCCCGCTCTGCGACGCCACGCCGCCGTCAGGTGCGTCTCGCGCGCACGGACATGGACGTGGAGTTCCTCATCGCGCTCCGCGTCGTTGGCAAAGACGCCGACAGGCCGGTGCCGGTGGACGGCCTACCCTGCCCACCTCGACGATGTTCGGGATGAAGCACAGTCAGCCAGTCGCCTTACGAGGTCAGACCTGCCCAGTGTGACCACCTCGTGGTCACCACCAGACACCGCGTGTGGGAATCCGGAGTAGAACTAGGGGAGGGTCGCGGAGGCACTTCTAGCGGGGGCGTGGCGGGGTGGGGCACGCGGAGCGGGGCGGGGCGGGGCGGGGACTTGCTGACGAGTAGAGTCGCCCGCTGGCGGCGGGACGGAGCGGGGCGGGCCGTTTTGCACAGCGCTGCAGGCCAGCCCAGCTGATGACGACACCACAAGGACGAGTCCATGACCTAAAGCACCCCAAGGACGCCCTGACGCTGCTCCTGCCCCGGCTGCAGCGCGCCAGCCCGCCGAATAGGGCGTCCTCCCCTCTGTGCCGGCTGCCCTGCCAGCCGACTGATTCAGATCACTCTCGTCCATCCTTCCTTGTCGCACCTATGGCGGTGCCCTATGCTGGGCACGGCAGAGCTACGTGAGTGCGACAAGGATAGAAGTACGAGAGCGATCCTCGGAAACAGTTGGCTGCCCGTCATTCAAAGATTACGCATAGCTCTCTGCTGCGCTCAAACTGCGTCTCAGCGGCGCGTGCCGAGGAGGCTCCGCGGGCGGGGCGGGGCGGGGCGGGGCGGGGCGGGGCGGGGTGGGGCGGGGCGGAGGCGGGGTGGGGCGGGTGGGGCGGGGCGGGGCGGGGCGGGGCGGGGCGGGGCGGGGCGGGGCGGGGCGGGGCGGGGCGGGGCGGGGCGGGGCGGGTGCCGTCCAGAGGCACTGGCTACCTCGCGAGAATGCGAAATACAATCACGGTGGCTCACTAGTGTGATGGCTAGGCAGAGATAAGGCGCCTCCTGATAGGCAACCAGGTGCGCTGCCCGGCCGGGCCGGGCCGGCCCGAGCTACAGCTCTAGCGCTAGCTCTGTAGGTTAGCTGCTGCAGTAGGTTGCGTCACCTGCTAGCCAGTAGGTCACGTCACGCGACAGGCTCAGAGCAGACAGCTCACGCGGGCAGCCTCTCAGCTAGGTAGCTCAGCTAACTCTGAGACCTGTTCGCTAGCGCAGCTCAGCTAGCCTGTGAGCTACGCGCTGTGCCGCGGCCTGGCGTGGCGTGGCGTGGCGTGGCGTGGCGTGGCGTGGCGTAGCGCTCGACCTCAAGGCTGCGGCAGAGGGAACTCCTGACGGCCGACGGGACGGGCTAGAGCCGCGGCCCGGCCGTACGGGAGAGGGAAACCCAAGACGAACCACCACCGTACGGCCGGACGAGAGAGACGGAGGGACGCACCGCTGCGAGAGCGAGAGAGAGAGAGGGTGAGAGAGTGAGTGAGTGAGTGAGAGAGAGGGAGGGAGAGAGAGCGAGCGAGAGAGAGAGAGCGAGAGAGAGAGAGAGAAAGAGCGAGAGAGAGAGCGAGAGAGAGAGAGAGAGAGCGGGAGAGAGAGAGCGGGAGAGAGAGAGAGAGAGAGAGAGAGAGCGAGAGAGAGAGCGAGAGAGAGCGAGAGAAAGAGCGAGAGAGAGAGGGAGCGAGAGAGAGAGAGAGAGAGAGAGAGAGAGAGAGAGAGAGGGCGAGAGAGAGAGAGAGAGAGAGAGAGAGAGAGAGAGAGAAAGGAGAGGGAATCGCCACGTACGGCGAGGCCCGCGCGTATGGTTGGCGCCAAACGACTTGATAGTGGAAGGCGTAGCCGAGCCTTCGAGTAGTACAGCACGCCCTAGCGGGCCCCGCCCCGTCTAGTGAGAGTTTTTCTTCTTGTAACGAGCGCGCCGCTTACAGCGCGGGGTTGCATGCGTTTCTTCCATCGGTTCCTTCCACATGACCGTAAGCCCCGCCCCCCCCCCCCTCCCCCGCACACATACCTTTCCCCCTGTCTCTACTCTTGATGACGTCTAATGGCTGTGATGCATTATGCAGAGCTTTGTCGGGGCCGCGCAGCGCAGCGCAGTACGCTACTCCTCGACGGCGGCCGCGGCCGGGCCGGGCCTCGACTCACCTGCAGGTCCTCGTCCTCGCTGCGCAGGTGGCTGGCGGCGCGGATGAACCCGGAGCGCCAGCCCCACTCGGAGATGTCATCCGAGAGGCTGTGGAGCGCGCCGGTCACGCACAAGAACCTCTTGCCCACCAGCTCCTGGCGGGGCTTGTAATCCACCTGGCCGCCCCCCGCCTGCCGTTGCGTCCTGCTGCTGCTGCCACTGCTGCTGCTGCTCATTGTTGACGGCGTGGTTGACGTTGCCGTTGAGGCACACAGATTATTTCTCTTTTGATTCACACTTTCACTCGCTTGCACTGCACTTTTTTGGGGAGGGCAATCACTTTATCACTCGGCCCTGGCCAGCGCCGACACTAGCACAACACTGCAACACTCCACCACTCCGCACCGCCCCCCTCATCACCATGGTGAGCTGGGCCGGCGGGGGCGGGGGCCGCCGCGCCCAGGCTGCTCATGCCGAGGCACACGCACACACACACTCACGCACTTTCACAGATCACATAGGGCGCGCACGCACACGCACGCACGCACACGCGCGCACACGCGCACACACACACACATGGACACACGGACGCGGTGACGGCGCGGTGCGGCGCGGTCCCGGGCCAGACGTTAGCGCCTGCCTCCGCGGGTGGACTGGCGGGCGCGGCGCGGAGCAAGGCGCGCGGGGCGGGCCGTGGGGCAGTAGCGGGGCGTGGCGGGGCGGGGCGGGGCGGGGCGGGCGGGGCGGGTCCCCCTCACCACACAGCGGCAGCGGGGGCCCAAAGCGCGCCAGCGCGCCAGCCCAGTCGTGTATCCCTCCGCGTGGAAGGCCAGAGCGGCCAGAGCGGCGAGCCCCGCCGGAGCCCGCCTTTGCCTCGGCGCCAACGGCACGGCCCCTCCTCGCTCGAAAAGTAGTCCGCGGCGCCCCGCCCCGCCCCGCCCCGCGCGGTAACGGGCCGCGGAGCACGGTCTGCGCCGGGTAAGCTGAGCCTGCGCGCGCTGCAGTTCCGCTCACGGCCGCGGGCTGCGCTTACGTCGCGCCGACCCTACTCGGCTCGGGCGGTCGAGCTGAGCCGAGGACAGCCGAGGACTGCCGAGCCGGGCCGAGCGCGGCGGCGTTCAGAGCCACAAGCAGGCTGGCCAACCGCCCGGCCTCGAGCTCCCCTCGGTCGACAACACCTTCATCACGAAAAAATTGGGATCACAACCTAGAAATTTAGCTTGTTTTTTGGAGGCTCCTGCTCTTTAAATTTGGAAATTTACTTTCAAGCAGCGGATATTGCAGTGAATGGCAGGCAGAATCTCAAAACTTAAGTGAGTATGGCTGGTCATCCTGCGGGGAAATCTGTCGCTGACAGTTAAGAAAAGACGAAAACTTGCGTCAATTTTCTTTACCTTTCGAGGCCGCCTGATTATTACAAATATCCTTCGGAAAATTTTTACTCGGGTCGAGTTTTGCGGAGCTGACAGTCAGTTCGTATTAGAAAACGCAAATCACGGGGAGAGTCGGGAGTCGCGCGCGCCAGGCTGGCCAGCCCCAGACGGGGCGGGGGAGTTTTCCCGCCGCTGCTAGGCGGAGGGGAGTTTTGCGCCGCGCCCGCCGCGTGGTGGCAGCGCCGTCATCACAACCGTCAGCTGCATCATGGCCGCCGCGGCCGTACAGTGATTGTTTGGGTTCGGTTCAGTTCTCGGGTGGAGGAAGGCGACAGAACATCGTCGAGCAGGACAAGTGCAACGAATGTGATATTCACCTCGGAACCATGATCTCATCCATCGTTTCCAGACTCGTCATGTGAGTGCAGACAAATTTTACAGCTGATTTCCAAGTGGCCGCGGATTTTTCCCGAATTTTGAACGGTGGTCGCACTTGTAGGTGTCTTTGTTGTGTGTTAGTGTCTTTGTTCTTTCGTGAGATAAGTCTCAATACCCTTGACGTTTCGTCATTTTTCAACACTCAAGTAGAATGACGTTTGGTGCACCATTTTAGAGACACATTTGGTCGCCGTGGTGACTAAATCGATGCGAAACAAGATCGGTTTCCGATTGTCTTTGTGACACACCAAATGTCTTACTGGTGAACCGATCTAAAAATAGACTTAGTGAAGATCCAAACAAAGAGTCTTAGTTAGAGGGCAGAGCTGAATTCTGAACTACTCTTTGATCTTATCATGATAAGTATTTCGATAAAAAATTAACTCTTGTCATATATTTTTGAAAAAGTAGAGGTTAGGGGAATACACATGTAATGGTATTTACTGTAAGCAATACCAGGAACATATTTTTCTTAGGGTTGTGTTTGGTTTGTCACATTTATGCGTGACATTTTTTGTATTGCTGGAAATTTTTTATAAAATACTTGCAGTGTTTACAGAGACATTGTATAATCAGAATATTTCTTACTGCGACTGAAGTGTTTCTACCGTCTAGTTTGCTGCAATTCATCTTTGACCCTGTAGCCAAGTCCAAATGTGAGAAATAATGCAATTAGTGTTCCAAGTGTAAACTACTTTTAAAAAAACATTATCATATTGAGTGTGAGGCAATACTCCCCCCCTTCTTGATCGAACAAAATTGAAATTTGTGTGAAAAAAATCTTTAGGGTTTTGTCGCCTGTTGCTTACAAGCACCTTGCAATTTATTCTGTTAAGTTGACTATGGTTTATGTTCGCTTCAAAGAGATGAATATTTTCAGTTTTAACATTAATTGAAAGTAGACTTGTCTGCAATATCACGCTCTGCTTTCAGAGTACTGGTGTGTGAAGGGGAAGGGAGGGGGGCAGTCCGGAGTCCGGGCGTTGCCTGACAATGCTGGGCTTGAGCGACATTGGCCTGTTTCCTGTTATTTCCTGTTGCCGGTGCCGGTGTAGCGATGCTCTACCCCCACCCCTCTCCCTCCTCAATATCCTGGCATATCGCTCGCCTATTACGACGGTGTAGGGAGCACGGGAGGGGACGGGGTGGTCCCAGGCCTCCTAGGCCCAGCAGCTCCCTTGCAATCGCATTGCCGCTCCGGGCCGGAAAGTGAACGTGGAACTTGCCTTGGAGGAGCGGATCGCGCTTGGGTTGTCGGTGGACAGTTTCTTGTCCCCCCCCCTACCCCCCACTTTTTTTTTGCGAATCTATTTAACCCGCAGATCTTTCCTCCTCCTTGTACTTTGTGTTGACGCGGTCGCATTTGCATATACGGGCTGTGTCCGAGCGGGGCGGGCCCGGCCCGGCCCGGGCGGGCTGCCCGTTATCCCGACCGCGACCTGGCTCTCGGCTCACACCTCTGTGTTTGCCTTCGCCCACCCCGCCCCGCCCCGCCCCAACCCGCCCAAGGAGTACATACAGCATGCAGTGCAGCCGGCGTGGCCCCCCTTTCACACTTGTGACACGTGGGCCTGGCCGCCCCGGCCCACCCGACCCCGCCCCGCCCCGCCCCGGCAGCACAGGGGCGACTGCCTTGACGGTGCTGTACATGGCTTGCATATACGATGGGGGGCGGAGGGACTCGGACTCAAAACCCCCTGCTTACCAAAGGGCACTCCGCTATACAACCTGGGGCGGTGGGCGGGTAGCACGGCGGTGCGAGGGAGGCGTTGGTCGTTGCCAGGATGGGGTGCGGGCGGACTCCGCCAGCCCCGCCCCGCCCTGCCCTGCGGACAGCTGTGAATACTGCTTCGTTAGCCTGCCAGAGGGGCTCATTCGCTTCTTTTCACTGTACTTCGCGGCTGAGAGCAATTTTTTATTTTCATTTGCATCTGCTTGCTTTTGGACGGATATTAGAGAAATGACAAAAAAAAATGTCATCAATGACAAAGAAAAAAGTGTTGATAAGAACTAGGAGCGCAAGGAAGGAAGGGAAGAAACTCTTCCTACCCTGCTAAGCGAATCGAGTTGGGGTGGGGGAGGGGGTTCTCTCTGCCCCGCCCCGCTGAGGGGGTGGCTGAGCCCCGCCCCGCCCCGCCCTACGCTCCGTGCCTGGCGGTGCCCAGAGGGGCTCAGGGAGTCCCCCCTACCCCTCCCTCGCTCCTCTCGTCTGAGGGACGTCTCTGACAAAGTAAACGCGATCCCCGCTGGAACCAGAGGCGGGTGCGGGGGTGGCGGGGGCCTAAACCAATATGGCGCATCGCGCCATTTATCTCTCCCATTTATTCATATTACTATCGACACTGTTTCATTTCCGGTCGCGTTCATTCACGCCTTGACTCATATGAGTGAGTGAGCCCCGGCCCGGCCCGCGGCCACCTGGTCGAGCGTGTCCAGGTTCTCGTACTTCCGGGTCCGGCGTTGACTTCCCCCAAACGGCGGCGCTCAGAGGAGCCAGGCGGGGCGGGGCGGGGCGGGGCGGGGCGGGGCGGGGCAGCGGCCCCTGCAGCGGCAGCACGCACCGAGCAGCGGGCTGGCCGTATAAGGCGCTGGCATTGGCTCGCTGCCGCCCCGCCCCGCCCCGCCCCGCCCCGCCCCGCCCCGCCACACGCGTCGCGGTCCGCGCACTCGCGCCGGGCGGGGCCTGCGGGTCATCCTCGGGCTCAAACGTGGACGCGTTTCCTGGTCTTGAACTTGGGCGTCACGTGGCTACGTTATTCAACTCTGAACCTCTGAACGAGATGATCCGCTGCTTCGTATAAATCTCTACTATTAACGTCTAGGAAGGAAGGCTTCCCAAGTTGAAGTATTTGACTCCGGGCGGGGCGAGGCGGGGTGGGGTGGGGCGGGGCGGTGGGGCGGGGCGCCCCACGCCACTGGGCGTGACCGGCCGCGGGCGCGCTGTGCTCCCGGGCCCACCCAACGCTGCGCTGCCTCTATACGACCTGCAGCTCGCAGGCTCACTACTTGTTCAGCACTGTGTGCAGCCGCCCCGCCCCGCCCCGCCCCGCCCCGCCCCGCCCCGCCCGCACACTGTGCTCCTAGTAATGACTGCCAACGTTCAGCCGGCGTTCAGCGCTGGAATGAACTGACTTCAGTAATGATGCAACAGTGCCGATGTACTGTACATCCCCGTCTCTGCCCTGCCCTGCCCTGCCCTGGCAACCCAATTAAGGCCCTGTGCTGGCCGCGGCGTTCGCGAGCGCTCCTCTAGGCGGGGCGGGGCGGGGCGGGGCGGGGCGGGCGAGGCCGGTACGCCCTGAGCTCCTCTCTGCTCGCTCTGCTCTGCTTTGGACAGCCGCCGCACCGCGCTGCCGCCCGCCGGCCTTGTCCGCCTGATTGGACTGGCGGGGGCGGGGCGGGGCGGGGCGGGGCGGGCGGCGTGTGGACAGGTTCCAGTGGACCGCGTGGGCGGCGCGGCACCAGTTCTGATCTAGACTTCACGTAAAGTAGCTCACATACAAAAAAGAAACTGAGCAATAATACTGAGCTGCGGCGGATAGAGCACTCGGCCTCTCCTCTAGGCTGTGGCGGTGTGCCCGCCCCCGCCCCCGCCCCCGCCCCCGCCCCTACGTGCATGACGTATGCCTCAGCTCGTCCGACTGTTTACCCTGAGCTCATTCCCGAGACGTCCGCACTACACTATTGAACCAGCGCTGTGTGGACGCGCCAAACGACCCTTTAAACTGTTTCCCCCGCGGTGTCCTGGTGGGGCGGGGCGGGGCGGGGCGGGGGGCGGGGCGGGGCGAGGCGCGGCACGGTCAGTCATGGCGCTGGTGCTGCTGTGCGTGCTGCTGCTCGCCCTCGCGGCGGACGCGCGCGCCGCGCTGCAGCCGCCCGAGCACGCCGTCGCCCCCGTGCCCACGGAGGCCGCGGCCACCGCGAGCCTGCTGGCCGCGACCCTGGCGCCGCGCTCGGGCAACCTGTACCTGGACTACAGCGTGCCGTGGCTCGGCGCCTTCCTGCTCCGCCTGGACCCGGAGGTCCCGCGGGTCCTCATCCGCTCGGACTACGACTGGGCGCGCACCCCGCTCAACTTCTACGCCATGAACTCCAACATGTACGCCATCCTGGTGGCGCGGGAGCGCGCCGAGGACCTGGTGCGCGAGTTCGTCAAGACGCCCATCTTCTTCAACCCGTTCAGCCGGCTGCTGCTGGTGAGCGCGGCGCCGTCGCGGGCGGCCGCCACCGACCTCATCCTGCACAACTGGCGCTGCGACGCGACGGCCGTCGTGCTGGTGGCCTACCCGGGCGGCGCCGCGGACCTGCTGCGGGTGCACAGCAAGGTGCGGGCGTCGTGCACCGAGATGTCCACGCTGACGGCCTGCACGGGGAGTAACGGGGTCTCTGTGCGCAGACCCGCAGCTGCAGGACGGTGGTGCGGCGCGTGGACAGCTGGTCGCCGGCGCGGGGGCGGTGGCGCGCGGGCGTCAACCCGTTCTTCGCGTGGTGCCTGGGGTTGCGCGGGCGGCGCGGCGCGGCGCCGCGCATGCTCCTGGAGACGGACGACATGTGCCCGTCGCGGGTGCGGCGCGCGCTGGAGGTGGCGCTCCGCACCGGCATGGAGGTCGTCAACTCGTCGGACGTGGCCCGCGAGCCGGAGGCCGCGCTGTGCGCCGCCGACGTCGTCTTCCTGGGCGCGCCCTTCATGCCGCCGTCGCCCGACGAGATCGACGGCGTGTTCGTGACGATGCTGAGCCAGGGCGTGCTGGCCGTCCCCGTGAACCGCGGCGCGCCCCGCCCGTTCCTGCACTCGCTCGTGTCGGAGTTCCCGCGGGAGCTGTGGCTGCTGACGGCGCTGGCGGTGGTGTCCGTGGCCGCGGCGCTGGCCTGCTCGTCCGGGCGGCCCCCCGCGGCCGAGCTGCTCCGCGCGCTCGCGCCCCTCCTGGGGCAGCCGCCGCCCGGCCGCGGGCCCCCGCCCCCGCTCCTGCTCGCCTGGCTGTTCGCGTGCGCGCTGCTCGCCGCCGCCTACCAGTCCCTCCTGCTCACCATGATGCGCCGCCCGCCGCGCGGCGACATCGCCGACGTGGACGAGTTCCTCGGCAGCGGGCTGCACGTGAGCGCGTCCTTCGAGATGTACCACCTCAAGTGCGCGGTGCTGGCGGGCGTGCCGGCCGAGTGCGCCGACGACGTGGTGCACGACGCGGAGGTGGCGCTGCGGCGCGTGGCGGTGGAGGGCGCGTCGGGGCTGTTCGTGCACCTGGAGCACGTGCCGCGCTGGCTGTGGCGCACGGGCCGGGTGCACCTCATCCCCCTGGACGCGGCGGCCGTGCGCTCGCAGCTGTACATGCCGCGGGGGTCGGCGCTGGCCGAGCCCGTGCGCCGCGTGCTGGCGCGCATCAGCGCCGCGGGCCTCATGCAGTACTGGGACACGTGGGACGAGGAGGGCGTGCGGGTCCTGATGCGCGCCGAGGACCGCACCAGGCCCGTCAGGCTGCGCGCGCGCGCCGTGCTGCCCGTGCTCGCGCTGCTGGCCGCGGGGCTCGCGCTGGCCGCCGCCGTCCTGGCCGCCGAGCTGGCCCTGGCCGCGGGCTGCGCGCGCCGCGCTGCCGCGCAGCTGCTCGCGGCGTCCCGGTACTTACTGTGGCGCGCCCCCGCCCCCGCCCTGCCCCCGCCCCGCCCCCTCGAGATGGCGGAGAAACATATCTCATCCTCCGGAATCCTCCCTAAATTTTGACGACGAGAGATTTGATTTCCCCTGCTCTTTTTGTGGAGTGGGCATGCCTAATCTCACTAAGTTTCACTGACATTTCAGGGCCTTACTCAACAAGAGCGAGGTTCCTAAAATATCCCCTAAATGGGGCTTTGGGGGAAATGTCGCTCCTCTTGGATCCCCAATTTGCCGTCGTAATAGTATCGTCTGTGAAGGCCACTGGCCACAAATATAGTTGGGAGTGGCACCGTTTAACGATTTCCAGTCAGGCAGGCGTCACCGCACAGCCCCGTCACCTCCCGTTTTCTTGCTCGCCCGTTACGACGGGCGGCCGGCTCCGCCCTCGCTGGCTCCGCCCCCCGTGTCACGGCCCAGCTTTGAGGGATTCTTTGTGTTCCCCGGGCTCCGCGCCCACCGCGGAATTGATTTTCCCGGCGTTGACGACGACGGCGTAGGCGGGCGCGCCCAGTCGCTCGCACCCCGCCCCATGGCGCTGCTGGCGCTGCTCCTGATGGTCGCGGTGCTGCTGGTGGCGGGCGCGCGCGCCGCGCTGCAGCCGCCCGCCGCCCGCGCGCCCTCTGAGGCCGTGAGCGTGGCGAGCCTGGTGACCAGGACGCTGTCGCCCCGCCTGAAAATACTCTACCTCCAGATGCGGTAACCCCGTCGTTGTTTAATTTTTAATTTGTGCGCGTTTTACTTTGAGGGCCGCGGGAGACTCACTGGGGGGCTAGTTGTGCAGCAATAACGTGTCGTGGAAGAACGCCCTGCTGCAGCGCCTGCCCGAGGTGCCGCGGCTCCTGATCTCCAAGCTGGACCCCTACCCCAACAGCCAGCCCAGCGTGGCGTCCCCGGTCGGGTACTTCGCCGACATGGTGGCCGATGACTGCGCCGAGGACGTGCTGGAGTACCTGGCGGTGTCGAGCCTCAACTACAGCCCCTTCACGCGCCTGCTCGTGGTCATGAGCGCCGAGTCGCGCGCGGCGGCCGCCCGCCTCATAGTGGGCAACTGGCGCTGCGACGCGCTCGCCGCCGTCGTGGTCCACTACCCGGGCGGCGCCGCGGACCTGCTGCGGGTGCACAGCAAGGTCAGGCCAGACCACACACACACACACAACTAATTTTAAAACCGACCAAATTTTAGCTCTGTGGACTAAATTGTGATCGTACTGATAAAATAATTTGGTCGGTTGAACTAAGTTTTGGTTGATATTTCGTCATAAAAGTGGGTACGTACTAAAATTTAGTCGGTTTTAAGAACTAGATTTTGTATTCTCCCGCCCTGATTTGGTTGTATCAACTAAATGGTTCTCTGGGTGTAGCCGCCGCGTCGGTATAGTCATGTAAGCTACCGAAAGAGCCGTTTAATGTTATCCGTGAAAATGATTCCACCGCAGACCGACGGCTGCACCGCTAGCGTCCAGTCGATCGACAGCTGGTCGCCGAGCCTCGGGCGCTGGGTGGCCGGCGTCAACCCCTTCTTCGCGTGGTGCTTCGGCCTGCTGCCGCGCCGGGGAGCGCCCCGGATGCTGATGGAGACCAAGGACGTGGTGGCGGTGGGGGCCCTGGCGACGCGCGCCGCGGAGGTGGCGCGGCTGGTGGGGCTGGAGGTGGTGCGCGCCGAGGACGTGCTCCGGGTGGGCGAGCGGGAGGTGTGCGGCGCCGACGTCATCTTCCTGGGCAGCCCGCGGATCCCGCCGCCCGTCGCCGAGGTGGACGGCTTCTTCGTGTCGATGCTGAACCGCGGGGTGCTGGTGGTGCCCGCGCGCCTGGGCGCCCGCCGCTCCTTCATGAACGCCCTGGTGGCCGAGTTCCCGGCCGCGCTGTGGCTGCTGACGGCGCTGGCGGTGGTGTCCATGGCCGCGGTGCTGCGGTGCCTGGAGGCGGAGGCCCCCGCCGCGCTGCTCCGCGCCCTGGCGCCGCTGCTGGCGCAGCCGCTGGCCGGGGCCGGGGCGCGCGCGCGCCACCCCGTGCTGGCCGCCTGGCTGTACGCGTGCCTCCTGCTGGCCGCCGCCTACCAGACCCAGCTGCTCAAGATGCTGTACCGCGCGGCCCGCGCCGAGGTCGCCACCATCGACGAGTTCTACGCGACGGGGCTGCCCGTCCGCGCGTCCCTCGAGATGAACCACGTCCGCTGCAGGGCGCGGAACTCGCAGCGCGGCTGCTTCCGCGAGTACTCGTTGGACGTGCTCGGCGACCTGATGGAGGTGGCGGTGGCGCGCAACTCGGGGCTCGTGCTGCACGTGGGCGGCGTGCCGCGGTGGGTGCGCGCCACGCGCGCCCTGCACCACATCCACATCAACGACTCCATGGTGCGCTCGCAGTTCTACCTGCCGCGGGGGTCGCCGCTGGCCGAGCCCGTGAGCGTGGCCATAGCGCGCCTCACCGACTCGGGGGTCCTGGAGCGCTGGAACGCCTGGGACCACCGGAAGGTCAGGTACCTGGTGCGGCTGCAGGTGGTGGCCGACCAGGCGCTGCGGGTCGCCGAGTCCCTGCCCGCGTTCGCGGTGCTGGCCGGCGGCCTGTGCCTGGCCGGCGCCGTCCTGGTGGCCGAGCTGGCGGTGGGCTGCCTGTCCAGGGCGCCCGGCGCACCGCCGCCTAGGCCTATGTCTTCGGCCGCGGTTGCTCTGAGCAGCTTTTACAACTCTTTACGGGGCGTGTAATCAATAACCACATAACCGCGCTAAGGGGGTGAATCGGTCGGGAACTGCGTCGCACACGGAGGAGGGGCTGGCAAACGACGTGTACAGTTCACACTCAAGGTTAAGGGGGCGGTGCGTTTTCCTGTTTGAGCCCGTGTATGCGCCTTGTTCTGCGAGTATGTACGCTGTTTGCCAGCCCCTTGTTTCGTTTGCGAAGGCGTCGGCGTCCACCCCCTCTGCCTTTTGGACGCGGCGAGCTGAGGTGCGCGCAGTTGTACTGGCCGGGCGGGGCGGGCGGCCGGCGCCCGACGGGCCTGGTCGTCCATGGCGTTCTGCTCGGGGCGGGGCGGGGCGGGGCGGGCCTGGTGCGCAGTGGCCAGGACCTACCCTCGGCATCGCCCGCCACCCCAACAACTGCGTCATGCTGCACATCCCCACTCACCAGCACTACGTTTACTACGAGTCTTACAACCCCGCGCGCTCAGGTCAAACTAGGTCGCGGCGGGGCGGGGCGGGGGATGCACGCATACTGCTCACCGCGCGCCCCCTCTCCACCTCCTCCTCAAACATCGAGGCTAACTCAGCTTTGGCCGCTTTTATGATAAGAGCCCGGTGGGCCCGTGGGGGTGGGGGGGCTGGGCCTGGGGCCTGGGGATGGGGCTGGGGCTTCCCTGCGCCTGCCTGCACCAGTGCGTGCGCCGGGTCGCGGGCTGGCACTGGGCCAGGGCGGGGCGGGGCGTGCGGGCGATCTGGTGCAGCTGTTGGGGCGCCCCGCCCCGCCCCGCCCCGCCGCGCCCTGAACTCGGCCAGCTTTAACCCCTCGAGCTCGAGACGGACTGGCGTGACGTGACGTAACGCCGTACTGAGCCGCCGTGCTGCGGTTCCGCCCCGCCCCGCCCCGCCCCGCCCCGCCCCCGCGCGCATAGAACGGCTTTACGGTTTTACACGGACCTGAATTAAACTCTGGCGCGACCACGGCTCCCGCCTCCCGCCCGGCCCGGCGCGAGTTTGGGACTTAAAGGTTGTCCTCGTCCTCCAACCCTGCCGTGGCGTCCCACAATATGAAACACAAAATCAGGTTGCTCATGTTATGCGAAAAGTTATTGAGTTATTAAAGAACTGAACCAATTGCGTGCTTTATGTAGAATTTTTCTTTCAAAAATCCTGCAACTTTTTTCCTTGTCACTAAAGGCTTCAGGATGCCCGAATAGGAGAAACAAACAACTCTTAATTTCGGTCGACAATAAACTTGATTTTATTTTAAATTATCTGAATGGTTTTGACATATTTTTTTTTTGTCTGTCTAGATTTGCCTTCAGTTGGCCTGAATATTTTTTATTTTATTTTAAGTTTAAACGTTTTTCTAGGTGAGAGCCCCTCGGTGGTGGGCCTCAGCACAGCACCTCGCTCGGGGGTTCACGAGGGCGTCGTACAGCTGACTGATTCAGAAAAGCGCTCTCCTAGCTCAGTCTCTCTCGCACCTATACGGCGCGCCTCACGAGTGCGAGAGAGACAGAGCGAGGAGAGCGCTCTTCTGAATCAGCCGACAGTGCATCGCCCGCTGACCAGACGCTGAGGGCGGGGGGTCGTGTGGGCGAACGGCTTTGCGAGCCCGCTCCGCTCCGCTCCATCGTTTCGCTTTTCACATTCGCCGCCTCGACGAGGAAACGGCGTCGTGCGGCTCTCTCAGAGTTCGGGGGCCTTCACTCCGATCCAGGTCTCGATCCGTGTCCTGTTCGGCTTCGGCGCTCCTGAATATTATACTTTAGGCTGAACGGTGCAATTTTCTGACGCGCTTTAATGCGTTGTAAGACACCCATGCGGTAGAAGGCGGGAAGGTGTCGCACGCGCTGAACCTCACCAGTTTTCTTTATTTTTAATATAAATTGTTGCTTGTCACTACTTGACTTTCTCCGCCGGGGTCGCGCTCCTGCGCTTCTCGCAGCGGACGCGGCCGGGCCGGGCGGCCCACTCGCGGTGACACCTCGTCACACCGCGGGACACTTACCTCACGCAGCCCCCCCCCTCCCCCTCCCTCTCCCCGCTCGAGTGTTGGGCCTTACTTTCCACTCCCGCCCAACACCGGCAGCAGCAAGTACACTGTGACAAAATAACTCCGCTGAAAAAAGAAGTACGTCGTGCTGCTGGAAGGACCCTACACTGTCTTGTGTTTTTTCCTGCAATAGTTTTTAATCGTAATTTTATGAAAAGGATTTTCTGGAATTTGATTTTTATAAACTTTGATTTTCCTCAAGATGCCATGATTTATTTTAAATTGCGATTTCGAGGAGCAGAGGGCTGTGTTGAACTGCGCCCCGAGTGAGTCACTGGCTGCGAATTTCCTGCGAGTTTCCTGCTGGGCCGTGCAGCAGGGCCCTGCACCCTGCAGGCCTGCAGCGCGCCCGCAGCGCGTCCCCTCGCTCGGTTCGCGGCGAGATGGTCGCTAAATTCGAAGTCGGTCCTTCCCTCCCTACCCTACTCTACCGACCCCCGGCCCCGGCCCTGCGCGCGCACTACTCTGAAGTGGGGCCTGACCGGGCCGGGCCGGGCGGCAGACAGCGGAGCAGAGGGACGGGCTCCGAGTCTCTCTGGCAGACAGAGAGAAGCGCCTCTAAAATGCTGCACACTCACGGGCTCCTCTACTCTGCTTGCAGACTGCTGTTCGGCACGCTGTACCCCGCCTACGCCTCGTACAAGGCGGTCCGCACCAAGGACGTCCGCGAGTATGTAAGTATTATGGAGAGTCGTCGTCCGTCCGCGGAAAGTACGCGCCGTGCCGTCCCGTGCCGTGCACGCGGTCGAGAAAAACTGCAAAGTTCAGCCTACGCCTGGCAGGCAAGCTCTCAGAGCGCCGGGCAGGTAGGGAACACTTTGCCTGTAGTGTTTGTGTGAACTGCGGGCTGGCCTATACCGAGTGTCGCAGGCGTCGTGATTCAGTGTTCGACAAATAAATCTGGGGGGAAAAAAATAATCCAGACAGAAGCATCTGCAACTTTTTAAAAATACTGTTTTGCAGTTTTATGGATTATAAAAAAAAATGAATTGAATTTATTTATAATGCAGCATAGTTTGACTTACTCAAATTATTTCAATAATTTTACTTTCCAAAAACTAAAGTTTAAAAATAATGCAGCTTTGGGCGTGATGCACCTTTTGTCGCTTCCTTGTCCTGCAGCAGCGCTCGGGTTGGCCGGCCGCCAAGTGAAAAGGGGGAGGGGGTGGGGGAGGGGAAGGTCATTGCACTCACACTGTCTGTCTGTGCTTCAGGTGAAATGGATGATGTACTGGATAGTGTTCGCACTCTTCACTTGCGCCGAGACATTCACTGATGTCCTTCTAAGCTTTTGGTGAGTGGTTTGTTTGATTTTTCTTTGTCTTTTACTGCCCGAATTTAGAATGAAATTAAATAAGCCTTGTCTTTTCTTTTTTTTTCTAAGGTTCCCTTTCTACTATGAAATAAAAATTATTGTGGTGCTGTGGCTACTTGCTCCTGCCACCAAGGGGTCGAGTATAATATATCGCAAGTTTGTGCACCCCACTTTTACAAAGAAGGAGAAGGTATGTGTGTCTTTGGATTAATTTAGGAATTAATTTTAATATTTGCATTAATGTTGAACTTTGATGGCAGGAAATTGATGAGGCAATTAAAAATGCCAAGGTCCAGGGTTATAGCACAATCTTAAAACTTGGTGCGAGGGGGGTTGACTATGCTAAATATATTCTGATGCAGACAGCAATCAAGGTAAGTCTTTTTCTCAAAATAGTAACAAACTCCATCCTTAACTATTAGAATGGTTCACAATAGCTGAGTTGCATGAAAAAGTGGTGAAAGAACAAGCTCCAAGCACTGCTTAAAGGTCCCTTAATCCAAATCACCTCTAGCTTTTCTCAGAAGTTCTACTTGATTTAACACTTTGGAATGAAAAACTAAAGTTGAATTAACTGTTTTTCAACTTAGTCACCCTACTCTCACTTGCCCCTAGTACCTATTACTTTTTGTCATGCATTGTTTAACAAAATATTTTACACCTGTTGATTGGAACCACAATGCACCATCACTTATATTTTCTTGTAACATCTGAGTGTCGCACTTAACTTGAATGTGCCTTTTTGTTTCTGTTTCCCTTGCTTCTGCTATCTGAAGGGCCTGCAGAATACAGCTGTTTTACCAACATTGCTACCGAATGGTCCAGAAACATCAACAAGAACTGATGGAGGAAGGGAATATGTGAATGGACATGGTCCTCAGCATTCCAACGGATTCTTCCAACTAGGCGCAGATCATGTTGATGGTTTTCAATATTCAGATGATGATGATGCTGACTACATTCCACCAGCCATGAAAGAAGAGCCTGAAGAGTTAGAACATGAACATGAACATGAGCAAGTGGAGGAAGAGAAAGCCCCTCGCACTCGACGTATCAGACGAAGTGCTAGAAGCCGCAAACAGTCCAAAACTAATCAGATTGATGACGTTGACTTTTCTGAATAAGTGTTGGTTATATTGGAAGGGTTTCCTGTAATGCAGAATAGAATTCATGAAAAAGATAATTTTTATTTCATCCTTTAGAAGGAATATGTACTTCGAAAATATTTTGTAAAATTACTATTTTAAATTAAAGACTGATGTAGCTCATGATGTATGTCTTTTTAGCCTCAATTTTTGGTTTGGATAAAACATCATTCAGCAAACCTGTACAAAATTTTGTGTTTCAGAAACTCAGAGTTGAAATATTCCTCATCTAGTTAGAAATGTGATATTTTATTTTAGGTATTGATGTTGGAGATGACTCTTTCAAATACAAATGACTGATATTTGAAACTGATCTCAAATAATTCACAAATACTTAGAGACAATAAAGCTCATGTTTTCTTGTGTTTCAGAAGTGAGTTGTAACATTTTTCAGTCTGTATGATAGAAACTTTTATCCTGTAAAATGTGCCTTGTTAAGTATGAAGATAAGTGAAATATATACTACTGCTGTATAACAGTGCAATTAGAGCTGAAAGCTCTTTAAATGACTAAGGATATGACTGACCATTATTAGTGCATAAGTAATCTAGATTTGTGAAAGTTTGCTCTTAGTCTTTATGAGTCTCTGAAGTTTGAAATCCGTACTGGATTTATGTTGAATATGTTTGGTAACATTGTAAAGTTGCACTTCTTGTTCTTATTTGTTTTAAAATTTGTATCTGTCTTAAATAAATATGATAATAAGCTAATCTGCAGTTTTTGATGAATTGTCACTTAAATCTTGTATGAGTATTGAACTGTTTCCTACATTAAAAATGCATCACACTTACTTCCGTTGCTTTTAAGCACTTGTGTAATGCTTTGCACTTTCTTGAGCACCATGATAGACTCTTGCTTTCAACATTTATGTGTATTTACAAAGCATGAATCTGAAGGAGTGTCTATTAACACTAAACATTACATACTAAAAATTTTCCCCAACTTTTTCTCTGAGGTGAGATTTTATTACTGTCACTAAATTTTATTTTAATGCAAACAGGGAGGCGGTGGGCTAATGAACCAATTGAGAAAAAGCTATAGTCTATCAGATTTATCAGATCAACAAGATGAGTTGAAGTACAGGGCAATAGGATTGGGAAGTCTTCAGGAGGAACAAGATGTGGCTGATCACAGCGGAGGTTTGTATCTTTTTGTTACCTTTTCAATAACTATTACTTGAGCCTTGCCAATCTTATTGAAAATAATTTTTTCCTCCAGAGATTTTACAATACATGAGAAGATCCTATAGACATCCTGGTCAGCGATCAGGATCTGTATCGGGTCCATTGGAAATGTACTTCTCTGAGGTGGATCTGGATGTAAAGCGAAGAGGAGAGGGAGACAGGCCAAATGCTATTCGGTTAGTAATGATTTTATAGTTGCTAATAATTTTTCTACACCTTCTTCACAATAAAAAAGAATGGGCATCTCTTGACAGCTTGCCCCAGTCAATGGAAGATATGAGTTCTGGGTATTCCAGCACTGACCATTTATTCAGTGTATCTCAAGGAAATTCTCCAAGCAGTGACCATGCCTTAGAGGATGTATTCCTTCGTTCCTCTGGGTCTGCCCATATTAAATCTAGGAGGCCAATTTACAGTGGTAATGTTTCCTCTAGCAGGAGCTCTGAGGTAAGTCTCCTTCAAGTTGGGATATAATTTCAAAATAAAATGAAATATATGGATTCATGTGCTTAGCATCCCTCTCTTGTTACGATTTTAACTTGATCACAATAATTGTGATCTCATGATCGATGCTGGGTGGTTGGTAAAGTCTTATCAGTAACAGTGTTTCACATCTACTCTTCCGAATCTGGATTAATTTTGCCTGAAAATAAGTGCATGAATTCAGCTTAAACAGGAAATGGAAAGTTAAAACACAACTTAGTACTCTCTTACGACTATAATTTTTTTTCTTCTTTCTTTAAAAATCTATTTTTGACTGAAGCACTTTGGGAATGGCTCTAGACATTTGTATTTTTTTTCCTTCAAGGGAGAGGCATCATTGCTGGACAAGTTAGATATTTCAAAGGATGGAGTACCCACCCGTTCTCCTTTCCTATCCCATTCCATGTTATCTGAAATAAAATCCTTGCTGTCATCAAGAAAAGGGGACATAAATGAAATTCTTTCCTCCCACTCTCCAAGTGGAAATCCTCTGTATAAGAAAGTTTCTGATAGTATTGTCACGAAAACAAATCAAATGAGATCTCTGCTAGACAGTGAGGAAAAGATCAAGAAAAATATTTCCAAGGGAAATGAAGATCCTAATGATCCCAACTCAATGTGCGAGCCTTCATCCTCTTTGGAGAGTGCTGTTGGCTCAGAGTCAAGTTCTTTATCTAGTACACTGTCTGATGACAGCCAAGATTTCAAAGACAAAGCAACACGTGCTGGACGATACAAAAAGTTGAGAGCTCCAGTGCCTCCTAGCAAATCCACAAGTGACACAGAAAGTATGTTAAATTCTGAGCATGGTACCATTCTAAAGGCTCGCATGTCTCTTGTGTCCTCTCGAAGGTTGAGTGGTAGTGTTAATATTCTAGTTGAAAGTAATGCTGGAACAGAAAGTAAAAATACTAAACCTACAAAAATGCTTGAGAGGAGGAAGTTGGAACCGAGCAGCTCCTGTAATATCCATTACCTGATGAAAAAGAAAAATCCTCTTCAAAATAACTACGTGTCTATGCCAAATTTGTACTGTGTGTCCTCTTGTGCCAAACTAAACCACCCCTCTGCTTACCCTAAAAATTTGAAAATTACAAAATAACAGCCTGTGCCTATTGCTACTTCCACTGAATGCCAAGTCAACTGTATTTGGTGTGTTGTTTGTATAATTTGAGATCTGCTTATGTGCACCGAATCAGGTATTAATGCTTGGTGCATATTAATTTGAAATAATCTTGCAAAGATTTTTTAAGATTTAAGTGTAGTGTACTTTAAATTACCATTTTTTTCTCCCGTACATAAAATTAGATGAAATGTCCTTCAGCAAAAAGTTCTTATGGTAACTGAATAAAAATTTTACTGGTTTAAAAAGCAATGAGAAAAGTGTTGGTCATTGAATTACATTTGTTTGCAATCTGTTTTTCAATGTCAAAAACCCAATTTTATTCTTTCTTTTTTGATTTTTACTAAATACACAGATGCCGGGGTATGTCACTCTTCCTCGCCTTCGGAGGACTCCGAGAAAACGAATCATACCGTGAAGCCAGCAAATCGGGCAATTCATTGAAAAAGGGAGGGAAAAAAATCATGAGAATTTCAGAACAATATGAAATATTTTAAAGGCAACAGAGCACTCTAGGATTATCACTTACCTTTGTAACAGATATCTAGTGATGTCATTATAGAGAGAAGGATAATGAATCCTTCAGTGCTTACCAGAAATGCCATAGCTGTCTATTTCCATCTTTCCATTTGTTTGCAAATCTCTCTAAAATATAACTTATTCATTCAAATATATTTTAGATGATGAACAGGATACTTGAACAAATAGTGAGATATGGTGGCAAACTTTACCCAAACTAACTCCAGGCGATCTTTGTCATGTCCTGAGCGACATTTCTTTTTAAAGTGTGCTTGTAAAATTTTTGTCATGAGTGATATGCACTTTTGCTCTATATCTAGTCAGCAGTGTAGTAATTATTATTAATGGCTTATGTTTATATTTAATTAACCAGTTTTGTCAATTTAAAAGAAAAAATCAATTTTGGCAGCTTTCTCACTATTTACTAATGTGGTCATCACAAATACTTTTCATAAATATGTATGTAAGATCCATTATTTTGTTAAAGCATGCACAAGATGAAACTTTAAAAGACTGTGATATGTTGTTGCCTTCAATGAATGAAATTTGCTTGTAGTGTCACTACTGTTCCTTTGTTTTATAAGACTATTGCGCTATCACATAAGTAATTTTTCGTTTTATGTAAGAACCATTTGAGGGCTCCTTGTGGACCTTCCATACCAGTAACTTAACAGGTGATTTGATAATGACTTTGAATTACTGAGAAATTGTTGACGTATAGATTTGTGATATGCTGATCTAGCTCACAACTGAGTTCCCAATGTGGGGAGATGTAGGAGAAAAAACATGTTCTGTTGACATAAAAATAAAAATTTTACAAAAACAATTTCATTATATTGATTTGCTGTTTTTCAAAAGGCTTTTCAGCATTGAAGTACAATTTGAGCAACACAGTCAACAATGACTGAAGATCAAATGTTCTCGCTGACTAAAGAATTGTAATACTGTCTTTGAGTCAGATCAAGTTTTGTTCACAGTGAAAAGGGATGTTATCAGAAGGAATTTGTCAGATCAAACACAAACTCACATGCTCATTGAAAGAAAAACAAAACTGCATTATGATTGTGAAGTAAACTGTCCGCATAAGAAGCAATATGCTAAGCACAATTTACATCCAAATTTGCTAAGCACCCACCATGGGAAACAGAAGGGTAGGCCACTGGGACTAGTTCCATAAATTAACCTGCTACCTCTCTGATCTAAGAAGAGGGGGGGAAAAAAAGAAAAAAAAATTAATACTACTGGATAGCCTTTCCACATTAAAAAATAGTTACTTGCATAATCTCCAGCAAATTTTTAATGTCAAATACGTAATTACACAATAATAATTACACAGACTAACAAACTTTTGAGAAGTCAAAAATTATGTTTTAATAGGTTGTAATAAAATTTGAAATGAGAAAACTGGACTCAAATTTGGCTACAACTATGTGATTGAAAGTATGCTTTTCTTATATCACATTTATAATTTATGCAATATGAGGAGAACATGCTTACAGAGGATGCAGTTGACGTTTAAATTCGGTATACCGGTCTTTTGAGGTCCATAAACAGTAAGCAGCAGCAATACCCAGCCCTACTGCACCCCCAGTAGCACACTTCTTTAATCCAGCTGGAAGAAAAAAAAATTGTTTTCAAACTTGAAAATATAAGATAAGATAAAAAAAATCAAACTAACATCAAGTTTAGACTCACATGTTGACTGATACATGACACCAGTTAGAGTGGCAGCGGCTAATGTGTTGAGTTCATCTTCAGCACCTCGAAGATATGATAATATGACTCCAAACCCACTGTACATCAATGCTATTACTCCTAAAGTGTTGGCTGATGCTGCTCCTTTTTTCATGGTATGGTTTATTAATCTGTTGTAAAAAATTAATAACAATAATTTTAAAATTACAGGTCTGCTAAACTAAGAATCTTAATTGTTCAAGCAGTAGTTTTTTTGTCAATTTTTTTGATGTTTTTTTCGATTGAAATTTGCCTTGTGCAGTACAAAGACTGATGTTTGTTCAGTACTTACTGGGTTACTCTCAGGCGTCCTTTCTGGCCTGCTAATGTTGTGATCTTGAGCCCATTGTAAAACCCTCCCATGCCACCTACGCCTGCTCCAATCATACATGATGCTCCAATTTGTGAAAAGGCATGTTCAAACCTTCCACGCTGTCTAGAAGCCCCTTCAGGGAATATAAACTCTGGTTGACTAGGAGGCAGATATACTGGATCAAAGTTTAGATATGGTGAAAGGTGTTTGAGGTTTCCTTTGACATTGACTGCAACAAAAGAAAGGAAGAGTAAATGGCAAGACCAAAGATAAATATTTCACAATCACAATATGATGTCAGTTTAAGGATACTGTGGGCAATAGCAGAAAAAATGTACACACGGGTTTAAGAGGTTAAGATGACTTAATTTAATGCTAGTATTATTCAAAACTAATGCGTCAGTACACAAATAAACGATAAAATAAGGACTACTGTGAATACAGTCACTTCACGCTTTTGCTAACAAAATGTCACAACGGTGATTTCCAGCAAAGCAGTGCAAAACAACACTTGGGATTAGATCAATTTCGTCTGGAGCCGCACCACTGGCCAGTTATCTTGCCCCTCCAGGATTCTCGCCACTGTTTGTCTCACCTGGAATGTTCACGTCACTGTTGGAGTAGGACCTCAGCCCCTCATCGTCCATTTTCAAATAAATTTAAGTAGAGGTTTTCGGCGAATTGCCTAAAACTTCGGTCGAAATTTGAGCCCAAGGCTACAGCGAAAAGTCTCCCGGAGCAAAGAGCAGCAAAGAGCACATGCGCGACCGTGGCTCCGCCTTCTCGGAGCTGAAACGCCTCCGCACGCCACGGCGGCGCGCACTTTGAACGGCGAGAAGACACCCCAAGCACCCCCAAGCGCTGGGCCCGTGCGCCCGTGGTCATTCCCGTTGACACATGTGCGCGAGCCGGGGCCGGAGCGAGACCAAGAAGATCGTGATGGTGGCTGGCAGGGGCGGGGCGGGGCGGGCATCACGCCGATGCTTGAGAGAGAGGCCCCTTGCACGGCTTGCACCCCCTCCCCCTCCCATTTTTCACCTCCCCCTCGATGGATGTAAACAAATCTCGGCACTCCACTTCGCTCCACTTCTCCGGCCCGCCCCCTGCCCCGGCCCCGGCCGGGCCGGCCACTTGGCGTCTGCTTGGGCTCACACGGTCTGGCGTCGAGCTGTCACTGTTCACTGCAGTTCACTGTTCATCGCCGTGTTCACACGTTCACGCGCCGTCGTTCAGCCCCCTCTGCTTCGCCGATATGTTGACCGACGATGAGGTGAGTCGGCAAGGCCATCCCGCTTGTTGTGTTCAATGCCGCGCTCGCCTCCTAGGATGTCTCTCGTTTCCCTCAGGTCGCCGATGAGTGGGTCGCCGGCGACCCCAACAACAACACAAACAACGCCGCCGCGGCGAAGAAGCCCCTGAAGCCGCCCCGGCCGGCGGCCAGGGTCCCGGCGCTCGCGCGGGCGGACTCGTCGTCGGACGAGGACTTCACGTACTTGGTGCTGACGTGCAGCGACTGCCTGGACCTGTTCCCCACGCGCCTGCAGCTGCTGCTGCACCGCATGGACGCGCACTCGGAGCGGCAGCCCTACCAGTGCCCGGCCTGCATGGCCACGTTCAGGACGGCCGAGCTGCTGGCCGAGCACCTGCGCACGCACACGCCGGAGGAGCCGCACGCGTGCCCGCACTGCAGCGCCCGCTTCTCCCTCAAGAGCCACGTCAGGGCGCACGGCCGCGTCATGCACCCGGAGCAGCACCTGCCGCAGCACCGGTGAGTCACATTCGGGGCTGGGTGGGGTGGCCGAGTCGAGTCAAATACGAGAGTACGACAGGGACGGACTGGGGGGTCAAAAGCCTGACCGGGTAAATCTCCTGGGGGGCCCGTGCCGTGTGGGTTGCCTACCCCCAAGGGGCGACCTGCACCGAAAATTCGCGTCAAGATGCCAAATGGACTATAGGCTAGGCGGCAGGCGGCCGGCCGCGCCGCGCATTCGTGCTGCACACAGCGAGCGATGGAATGGACGAGTACAGCAACGTATTGGACATAAGGATATGTCATGTCTATGCGGCTAAATTAGGGCCGAGGAGGGCCAGGGCCAGGGCCAGGGCCCAGGTCCAAGACCCAGGGCAGGGCCCAAGTCCGAGGCCCAGAGCCTCAGCCCAGGACCGGGGACCTAAGGCCCCGAAGGGGCCCCTTCGGGGCCCCAGGGGGGCCCGGAGGGGGTCCGAAAGGGGGGGGCCCGCCCGGGTTTTCCAGTTTACCCACCCGGGCCAGTCCGCCCCTGAGTACGAATTAAAAGACGTGATTTTTTAAAAAAAGAATTTCTCTAGACTTTTTCGAAAAATAGATGTGCTCTCGAAATTTCAAAATATGTCTGGAATTTTTCTGGCACGTTTCGGGAATTTTTCGAAGTTTTTCTAGAAATTTTCTGGATTTTTCCCCCTCCTGGAACTCTTCTGGAATTTTGCCAGAATTTTCCGAGTTGTTAAAAGGGGTGGTCCTGGTGTTGGCGTAGGTGCTCGGAGTGCGAGGGGGCCTTCCAGTCGGCCGCGGGGCTCGCGAGCCACATGAGGTGCCACGCGGAGGCGGGGCTGCGGGGAACCCCCAAGCCGTTTGCCTGTGAGGTGTGCCACTGCAGGTTCCGGGCGCGGTCCAACTTGTACAGGCACACGAAGAAGAACCACGCGGGGAGTGCTGCCAAGCACCGGGCAAAATCTATATAAAAGCATGCACAATTTTTCTTTTTTATTTAAAAAAAAAATAATTTATGATTTTCCTTAGTTTTTTTCTTTTCTTTTGTTTTTTAAATATTTGAAAGACCAATAAGATGTGATATGGGGGACAGGAAACTTGGGGATCAATGAGTACTTCTGAGCACTGAATAATTTGGTAATAAATTTGAATTTTACTACAGGGCGGAAATTTTATTTACAATTGAGTTCTTGCACATAAAATACATTCTAAGTGGCTTAACAATGATGTCAGAACAGATCAATATCAATGATGGTGACAGTTAAATTTATGATAACCGAAGACATGTTTCATAGAATAATCTATATTCTTGAGTAAATACTGCTAAGCTTCTTCACATGGTGACGTAGTAAAGAATTCCTACTAGAAATAAAGTAAAGAAGCTTGCTCATGCAGTAAGCAGACACTTAATATGTTGACAGAAGAAATGCCAGTAGAGATCACAATATGAAAGTAGAAGAACCAATAAAAAGGGGTTGCTGCTATTATGCAAAGAGCTGGTCAATAACATGTTGATTATCATCGAAGAAAATTATTTCACCAGTACCTTGTGCATGGATTTTACATGGTAGTGAAGATACAGTAGTATTAATTACCTTCTGGTATAAAAGCTTTTTAATCTACTGGCCTCTCTAGAACAGGCGTAATAATTGATGATTAGAGCTTATAATTGTTAGATCCAAAAATCTTCTCGGCGAGACAGTTGTATTGTACTGTCAAATGACACTAAAATGAAACATAGAAAATCTCAATACTGATCCAAAAATGGGTACTCCCATAGCACTAGAGGTAAGGGAAATGCCCCCTAAAAATGTTATCACTTCAATCAGGCCCATGACTTGAAACCAATCATGTGAGTTACAATTACAGAATTCAAAACCTGAAACAAATTTCAAATAATGCTAGCACATTTCAAACAACTTATATTAAGTTGAGGGACTTTTTAATTCACTAATCAAGAGCATTAATTCACCTTTAGACAAGGCAAAACCTAATCAACTTTAAAAATTCAACCAGCAATTAGTTAACAATCTACAACAAATGTAAAAAGAATGAACAGAAATTTGAAATACTTTAGGGAACATTAAGTGCTCAATAAGAAACAATCACAACTGTGTTAAGAAAACAGGATAATACAAAATGCGAGAAATCAAGTCATCACAAAAAATGAAATGCAAATGATCAATGGTTCGATGAATGAAGAAAAACAAGGTACTACTCAACATTCATCTTTCATGACCTTCATTTCCTTGAGCCTAGTGACAGACAAGAAAACCCTTTCATTTTTAATGTTTCTTGAATGAGTGTCAGTAATTAAACTTAACTATGTTCTTTGTACCATTGTTGTACTGTACCACAGTTCGCATAGTAAGAAGGGATGCAAGATGAAAATAATGAGACTAAAGCCTCTGTTGGTGAAAGTGTTTAACAAGTAACAGTGTGATACACTCTACAACAGTTGCAGCAGCAGTAGAAATAGAAATGGAAATGCCTACCCTAAAATGTGCAAATATCTTTGATATCTTATAGAAACTAAAACCATAAAATTTATGCACATTTTAGGAGACCAGAATGTGATATATGATATCAACAAGTGTCCCACTATGAGTAAAACTAGTTAAAGAATGAGGGCCTGACTGCTCAAAGCACACAAGCAAAGGACAATCAAAAATCTTAAAAATACATACATAAATGAGATGAAATACCATAACACTCTAACATGTCTAACAAAATATTCACAGTAGCAACAAAATGAGAATAACAAAAAAAAAAAAAAAAAAAAAAAAAAAAAAAACACAAAACATTACAATATTGCCTTAAAACTATGTACCGTTCTGTGCATCATAATTGCACAGATGATTGTACAGTAACTTCAGAAATGTGGACTAAATCATCACATACTGATTACCTGCAATGAACTGCAAAGCATATCAGTGAATTCCTAGATATTAAAACATCATGTTACCCCATTGAACCAATCAGTCTTCAAATGATGTCTTTAGTTGTGCAAAATATACAACTCTTTTTCTTAAGGTACCTCCTCCATCAGTTCAACAAGCAGTAAGTTTGATTTAATTTCTTCAAAATAGGCCTTATAGGAGGAACCTTAAATGTTGAAAAGACAATTTTTATTGAAGCAAGCAAATGCTGCCAATTCTGAGGAATACAGTCCTGAGGAGACAAATAATTTACATTAAGGTATATTGGAGGTTTAATATCTCTTATTCCAGTGAGCAATATTAAATCAAAGAGATCTTACAGTGTAAAAATGAAAGAAGCAATAGTTCTTCTGAGACCAAAATGAAAATTGAATCATGATACTGTAATAATTATTTCTAGTCCCTAATTAGACAATATTAAAAGTTAATACCATTCACTATATTGCTTCATGATTCTCAACTTCTCAAGAATAATTTGATCTGAAAATGAAAATTAACCACTTACTCGGTAATGGAAGGCAGAAATAACCAGACAGGTCTGGCTTGGTAATATATTAATCCTTTGAGAAGTGCAATGGTAGAAGACAAATCGAGTGGCATTCAAAAAAAGTAAACAAAACCAAGTGAGATACATTGAAACAAATTAATAAAAGATGACCAGTTGCGGAAAGGTGCAGATACTATCAGAAAATATTGACTAGTAAGCATTCTCAAAAGAAATATCAGGATAGAAGACAGTTTTAGTGTGTAAATAGTTTCTTTTTGTTACACCACTTCTACTGTACATCTGACCCCACACAAGTTAATGTCATGGGAATGTTTTTGACTATTTTAAGTGTTCTTACAACTAATATCAATTGTATGGAATGATCTGCAGGGTTGACAACAAAATGCTGCCATACTGTCACCAAGTGCACCATGTGTATATATACAACAAATTAAGACTTAATAAAAAATGCAGAATGCAGGTTGTTGGATTGAACAAAAACAGACTTTGGTTTAAAAAAGAAGGGAGGGGGAAGAGAAGGAGGAGACTGGTATACTTGCAGGCAGTATCAAATAACAGTGCAAGTCAACAAAATCTATAAATCACATGGTGCCTTAAGAATATTCATCAAATTTCAAGCAGTTTTTCCATTGATATCATAAAACCAGCTAGAAGGGAATAATTTGGAAGCAAAGAGATTGTACATGAAAAATGAAGGTAGCGAGATCCCTAAAATGCGCATGTCCTATGGATGGACAAAAGTGGATGGAATATGTCTTACATAAATGTTCCCTATCAAAGAGGCCAAAATGCTTGTATGTCATATCAACACTTAACCAAGATGTCAACAAAAACATCACGTACTGAATAACTAAGTAAGACACGGCAGAAAATCTGAAATATTCTCTATGAAGGCCAAATATGAGGAGCATTGTTTGTTGAAGCAGCGTAGCTAATTAAAGCCAAGAGATGATGACTTCTAAAAGCTTCCACAGCAATCTTGCACAGTTTGCTTGTGCTGAAGAGTGAGTGGATCAAGTGGCCTGAACAGTGCACATTAAAATGAAACAAGTCTTTTGAAAAGACATAAATAATTGCTTTTCAAGAAGACATATGCACAAGTGGCTTTTGATTTATGATGCTAAACTGGATTTAGTACAAAAGAAAGAAAAAGATCATTGAAAGTAAAAGTTTCAATTGGATTCCCTCATAGTGAGGTTTCGATCAGATGATAAACCAAACCAAGGAGGAAGACACAATTTTGTTTGTACATTAAGTACTTTGCAATTGCCTGGCTGCCTTACCAACACTAAGCATGGTGTTTGGTCCACAATACCAGAACTGTAACTGCTTGCTGGATTGGATTTGAAACTTTAACACTCAAACTTTTTCCAAAAATGACCAGTTCTTACCAACAAAAAATATATATGTGGAATATGACATAATATACAGTGAGGCAAGATAAGTAAATAAGCTGATAGAGAATTAATGTACTATCTGAGACCCCCTCCAGTCAAATAAATATGGTCTTTATGAGATAAAATAAATAAAAGAAATCAAAGGTATTGGTGTAAAATTAGTCCTTAACAATACTGGTGTGGTACTTGAAGCTAGAGCTCAACAACAAAAATGCCATTTGTAAAATTTATGCCAATTGAAATAAATAAGATATTTATTCCAAGAGGGCATCACAATAAAATGAAACTATACACCTCAAATACAAATCTCTACATAACTAATTTGAACACCCCGTCATGGTCCCTTTGAGCTCAAATCAAATTTCTTGGATCAGGACAGCAAACAAAAATAATAATAAGAATAAAAAATATAAATAAAGTAGTAAAACATGGCATCAAAGAAAAAGATAAAACTTAAATTTTTGAAAAGCCATGATAAGCATTGTTTTCATAATACAGTACTCTAAATGTAGAAAGACAAAAGCACTTGCACAAGATGACAAGTGGCTTAGCAGAAACTATTAGTACATTACCATCAATTTACTATGTATTAACATGAGTAATAAACAATGGCACTCAATTTTAAAAATTAAATAAAAGTAAGTTTACTCATTACGAACCTAAATTGAGCAACCAATTACACAGACGCATCAGTGCCAGGGAAATGTACAGCACAATTAGGACACAATTGGACTAAAACCGATTCTATCTTTGTTTAATTCGAAAAGGTCTACCAGAAGAATGTGCCATTATTTTGATCTGGCTAACATAGCTTACAATCTATGATTTATAACTCATGCTTTAGGAAGAATACAAATAATGTAATGTCAAGGGCAACAAAGAAGGGGAAAATTAGTCCATAGAGATGAATAGATAAGAGAAGTTGGAAACAAAACTGCAAATTGTTGGAGAGTATCAGAAGGGCTACAAGGGCGGAAAAAGCTGGGGGAATGTGAACAAGAATTTTAAAAACAAAAAATCAGTCTGGAAATAAGGAAATTTCTATGTAACAAAAGTTTATATATAATAAAAAGACCAAACAACTCCTACTTGCCCAAAGTATTATTTGCCCATCTTTGGGAGTAGTTTCTTTACATTAAGCTTGACACCTACTTTCTCACAGATGCATTGGCAATTCTCTTTCTATTTGCACAGAGAAAAAAATGATGTTTTTTTTCACTTTTCTAAGAGATTATGCATATTATAAAGTGCCAGAAGGCTAAGAGTGGCGACTGAATCATTTGTGCTCTAAATTTTAAGGCGATTAATTTCAGGGCAAGTTTCCATTAGAATGCTTACAAGGTGCTTTTTCAAAGATAATATTTTGCACAGCTTTACACTTTTAAGGGCAAATACAAGAAAACGCTGAGTCATTGTGTAACACCAACTGGTATCAGATGGGTATCTAGTAACTGGACAGTATCAGTGATCTTTTATGAAAGCATACTATGTTTTAAATAAATCAAATATTTAAATTGGAAGTAACCTGAATAATTTCCACTAAAAAGGAACCAACAACCATAATAATAATAACAACAATAATAATAATAAAAAGAAACAAAAAAATATTTTGCTTTTCTGGTGGCATACTCCATGTATTCCTCGTGATGACAAATAAATCTGACTAGATGACCGATACACCTACAGTAATAGTTATCAAGTGAAATGGCTACTAATCTACTTATGTAAAACGACATGGCTCACTAACAATGTCCTCATCTGCAAGGTCAAAATTATATCTCACCTTACACAGCACATCAGTCATAACAATGGGAAGGATCATGACTACTTGCGCAGGCTATCCTTGCTGCTGGCGAGAGACGTGCTATTGCTGCTGTTGTGCGAGTTGATGTCAGCACGTACATCCCCACCACTGCCGCTTCCACTCACACTCACCTTAAAACAAAAATAAAGGACAAACTTGTTGGTTCTTTATTTCATTTCAAAATTTTTTCAAACAGAAAAAAAAAAAAAAACTGTAGCGTTGGTACGTACCTCCCCGTTGAGAGAAGGGGAAGCCCCGACGGGCCCCCTGCTAGAGCGGCCAGGAGCCGCCCCCGCCCGCACCTCGTCTCTGCTGCGGCTGCTTGCCGTCTCGCCGTCCAGCGAGCTGCCCCCGTGGCTGCCGCCGTGGCTGCCGCTGCCCCCGCCGCCGCCGCCACCCCCGCCGCCCCCACGGTTCGAGCGCCTCTCCCGCTCACGCTCGCCGCGCTCTCCGCGCTCGCCGCGCTCGCTCCGCTCCCGGTCGCTGCTGCTGCTCACCTCGCCGTTCATGGAGCGCTTGGAGCGGCGGCCGCTCATGGCCAGTTCCTCCACCGAGGTGGGCGTCTGCGGCGCGCTGCGGCCCTTGAGCTTGTTCATGACCTTGTCGAGCCGGTTGATGAACTGGTCGACATCCGACTTGTGCATGCCTATGGCCGCGGCGGCCGTGAGGTACGGCATGGGGTACTTGCTCGTGTGTGCTCCCCATCCTGCAAAATGAGAGAAATTAAAAAAATATATATTAAAATACTAGATGTCAGCAGAAAGCTGCAGTATAAAACATGAGTCAGGATTCTGGACAAAACGGACCTTCAAATTTGTACCCTGCAACTTCCTTATAGTCGACTGTTGACACTACTCTGGTTCCAGAAACACATCGTAGGAACAGCATTGAACCTAACATTGTCACTGACTTCGGATCTGACGTAACCAACGAGTTAAGAGTCATGCCTGAACAGAAAATTGATTTGGTGAGTGGAAAGGTGACCAGGGAAACTTTTTACACAAACCAGAGCGAGAGGAGATTTACCCATTGATATAGGGTTGTTTTTTGTATCTAGAAGCCTTTCACCATGTTTTGTGGCAACTTTAGAGAGCTCATCCCTCAAGTAGTTATACATTTCCTTCCTTTGGGTGACTAAACTTTTGTAGCCATTGATTCCCAGAGACAGGAGGGTAATGAATACGTCAATAGCTGGGCTAGATGATGCTCGTCCTTAAAGAAAATCATTTTAGTAATTAATTTCTTTATGTGCAGATTTTTGCTAAATTATACAATTTTATGGTGAAAAATTGTTAATAGATCATACCTGGATAAATCCTGGCTACCCGTTCGAGAAGACCTTTGTCAAAGCCAGAAACTATGGCTCCACCCACTGGCACCATAAAGTTTTTGTCGGTACTCTGTACGAAAGCATCTACTCGCCCTTTCCTGAAACACCCAAATACATTAGTATGGACACTATGTTATACTCCTATGATAAAAATCAAAGTAAAAAAAATACTGTAAAAAAAACAACAAATTTGACACTTGAAAAATTTATAAGAATAACAAACCTTGCTGCTTCTTGTATTAAATGCATACAACGGGAACTTTGAAGACCATATGCATTGTTAATAAGATGAGGAATATTAAATCTCTGACAAAGTACAGCAACTTGCTCTAAGGAATCAGACACTCGAGGAGCAAAGCAGCTCGTTGTGGTCAAAACACATACGATGTTGTCAGATCCTATTGTACACATTTGATGCTCCATAGCTGCTAAGTCAGTTTTGAGTTCGTCACCAGAAGCTATTGTCTCTATTACAATAGGTTGAAGACCTAAAATAAATCAAAGTCAAGTAAAAAATTAAAATTATTAAAATAAAAACAATAATAACAATAATAAACAATAATTGTCTTTTATACAATACCTGCAGTTAGAATGCATTTAAAACATGCTTTCTGATCAATACGAGACCAAAGAACAAATTTAGCACCAGGTCGGTCTTGCTTTAATGTCAACATACACAACACCAATGTCATTCCTGTGGCCATTGGTACCATGAAACACCCAGCAGTGGTCTTGACACCTACACATAAAAAGCACCAACAATGTAACACAAATTCTCTACTGACTCACATATTAAATTTCTGAATGTGACTGTACCCATATAACGAATGGTGTCCAGAAGGAGGGAATTTACAAGTTTCATCATAAGACTAGATCCTGCAGCCTTGGGCTGGACTTCCCCTAAATCACCAGATCTACCAATTCCATGCCCAATTCGATAATGACGCCGTGCAACAAGAGCTAAAACAGGTAGAGAGACAAATGAGGACTCTGAAGTTACTGACAATCAAAACAGATAAAGAAGAAACTTACATGAGGCAAATCTAGCTTCCCTTTCCCCAATACCACAATTATCAGGAAAATTGTTGCTGTCCATTTGGGCTAAGTCTGCAAGTAGCAGCTCAATTGTTGCATCGTCCCATCCTTCTTCTGGCCATTTTCTCTACAATAACATAGAATAAGATCAAGAGTTACAAACGTCAAATAACAATAAAATGTTAGATAAATAATAATTTTGCATGATTCTTTAAAAAATTGTCATAATTTAACCAGTAAACTTTTTTTACATGGCAAATAATATCAATTTTTTTTACCTCCCTACTAAACATCAAAACCTAACCAAGTACCCACCTGTTCGATAAGTTGCCGAATAAGATTTTCTCTTGTTTTCTTGGAAGCTGCTGCTTGCTGAAGGTATGTAGAGGGGATTAGCCTCTCTGCTAATGTAAAGCTTTGACTATTCATGGTGTCTCACTAGATATGATCAATTGTCACAGAGGGTAAATCTTGACAGGGCCTATAAATAAAGGCAGTATACAATATTAACTTTATCAATTAATAGTTACTCAATTTCAGTATTTAATAACAAACTGAAATGAAGATTAAGAAGCAAAAGTCAAACTTCTTTATTTTAAGTCAGTTGTCAAACAAGTTGTCCTACTTGCAGTCTAGGCTAAGGTACTTGTAGATGTCAGTTTATTTTCCTCAAATCTAAATATCACACTTACACTCTTCTTGACGACGTAAGCTGCAACCATTGCAGACTCAAGACTTCAGTCAAGAGAGTTTTATGTCAAAATGTCTTTTCACCAATTTAGGCACCACTAGTAATAGCACTTAAGGAACTTGAAGAAACCCGTCACAAATCTAGGACGTGTTCGATGATACAAGCGAATAATATACCCACGTAAAGAACCGGTGCTAAACAAGACAGTGTTACAGATCTAAGAAGAAATAAATCTTAAACAATGTTCTCCAATTTCAGAAGATTGTAGAGCGAAATCGGACCAATGGTAGACATTTCATATTATCAAAATATCGTCTGCTGTGCACAGAAGGAAAGAAGAGGGTGGCTGGTCACAGCCTTCTTCTTCTTGAGACAAAAGGGGTGCTCAAGGGATAAAATATATTAAAAATTATACATTAAGGCGTTCTTCAAACTACAACCAATAATTTTCGTTGAAATATAGAAACCTGATAGGAATTTTACGTTGACTAGGGCAAATGTTAAATTCTGGGGTCATGCAAATATAAAATGTATTCCTGGCTTTGTTGAGTTGGCAAGCTAAAATTATGGCAGGTTAAGCAGCCTACAAGCTTACAACACCGTTATATTCTGATTAGTCATTTCCTTTCAAAGGAGAGAGTAAGGACAAGCACGTCCTGCTCATTAAAAAAGTATTATAAGTTTTTTCATCCAACCTTCCTGCACACACCAAACCCCTTTTCCTGAATATTGTTTCGTGTAGCAAAGTGCCCCTTATGGTTTTTCGTATGTTGGTCCCCGGCACGATAGGGTGATGCAAGGCGTGTTCTGCTGCGGAAAATGATTGAGGTTATGATTTCTCTTCGTCGTTCCTCAATTTTTCCGTGAAAAAGGGACTGCCTTGCGCTGTCATCACCGTCATGGCCAAGTACCTCGTGCAGATCATCGTCGTAGGCGCCACGGCTGTGGGTCGCGCCTTCACCAGGGCGCTGAAGCAGGAAATAGCGGCCAGCCAGCAAGCGGCCCAGCGAGCAGGGGGAGGTCGAGAAGGGGCGAAGAGCGCGGCTGCCAGTGCCAAGGCTGGACTAACGATAGAGGAGGCCAAGCAGATCCTCAATGTCAAAGATTTAGATCCAGTGGAAATTCAAGAGAAGTACGACTTCCTGTTTAAAATTAACGATAAGTCCAAGGGTGGATCCTTCTATCTCCAGTCAAAAGTGTACAGAGCGAAAGAGCGACTTGATGCAGAACTTGCAGCGCAAAATAAGGAGCCACCAAAGAAAGAGACTGAAAGTAATAAATAATTTGGAAATAGTTAGGTTTTAGTCTATTTATGCCATAGTATGTGAGAAAATCAGTGATAAGTTCCTTGAGAGCTTCTTGTGCAATCACTCTTTGATTGCTCACGTTCATGTACTTATGATCTTGAAAATGGCACAGTGCAAAAGGATTAGGATGTAATGTTTGTCTCTTGATTTTCAACTTCATATCTCCACTGATTTATTTGGACTTTCTCTCTGTTGAAAGCCATTTCATGATTATTGTTTTGATGAGGTGCGTACCTGTATACAATAAGTTTCTGTACTACTGACTTGTATTGTACATTTTAAAGTTGATGTGGTAGCTCTGCGCTCAATGTGCTTTCTAGACATTTTATTTCTGTGTGAGTGGCAGTATGTGAATTACAGTATGATGGACTGTATCTTGACTGTTGATTAATACTTTAGAGTGCAATATCTGTGATTTAGCACACTAAAATTGATTTAATAAATATGTAAGAAGCTAGTAAAAGGATTCTTAGATCAACATGCCTATATATTTTTTTTAAAACATACAGTATAAAAATTAATAAATGATTCATACTTTATATAGTTGCCTAATACAATAATTATGAAATGAATGGAATGAACAAGATACATGTCATTAAATGTCACATAACAGTCATGTGAACAGGTTTAGCTGATGATATTCCAGAAGCCCTAGTGCCACACTCCGGGCAGGCGAAGTTGGGGTCAGCTAAAATATTTGCCTGAAACGAGAAGTGGTAATATTACTCCTTGCAGGACGAGTACAAAATTATTTTTTTTTCTAATCTTTACCTGAAGGCAAAAGTAACAGAAAACATGGACACAATCCATATGATGTGGTATAATTGGCCTCTTAGAACAAACGGCACATTTTGAATTGACTGTGAGGGAAACTTTATTTCTTGTGCCCGGTTTCAATTTGGAACCTGTAGACCCTAACATTAAAATCTTGAGCACCATTCGTTTGATGTAGTGATAGTTAATAAGTGGTAAAACAAAGACAAGCAGCTCCTGTAGGAGAAACCAAATTAATACTAAAAGTACACAAATCCCATAAAATAGATTTGAGAGATCAAATTAAAATAAAGATTTTCTTACGATAAAGCTGTGCCAAATTAGCTCTCTTGTCATGTGAGTATAGCCAACTTGTCTTTGTCTGGCTTTGGGAGATGAATAAGACATTTGAATACCAAATAAACGATACAACAGATTGGGGTAGTAACCGGAATGTAAGAACATTAGTAAATTGATAAGGCTTCCAGCAGTTATAGAAATATCTCCCCATCGTCCAGCTGTTTCAAACTGAAATAAAATTATGGGTTTAAAAAAAAAAAAGAAAGAAATCTTAGAAAAATGTTAGTTTCTACAACTTACTATTTGTTTCAATTTATCACTTCCAATTTTTATTGCAATATCACTGGCCCTTGTATGAAAATATTTTAGTAAGATGGGTACTAAGGTTGCCAAAAGCGCAGTTTTCTTCTGTGATTTTAAAAATTTAATGTTCAGCAATTGCTGTCCAAATGTAGATCCTGCTCCTCGTAAAGACAACTGGAATAGTTTCAATTAAAAACAGAATTACCGTAAAAATGCAATTGGTTTTAAATCCTAAGCATGTGTAAGAAAAAGAATTTGACCACGTACTTGTAATATGACAATCTGGAGTAGGGTATCTAACTCAGGTTCCCATTTGTTTTGGAACGAAAGCTGAGATATGTAGGAAAATATGTCCATTAGAAAATATTAAACATATGTTCAACTGGCAAATGCAAGGTGTAAAATAGCTTACCGGTAAAAACTTAGTAGCACTTGAAACTTGGCTTTTTAAAACATAGAGAACTTCCTTATCCAATTCCAGTGCATCAAGCTGAAAAAATTGCAAAATGGGAATGACTAGCAACTATGGTAATTGCTTCTAATAATAAATTATTGTAATCATAGTCCAGCCAATGCTTTAGTTGAAAAACTCTTTACAAAATATTTAATTAGCATATGAAAATATTGTTTAAAGGAAACAAAACAGCCAAAAAATATATTCCACTGAAGGAGAGGAATCATACCTGTTCAACTCGACTTTTCACCAGAAGATCAGCTTCCTCTTTAGTGCTCATGTTCCCCTCTAGAAAGATTTCACAACCTCAGATTCAAAATTCTCAAACTTGTAGTGCCAATGAGTTATGTTTTGAAAAGTGACGTCTGTAAGCTCCAGCAAAGAAACAACAACAGAGGCCGCAACAGCAGAGCAGACGCTTTTCTGGTGTTAGCAGGACTGAAAACTTCTCATTCTCATGCAGTATTGTTGTTGACGTCGTCGAGCATGGGCAAACCTCCCCCGAGGTGCACCGAGCCACTGCCTGTCACTAGTCATCCCAGTTCCGCTCGGCTCTCCTCAGTTCCGTAACTAACCAAGAAATTCCTTGGCGACTGTCGAGAAAACGATGGGGTTTTCTCTGAAATTGTGCGTCCTGCTCGTGTCGCTGACACTGGCGCTGTATCCAGATGACGCATGGGGGCGGGGTAAAGTCATAAACCTGCACGAAGACAACTGGGAGCAAATGCTCACGGATGAATGGATGGTTGAGTTGTGAGTATTGTCACCCAGACCGGACCGGTCGGGAACGGCCGACCTGCTGTCACCTGTACCATTTATTTCCTTCCATGACCATAACACATTTCGTCAATAAAAAAAAGAATTCATTATTTTTGCCCTAATTCGCGTTTTTTAATGATTTTCTTCTTACCACTAAAGTGTTTTGTCTTTGCCCTTTGTTCTTTTCTATAAGAAACTTATCTTCTTTGCCATTGGCTGTTATGAAATTTTCCATCGTATCACAAATGCTGATGTGTTGTCTGTTTTTGCAGTTATGCTCCATGGTGCCCAGCGTGTAGAGCTCTGGAGCCAGTATGGTCGGAATTCGCAAGCTGGAGTGAAGATCTTGATATTAAGGTTGCCAAGGTAGACGTTACAACATCTCCAGGATTGAGTGGTCGATTTATTGTTACAGCATTACCAACCATCTATCAGTAAGTATTACAAAGTTGCAAATTTTTATTTTTTTTTCGTTTGCCACAAATTACATTTTTTATGTAAATGTAGTGTGCTCAATGGTGAGTTCCGCCAATACCATGGTACTCGAGATAAAGATTCGTTCATGTCTTTCATTGAACAAAAGAAGTGGGAAACTTTGGAGCCAATTCCATCATGGAAATCCCCTGCCTCCTTCCATATGGGGGCTACTGCCTATTTCTTCAAATTATCACAATTGCTTCGTGTAAGTCACAATAAGTGCTGCTAATTTTTTCCCCTCCTTTCAACATGTTATGCCTTAATTTTTCCAATTTTTTGTTTTCAATTTCTTGTTTAAAGGCCGTCCACAACCGCTTGATGGAAGAGTATGGGTTACCTACATGGGGTTCATACTTGATTTTTGCTGTCGCAACTATTGTCCTTGGTGCACTTCTTGGCTTGGTAAGTGATATGAGAACTTTGTAGCAATGTAAACTAATATCTTACACATGTATCTTTGCTCCAAACTTCATTTAATTATATGAATCAAAATTATTTTCATTGTAGATAATGGTTTGCACTATTGACTACCTGTATCCATGCAAGCCATCTGTTTATCCCACAAGGACTGTTAGTGGTGTAAACAAAGAAGTTGATGCTCTGGATCGTGGAGATGTTGTAAGTCTATTGTTTTACTTCATTTGAAGACATTTATTCAACTTAGAATAACCTATATTGCTTCCTGATTTTCTTAAAGGACGATCTTGTTGATGAAAATGGCTCTCAGAGCTCTCAAGATGAACATTATAGTGGGAGCAGTTCAGGAGCTGAAGATGAGGATGAGGACAAGAAAGCTGGTAGTACCCCACCATCACCAGGGACTCCCGCAGGAAAAGCAAGGCAACGTCGTGCCAGGAAGGCGGATTGAGAGAGAAAAATTATGACATGACACAACACCAATCCTTGTCATAATTGGTGTGATTGAGTTATCTGGGTTGCTTTATAGCTTTCTTTAATGACAAAGGATTTGATTATATTTTGATCTTACTTCATGACAAGCTGCTTTTACTAAAAACTTTATTTGTTTGAAATATGTAGGTAAGATAACTATCTATCATTAATTGGTAGGGCTTTCCTGTCAACTTGAGGATTGGTTATGATGCATTTTATTTTTTAAGTCAAAATTATGGTAATTAGAGAGGGGTATTTTGCAGATTTTTGCTGACCTTTGAGTGCATTCTATGTCCTCGAGAGATGACAAAATCAGTCATTATACTGAAAAATATGTGATTTTTTTTTCACCCATTCCAATGATTCCTTTTACTTAAATAATTTAATTGATCAGTTAAGTGCACTGTTTTTTGTTGTGTTTTGTTTCTTATTTTGTAGTGGTACCCCAAATTTGCATTAAGTCTCATATTCACAAAATATCAGTCTTTCTGTGACAGTGGCCTGCCATAGAGGATTTCTTTGCAGTGGTTTTAAGTGATTTGATCTAATCTTGTTCAAAATGTTTTGCTGATGAATCCTGTATATTACTGTTGAAATTTCAAGCCACATTATCTTAAACTGTTTGATAATGGAATATTCAATGTCAAACTAGGGCGCGTCTACAAATCTAATTTTTGACTTATTTTCTAAACTTTATCAAAGCTGTGGATTGTGTTTATCCCTATCGGTCTTATAAGCTCACATTCATTTGTCTAGGAATGTCAAAATTCACAGCAAGACTTGCACATAGTAACCTCTTCCACTTGAAGTAGTAGTTGTCAAGGCTCTTGTACAGAGAGCAGTGCCTTTCATTGTAACTGTGATACTCTGTACTTCCGCTGTACTTCATTAGGTTATACTATTCTGGAACAGGAATGTTGCAGATAACCTTACTCTTTTCCTTTAATTGTGAAAAGGGAGAAAGAAAATAATATGGATACACCATAAATATTATACCTTAAGTTTCTAAAGATTTTTGTGTTAAATGTTTGTGATGGCCATGACTGATAAATTGTGTTCTTTTTTCCTTTTTTTTCTTCGTTTTCTTTTTGCATATGCAAATATAGGTACAGATGTATGCTCAATGTAATTTTCTGTGGTTGTATTTGAATGTTTGCATCTGGTTGATTTTTCCTCCCCAATTTATAGTTTTCCTTAAGGAGCTCTGCTACCATGGGACTCTTGATAGGTAAATATATTTTATTATGATGTAGTTGTAGTATTGTAATCAGTGACCGTTGCTGATAACCTAATTTATTTTACCCATAACCATTAAATAAAAGATATTTGTTCTATCTGAAAAGGGAGTAGCATTACTGAATGTTAAACATATATTGCTGTTTTATATATAAACAAAGTTGACCATGTCAATTATTTTAATGTTACCCCATTGTCTATTGTTGTAGGATTGTCAGATGACAGATGTAAGGGCATCTATTTCTTTTATATGAGATTCACTGTAAAATAAAAAATTTAAAAACAAATAGTCCTTATGTTGCAATAATGTTTTTTTTCTTCTACCACCTCTCTCTTCCTCTTATCACCAACTGCCTTTATTTTTCTAGATTTCCTCCAAACGTTATTGATTGGAAATGGCCCAATCAGTCAGCGTACGCCTGTCCTGCTGTTCCTGTTTGAATGGTTTGAATGGCGCCTTTTCCCGCGCGCCGTCCCGGCGGCCGTGTGCAGTGGCGCGCTCTAGCGGCCGCTCGTGCGACAGGACTCTGCGGCCGGCGCCGCGCCGCGCCGGTGACTCGGGACTTCTTCAGTCAGTAAGCGCTGAGCCGTGCAGAGAGCCGTACCGCGTCGCCCCTCGTCGCCCCGTGCCGCACCGCGTCGACTCTGAGGTGCCGGGCCGCGCAGCGCCGGGGAGTATCTGTCTTATCACCGGGAGGGTGCAGCCTGCTCTATCTCCCTTATCTGACTTGGGCCCCTCGTCGGCCCAGTCCTGAGTGCGAGTCTGTGTGTGTGTGTGCGTGCGCGCTCGCCACCCTCCATACCAGTGCCGGCGACCAGTAATTGTGAACAGTGTCTCTTGGATTTTGGATTACTTTTCCCCCTTGGACATACACCACCAGGAAGACAGCCACCATGAAGCCGTGGGCGATCGCAGTGTTGCTGTTGGCCGCCGTGCTGACTGAGACAGGTGAGTGAGGTTAGGGAAGTGACCGTTACAAGGGAATGACCTGCAAGGGGCGTAACTGTCCAGGACGGACGCCTCGCCTGTTGGACCCGGCGGGGTGGGGCGGGGCGGGGCGGGGCGGGGCGCGGGGGACGCAGGACGCAGGACGCCGCCGTGGAGTCGACAGGGTTTTCAGCCCATTTGCATTGCGCGGTGGGCGCGGGCCGGGCAGAGCGGGCAGGCCCTCAAGGCCGGCGGCGCGGCGGGCTTGTGGTTTGTCTTTGCCGAGCGGCGCGCGGCGCAGCGCGAACGCCGCAAAAGTCCGTGGGATCAGAGGACTTCCCAGTCCGCCCCGCCCTGCCCCACCGCGCCCCGCCCCGCCCCGCCCCGCCCCGCCCCGCCCCGCCCCGCCGCGGTCAGAGGCGGCACGAGTGCAATATATCCGTGCTGGTCTGCAACGAGCATTGCACTGAGAGAGGCTGTGAAGGTTTTACGATGAGAAGATTATTGCGGGTTTGTGAGTATCGGCGGCCAGGTGATGGATAGGGCAGGACAGGACGAACACTGGTGGCGGGGCGGGGCGGGGCGGGGCGGGGCGGGCAGCCATTCACTGTCGTCCCCCCTGTCTCACACCTTGATTGAGGAAGGTAGAGGGGGGGGGGGCGTCTACCTGGCGTCGGGTCGGCGGCGTGCTTGGCGGTCTGGTCCCAGGGGACGCCACCCCGGCCGGCCCGGCCCGGCCCTGTGCTGCTGGACCAGGTAGCCGTCGAGGCGGACAGGACAGGACAGGACGGGGATGAGACGGCTCCCGGGCGGGGCGGGCCGGGTTGGGGTGGGGGCTCTACTGTTTGCGCCACGGCTTTACGGGAAGGAGAAGGAGGCTGTGTCGCTGCACTGAGAGCGAGAGAGAAGCAGATGCTGTGCTGCTGAGAGGCAGGAGGGTCTCCTTGTCCGTCCTGGTGGTGCAGCGTGGTGCTGAGGCTCAGAGACCGCGGCGCGCCCCGCCCGCTGCCCAACCCGCTAGCCTGGGCTGGGCTGGGCTCCGCTGGGTTCTCCTCGAATTAAATTCAAGCAGTACTTGACACTGTGCCAGCCAGCGCCGGCACGGGCTGCGGGCGTCGTCGCGGCGGGCGCCGCTCGTCTCTAGCCGCCCTGCCCCGCCCCGCCCTGCCCCGCCCCGCCCTGCCCTGCCCTGCCCCGCCCCGCCCCGCCCCGCCCCGCCCCACACCCGCGGCGAGCCTGGGCGTGAAATATGTACCCCACCCGGTGGGCTCCACCCGCGTAATTGGACAACGCCGGTTGGCGTAAAGATTTTTTAATTTTTTTTAAATAATAATTCTACCTTGTTGTTTCTGAGAAGCGGGAAACGAATGTGTTCCTGAGTGAGCACGGTGCGCCCGGTTCACGCTCGCGTGCTTTTGCTCCTGGGGTCTGGCGGGGCGGGGCGGGGCGGGGCGCGGCCGGGCGGGGCAGGGCGGGGCCGTATCTAGCCAGCATGAAGACGTCCAGGTCCAAGATGAAGGTGGTGATTCATATGTATAACAGCGTAGGGAAATGAGGACCCCTGGTGGGGAGGAGGGGGCGTTCTGTCTCCCGCCCCGCCCCGCCCGCTCACCAGCCCAATCCATGCCTCCTCCATTGAGGCCCAGCGGCCGGCCCGCCGTGGGTGGCTGGGCTGGGCTGGCCCCTCTCTCTACAACGGAGAGGTGACCCCTCTGACTGCCCCCTCCTCCCCCCTCTCCAACCTGGCCCCGCCCCCGCTCCTCCTGCACTTTCTGGTTTTAGCTCCGATCTCCTCCTGGAACTCCCAAGGTCGCCTGGCGGCGGGCGGGGCGGGGCGGGGCGGCGTGTTCCAGTGGCGGGTGCGGGCTGGGGCTACGGGCTGCCGAGCCGAGCTGGACAGAGATTTCCAGATTGTGGAGGGGGAGGAGTGGAGGGGGGGGGGAGGTGGCCCCGAGACTTTTGCTGCGGGACGGACGATATGATGTCCGTGTTGTGTACAAAGAAATCAGCCAGCTTGATTAGGTTCCCCTGTTTTATTTTTATTTGTCGTCTTCTTTCCTCTTCTCTCGGGTTCTGTTCTGTACGGTACAGTAGAGAGAGAGAGCAGTCAGTGTACGTTTTGCCCCCGACGGCAGCTGAACCCTGTCGCGGCCGCTTTGTCTTTTCATTATTTTTATGTTGTTCTTCTCCTCCGCGTGAGCCTGTATGGCGTGATTCGAGCGGGGGGGGGGAGGTAAGACCGGGAGGTGCGCGGCGTAAAGGGCTTAAGCCTCCTAATGACCGTAGGGCCGCCGGAGCCCGACTGGAGGGGGAGGTGAGCTGGAGGAACGAGTTGCGCGGGGCAGGGCGGGGCGGGGCGGGGCCACCACGCCCCCGGTGCGGTGCTGGGGCCGGCGCGGCGGGGTCCTCCTGGTCCTCTACCAACCGGCACAGTATCGGGTGATCGGCACATTATAGGGGTCCCCGCCCCGCCCCGCCCCGCCCCGCCCCGCCCCGCCCCGCCCGCCCCACCTTGCGTGCTGCTGCTGGCCCACGCCTCGCCTCGCCCCGGCCCCGGTGCATTCCGCAACAAACTGGACTAGGCAGGGGCAGGCAGGGCCGCTGGGCCGAGGTGTGCTCCTGCCGCACACACACACACTCACTCACACCTCGCCTTTAGGAACGCCCGCCCCACCCACCCCGCCCCGCCCCGCCCAGCCCCGCCCCGCCCCGCCCGCGGCGCTGCTCAGCTCGTGCTGTGCTGCAGTCCGGAGGCGTCGCGTCGCCACTGACACGCATGGTGCACTGCTCCTCGAGGTTTTTGAATGTTTATTTCTGACGCTCGGCCCGGCCGCTAGAGGGCGCTGCACCCGCCTGGAGGGAGTTCAGCGTACAGAACCGGTATCATCATTCAAACCAAACGGACAGCTGAGCTGCTGTGAACAGACCGGCGCGTGTTCAAACTCGGAACGGCGCGTTTTGTGTTGTCTTCGTTTTAAAAAAGCAACAGTTTTGTCGGGTCGCTCCCGTGTTTTTATTAGCAGTTTTCTCGCTGTGTAGGTGTGCTATAACCCCATCCCATGTCGTGCAGGGGTCGGTGTTGGGTGCCATTGCGAGTCTTGGGTTCCCCGAATGTCCTGTACGGGGCGGCCGGGGCCCGGGGCGGGGCGGGGCGGGGCGGGGCGGGGCGGGGCGGCGCCCAGCGGGGACCCCGGTCCTGGGCCGATACCTTATACCTACCTGCCGTGCTCTCTGGCCCAGGTTGTAATGGGTCTGCTCTTCTCCACACGGCCAGCGCGGAGGTCCCGCCCCGCTCCGCCCCGCCCCGCCCGTCCTGAATCGCACCGGCCCGCCCGACCCGACCACTATAAACGGGGTGGAAGCACTACTCTACTCTTCCCCGAAAGGTTTTCCCTATACAGTTTGGACCGACACGGCCCGGCCCGGTCGGCCAGGCCCCGCGGCCCGGCCCCTTGTAATGGCGTTATCGGAGGGGCCGTGGCGCTGTGGACCCTGGCCGGGCCGGGCCGGACCTGGTCGCAGCCGTAGCCGCAGCCCAGCGCCCAGCGCCACCCTAACCTACATTCACATTGAGATTGGAGCTCTTGGCACGGGCGCTTGCCAGCAGCCCCGCGCCGATCATCGCCAGACTGTATATTTTTGGCGCGGGCGTGCGTGTGTGTGTGCGTGCGTGTCTCCGAGAACAGCGGTGGCGGGCAGGTGCGAGGGCTGGCCAGGTAGGCGGGGCGGGGCGGGGCGGGGCGGGGCGGGGCGGCGGCCAGACCTATTCACCTCCCATTGTAGCAGCGCTGGGCTGGGCCGGGCCGGGCCGGTCCCGGCCTCCCCATCTGCAGCTGGGGTGCGGAGCGGACTGCAGCAGATGTGGGTCTGGACCAGGCTCAGCATCCGCACGCGCGCCCCTCAAAGACCGGCGCGATGCTGGACCAGCACGCGCACACGCACACGCACGGACAGGGGAATAGCAGCTGCGCAGGGGCCTGGCGATAGGCAACACGGCAGTACACGAGTGTGTGCAGGTGTTGCCTACCGCGCAGGCGCGCCCAGGCTCGCCCGGGCCTGGCGATAGGCAACACGGCAGTACACGTGTGTGTGTGTGCAGATGTTGCCTACCGCCCATGTGCGCCCAGGCCTGGCCGACCAGGGCACCTTCACCTCTTATTGCAAAGCTGAGCTACATCCGCAAACAGCATGGCAATTTTACACAAAAATGAAAATAAATAAAAAATCGCGGAACATCCACCCTGTACGTATCCCTAGTAGTGGAACGCTCCTTGTCCGCGCGATGAAAGGCTGTAATGGGCCTGTGATGGACGACTCGACTCGTCTGTGGCTGGGCGCGCCGTACTGGGGCTCTCTGGGTTCGTCTGCTGCACCGACAACTAGCCTCTAGCCCTAGCGCTGCCCGTCCCGCCCCGCCCCGCCCCGCACCGCCCCACCCGCCCCACCCCGCCCCGCCCCACCCGCCCGACCAAAAGGAGCTTCAGGAATAGAGTCTATTGGGTGGGATTCTTTGGCGCTCTTTCCCCTGCGCTGCGCTGCGCGGGGGTGGGGGAGGGGTGTCATTACCTCCCTGACTCACCTGGCCGGGCCAGGCCAGGCGAGGCCCGGGGCCTGCAGGCCCGGCCAGCCTCCGCTCCGGCCCGGCCGATCCGGGACGATCGGATCCGATCGCCTTTTGTTCCTGTTGCGTGCGGCTCCGGGGGGTCCCGGAGGTGACAGTGTCACACACACACCGTCACGCCGTCACGCTGTGACGGTGGTGCTGCTTCACACCCCTCCTCCGGACCGCTGCTGCGGCATTGTGGCGACAATTGGTGCCCATCAAGGCAGCTCGGTGCGCGCGTGCATTGGCTACACTGTCAAACAACAGGGGTGGAGAGAGATCCCCGCAGAGAGGGAGGGATGCCGTGTTTCTTTTGGGCAGGGAGACCACCCCTGTTGCCCCCCCCCCCCCCCTCAAAGGAAAATATAAGACCTGCTTTTGCGTCGCCATCGACCTCAAAAAGCACGGGAGGATATTTTTATTATTATTTTTATTTCTCTCGCTTTTCTCGGTGCGGATCGCTCAGCGGGCAGGACGCGAAGAAGCGCGAGCGCACGCGGCGAGGGTGTGACGGTGTGACCACTTCCGGTCAGGATGACGGCGCGGCGGAAGTCGCGGCCGGGGCGGGGCGGGGCGGGGCGGGGAGGAGAAAGCGATGAGAGAGGAGCAGGCGGGGCGGGGCGGGGCGGGGCGGGGCGGGGCGGGGCCAGGATACGATAAGGAGCAGGGCACCGACTGTGCGCTGCGCGGCGGGCTGAACACTGGGACGCCGTTGTGTGTTAGTTCAGGCCGGCGCCGGCTGCCGGTCGCGTCCCACCCCGCCCCCCCCCGCCCCGCCCCGCCCCGCCCCGCCCCACCCCGCCCCGCCGCCGCCGTTGTGGTGACAGCACACCGCATTTTCCGGTTGACGGATGATGTTGACGTGGCCGCCTGCGCGCCGCGCCGTGTGCTGCGCTGCGCTGCGCGTTACCGCTGGCTGAAGGTCGCCTGCTGCAGCAGGACGGCCTGCACGGCACGCCGCAGGCCTGCGGGCCCTGCAGGGGCGCCAACACTCGCGCACAACGTGAGCCGTGCCTGCCTGACCGCGAAACGGTTGGCCGCCCTGCCTGCCTGCCACCTGCGCAGCTGCTGCTGCTGCTGCACTCCGCGGGAAACAGACAGGTGGGCCGCATGGCGCATGCGGGCACATGTGCACAGGAAAAAAAAATTCTAACGCTAACGCGTTAAACGGCCCCCTAGGTTTTAACACTTACCTAAAAATAAGATAAAATTTTAAAATATCATGTCAAAACTGTTTGTGAAAGCCAATAACTCATGCTATTCGTGAGCCACAGATCTGCCACACAAAATGTCGCCCAGTGGGCCGGCTATCAACAACGCTCTTCTGCTGGCCACTAAATCCAACGTAAAATATTCTTTAAAAAAAAAAATTTGGAAAAGAAGTCAAAGGATGTTGCAGGCGTTTAGCAAACAATTATAAAAGCCTTTACGTACAAACATACGGACACATAGGCGAACTAATTTAAACCATTTACTGAAAACAGGAACTTAGGTCTGAATCTTAGGTTGGCGGTATTGTTAGAAGCCCCGCCCACTTTCAAATAAAATTATTGGAAGGCGGAATTACAGTCCCTGCCAACAATCAGGAGCCGCTGCCGGCAGCTACTGGTCGCGTTCAAAACTGTCCTGGTGTTGCATCCTTTTGCACGGCGCAAAACTGCTGCGATTCTGACGTGACCACTCCCGCCTAGAAACTTTTGGACATCGAGGTACAAAGCAACAAGTGATCTTTTTCATTGGTTGGGAAAAACCGCGAAATACTTTTATTGGTCAAGCTTCCCCCGACCCGGCTCGGCCTTGCTGCTCCGCTCGTAATTACCATAGAAACAGCGAATGCAAACTAATTTTATGCAAATTTGGCCGAACAGTTTGACATTAGACCAATTTCAAAAAATTCCTAATTTTTCGTAGTATTTTTCATTCAAATTTGATGCGAATCGTATAGACACAAACGGCTGCGGCCATAAGGGGCAATCGTCAAGAATAAAAAATTCTAACGCTAACGCGTTAAACGGCCCCCTAGGTTTTAACACTTATTATAAAATAAGATAGAAAGAATTTTAAAATATTTAGTGTAAACTATTTGTGAAAACCAAATCATGAATTTTATCCGCCACACGTCTGCCTTATAAAATGCCTAGCGGGCCAGCTATCAACAACGGGCTTGATGTCCACTCGACAAAAGAAGGCCGGCGGCTCACGCGTCCACCTCGCGACTTTAACTCTTTATATTAAGAGAACGAAATGTTAGACAGTCGAAATAAATGTGTAAATATCAGTTCTGGACCTGCGGAAATCGTTTTACAAAGTTTCACGTAGGTTCGTTGAGAAGGAACAAAAGTGATTCGTAAAATGGTTTACGTAAAGATTCACGTACATGTGCCCCATTTCACGAATCAGTTTTGTTCCTTCTCGCCATATTGAAGTCAAACTTTGCAAACCGATTTCTGCAGATATAAAACTAATTTTTAAGCATTCAGTTCGCCTTGTAAACGTTCCGATAACTTTACACAATGATTTAAAGTCGCGAGGTGGACACGTCAGCTCCCGACCGCGGCGGGGGGTGTGGCTGGGACTTCCACTCGACAAAGAAGGCCGGTGGCCCGGCGGCTCACGCGTCCACTTCGTGACTTAATATACTTGAACAGTTTTAAATTAGGAAATGAAGTAAAAGCGATGCTGCAGGCGTTTAGCACAACTATGAAAGCCTTCGCGCACCAACATACGGACACATGGGCGAACTAATTTAAACTATTTACTAAAAACATGAACTTGGGACTGAATCTTAGGTTGGCGGTATTGTTAGAAGCCCCGCCCACTTTCAAATAAAATTATTGGAAGGCGGAATTACAGTCCCTGCCAACAATCAGGAGCCGCTGCCGGCAGCTAGTGGTCGCGTTCAAAACTGTCCTGGTGGTGCATCCTTTTGCACGGCGCGAATATGCTGCGATTCTGACGTGACCACTCCCGCCTAGAAACTTTTGGACATCGAGGTACAAAGCAACAAGTGATCTTTTTCATTGGTTGGGAAAAACCGCGAAATATTCTTATTGGTCGAACCTTCCCCGACCCGGCTCGGCCTGGCTGCTCCGCTCGTAATTACCATGGAAACAGCGAATGCAAACTCATTTTATTCAAATTTGGCCGTACAGTTTGACATTAGACCAAATTCAAAAAATTCCTAATTTTTCGTAGTATTTTTCATTTAACTTTGATGGGAATCGTATAGACACAATCGGCTGCGGCCATAAGGGGCCATCGTCAAGAGGAATAATAAAAAATTCTAACGCTAACGCGTTAAACGGCCCCCTAGGTATTAACACTTATCATAAAATGAGAAAGAATTTAAAAATATCTAGTGTAAACTATTTGTGAGAACCAAATTATGAATTTTATCCGCTACACATCTCTGCCGCATAAAATGCCTAGCGGGCCAGCTATCAACAACGCCGCCTTGATGTTTACTCGACAAAAGAAGGCCGCGGCTGCGGCTCGGCGGCTCACGCGTCCACCTCGCGACTTTAACTCTTTATATTAGGAGAACGAAATGTTAGACAATCGAAATGAATGTGTTAATATCAGTTCTGGACCTGCGGAAATCGTTTTGCAAAGTTTCACGTACGTTCGTTGAGCAGGAACAAAAGTGATTCGGAAAATGGTTTACGTAAAGATACACGTAAATGTACACCATTTCACGAATCAGTTTTGTTCCTTCTCGCCGTATTGACGTCAAACTTTGGAAAATGGTTTCCGCAAATATAAAACTAATTTTTACCTATTTAGTTCGCCTTGTCAACGTTTTGATAACTTTACACAATGATTTAAAGTCGCGAGGTGAGCGCGTGAGCCGCCGAGTCACCGTTCTTCTTTTGTCGAGTGGAAGTCCCAGCCACGCCCGCCACGGCCTGACGACCAAGTCCAACCAAAAATAATTAAGTGCTAATTCTAAATTTGTAAACAAAATAAATGGACGTTATCACATTTTAGAAAAAACTTTTAAGAGCAATATAGTTATTTGCATTGGGTAGATGATAAAACCAAATTACAGCCATCGGTAAAAACATAGGCCTGAAGGGAACTCATAAAAGGTTGGCATTGTTAGCATCCCGCCGGCTCGGCTCGGCCTGGCTGCTCAGCTCGTAATTACCATAGAAACAGCGAATGCAAACTAATTTTATGCAAAAACGTATAGACAGTTTGACATTAGATCTAATTCAAAAAATTCCTAATTTTTCGTAGTATTTTTCATTCAAATTTGATGGGAATCGTATAGACACAATCGGCTGCGGCCGTAAGGGGCCATCGTCAAGCAGAATAAAAAATTCTAACGCTAACGCGTTAAACGGCCCCCTAGGTTTTAACACTTATCATAAAATGAGAAAGAATTTAAAAATATTTAGTGTAAACTATTTGTGAGAACCAAATCATGATTTTTTTCCGCCACACGTCTGTCACATAAAATGCCTAGTGGGCCAGCTATCAATAACGCCGGCTTGATGTTCACTCGACAAAAGAAGGCCGGCGGCTCGGTGGCTAACGCGTCCACCTCGCTACTTTAACTCTTTATATTAGGAGAACGAAATTTAAGACAGTCGAAATGAATGTGTAAATATTAGTTCTGGACCTGCGGAAATCGTTTTGCAAAGTTTCACGTAGGTTCGTTGAGAAGGAACAAAACTGATTCGTAAAATGGTACATCTACGTGTATCTTTCCGTAAACCATTTTACAAATCTCTTTTGTTCCTTCTCAAGGACCCTACGTAAAACTTTGCAAAACTATTTCCGCAGGTCTAGAACTAACATTTACACATTCAGTTCGCCTTGTCAACGTTTCGATAACTTTAAACAATGATTTAAAGTCGCGAGGTGGACGCGTCAGCTACCGACTGCGCGGGGGCGTGGCTGGGACTTCCACTTGACAAAAGAAGGCCGGTGGCTCGGCGGCTCACGCGGCCACTTCGCGACTTAATATACTTGAACAGTTTTAAATTAGGAAATGAAGTAAAAGGATGCTGCAGGCGTTTAGCATACAACTATGAAAGCCTTCACGAACTAACATACGGACACATGGGCGAACTAATTTAAACCATTTACTGAAAACATGAACTTAGGAATAAATCTTAGGTTGGTGGTATTGTTACAAGCCCCGCCCACTACCAAATAAAATTATTGGAAGGCGGAATTACAGTCCCTGCCAACAATCAGGAGCCGCGGCCGGCAGCTAGTGGTCGCGTTCAAAACTGTCCTGGTGGTGCATCCTTTTGCACGGCGCGAAACTGTAGCGATTCTGACGTGACCACTCCCGTGGAAAAACTTTTGGACATCGAGGTACAAAGCAACAAGTGATCTTTTTCATTGGTCGGGAAAAACCGCGAAATAATTTTATTGGTCAAGCTTTCCCCGACCCGGCTCGGCCTTGCTGCTCCGCTCGTAATTACCATAGAAACAGCGAATGCAAACTAATTTTATTCAAATCTGGCCGAACAGTTTAACATTAGACCTATTTCAAAAAATTCTAATTTTTCGCAGTATTTTCTATTCAAATTCGATGGGAATCGTATAGACACAACCGGCTGCGGCCATAAGGGGCCATCGTCAAGAATAAAAACTCACTGGCATGTGAGCAATAGGCACCCTAACGGGGCCTAAAAACTCACTTGCGTGAGCAATAGGCACCCCTAACGGGGGCCTAAAACTCACTGGCGTGTGCAATAGGCACCCCTAACGGGGGCCTAAAAAATACAAACTGCACAGTAGCCGCTATGCGGTGTAGGATGGCGACCTCGGCGTGTCGGCAAATTCGCACCTCTGGCCGGCCGTACGCTCACGCGCGCGCGCGCACACACACACACACACACACACACACATTTAGGTCGGAACGGTGCATATGCTAATGTAGGGCGCGGGTCATTGTGACGTCACAGTGCGTTCACACGTGACGGCACGGCTGCCCTTTCTCCCTTCCCCGCTCTCTCTCTCCCTCCCTGTCTTTCTCTCTCGCTCTCTCTCTCTCTCTCTTCCCCTCTCTCCCCCCACCCTACCCCCTCTCCTCTCCCTCTCCCTCTCCCTCTCTCTCAGTACTGCCAACTGCTCTGCAAACTCAAGTGCGTCGTACAGTACTGCAGTGAAAAGTGTAGGACCAATGGTTCTGCAGTTTTTAGTGCAGGACACTCTGTGTCCGACAGTTTTTAGTGTAGGACGCCGTAGGTCAGTCACAGGTTGCCCTACACTAGAATCTGTCGGACACAGGGTGTCCCGCACTAAAAACTGTAGGACACAGGGTGCCCTACACTAAATACTGCTTGACCATCGGTCCTGCACTTTTTACTGCAGTACTGTAGGACACTTGAGTTTGCAGAGTGCCGGCCAGACACCCTGCTCTACCCATAGTGGCGATGGCTGTGCGGCGCCGGTGACGACGCCTGTGCACAGAGAGAGAGAGAGAGAGAGAGAGAGCGAGAGCGAGAGAGAGAGAGAGAGAGAGAGAGAGAGAGAGAGTGAGAGAGTGAGAGAGTGAGAGAGTGAGAGAGAGAGAGAGACGCTCTCGCGGGAAGGTAGTCCATTAGTGAGATTGCAGCGCCTGACGGTGCAGCCGCAGGCACTCCTTCACCTGCTGCAGCGCCTGCACGGCCGTGTGCGTGTCACGCACGTGTCACGCACGTGTCGCGCACGTGCGCCTGTCCCTTTGAGTACCGTGCAGAAACTTACCTTTGGAACATCCACACTTGTTCTTGTTGGAGTAGTTTGCGACGCTGCCGACTGATTCAGAAGATCGCTCTCGTTCCTCCTTCCTTGTCGCACCTATGGCGGTGCCCTATGCTGGGCATGGTGGCGCTACGTGAGAGCGACAAGGACAGAAGTACGAGCGCGATCCTCGGGATCAGCCTGCTGTTACAGGAGTGCGACATTCACTCACTTGAGCACTCCCCGCTCCCTCCCGCAGTGTGCGTCAGGCTTTAGGAACATCCACACTTGTTCTTGTTCGAGTACTTGCGACGCTGTTACAGGAGTGCGACATTCACTCACTTGAGCACTCCCCGCCCCCTCCCGCAGTGTGCGTCAGGCTTTGCCTTGCCCCTGCCGCAGGCCAGGCACTGCTGGCCCTGGCCCCTGCGTCTCTTATAAAGTATACACGTGTAAGGTGCACGTGTGTGTGTGTGTGTGTGTGTGTGTGTGTGTTGCATCAAGAATTAAGTAGTAGGAAGAGAGCTATGCGAGGAGAGGAGTCGGGCGGGAGCGTCGTGGCGGAGAAAGGAGACAAAGAGTTGAAGGAGGGAAAAAAAAGTACAAGAAGAGGGGCATAGGCGGTAGAAAAGAAAAGGTTATTATCTTCTCTGCCGCGCTGGGCTGGGCTGGGCCCGGGTCCCCTGCAGGCCAGGCGAGGCGTCGCAGCGCTACGGGGCGTACGGCGTGCACATACCGCTAGCGGTACGGGTACACGTGTGTGTGTGTACTCAGGTACAGCAGGTACAGGTACTCGCTCGATGTGTGCTCGAGATAGTGCACTGTGGCGGGGCGGGGCGGGGCGGCTCGTGCCGCGTCCTGGTGGTGATGATGTTCCCCCTGACCCTTGTGGGCGCCCGCGCCCCCGCGCCCCAGCCATTGTTCCTTGTGATTTAAATACCCCCATCCCCATCCCGCCCCGTTCCGGGAGGATCTGATCTGATCCCGCCCCGCCCCGCCCCGCCCCGCCCCGCCCCGCCCCGCCCCGCCGCTCCCGGCTGATCTTATCTGGGCGCGGCGGACCCCTACTTCACCTTTTTTTTACGTCTTGACTAAGTGTTAGAGCGCGGCGGGGCAGGGCGGGGCGGGGCGCGGTGGGGTGCGGCCGACACCCTCCCCGTCGAGGGAACGCCCCCTATGCAGCGCCCACCCCGCCCCGCCGCCGCGCCGCGCTGCGCGCCCTGCCCTTTTGCCCGCCGCCATTATAGCAGGGGGCGAACACCCCGCCCCGCCCCGCCCCGCCCCGCCCCGCAGCACCCCACCTGCCGCCCCATTGTGTTCTCAAGGGTCGGCCTAACCTCCGCCCTGGCGCGGCTCCGGCTCGTTGAAAAAAAAAACACCTTGAAAAAAAAAAAGAAAGAACTTGAACCGCATTTGGTTGCCGTCAACGCGCGGGTGCCGGGGGTTGAACCCGCGACTGGTACTGCATCTGACAGCGAGACGGTCTGTCCGGCTAGCAGTGGGTCCTTGGCACACTTAATTGTGTGCTTGCGCGCGCCTGCGTGTCTGTGTGAGAGAGAGGGAGAGGGAGAGAGGGAGAGACGGTGAAAAGGTCAAGTTTTGCAGACGCGTTTATAAGACAGGACAGGCCCGCCCGACGCGGCTAGGCCTCTCGCCCCACCCCGCCCCCCACCCCGCCCCACACCGCCCCGTCCCACTCCAACATCTTAAACGCGGCGCCGACAGCAGTAAAAATGAAAGTTTTATTCGCGGGTATCGGCAGTGTTATTTACGCCTGAACGTTTTATTCTTTCTCAAACGGACAGCCACCTGCCGCTCCGAAGGTCTCTCTCTCTCTGTCGTGTTTCGCTATCGGCCCGTTCACAGTTTTAATGGTCGTTGTCGCCATGAGGAGCGAGTTTAACCGTCAGTTGGTCGTGATAGGGAGGCCCGGGCGGGGCGGGGCGGGGCGGGGCGGGGCCACCGGCGGCGCGGATGCCGGGAGCAAGTTGTTGTTGTATGGAAGTTGCGCACGTTGTTATCGAGTATACAACAAGGAGTCGAGCTTTTAGTTGGGCTTCTTGTTGTCGCCTGCTGGGGTGCGCTGGGAGGGAGGGAGGGTGGTGGTCGAGAGCCCTTTGATGTTGACGCCTGCCCCTCCTACACCCCCCTGCGACCCATATAGCCATTAGCCCTGCGGCCCGCTGCCGCCCGGCCCGGCCCCGCCCGGTCACAGGGCGTAACTTTCTCATGGGCAGGAAATAATATAGGGCGGGAGAAACAAAAGTGTTGGGGAGGGAAGAGGTAGGGGCGGTGCGTATGGGGGAGCGTACTGCACCTGCGGTCCCCGCCCCGCCCCGCCCCGCCCCGCCCCGCCCCGCCGCGCCCCGCCCCGCCCCGCCCCGCCCCGCCCCGCCCCGCCGCGCACTCCCTGATCTTGATTGCGGGCAAGTGGTTGTGATGGTTGTGCCCCTTTCCCGCCCCCTGGTGGCCGTTGAGCCGCAGGGCCTCCCCGCACCGCCTGCAAACCTGGACGTCGTTTTTACCGCGACTCGCAAACTTTTTCTTTTATTTTTGTTCTTGTGCTCTCCTGCGAAAAGACCGGCACAAGAGCTCTTTGCAAAAGCCGTTTGTGCCATTTGCGTCGCCCGCTGACCGGCGCGAGAGGCTCCCAGTGGCGCCCTCTAGGGGCCCCCGGTGGCGCTAGCGGGGCGCCGGGCCGGGGCCGCGGGGCGCTGCGGGGAGACGGGAATTAACGCCCCGGGAACACGCCATGGCGGGGCGGGGCCACGCCCCGGCCCGGCCCAGCCCGGCGCAGCGCAGCGGGCTGTAGGGGATGAGGGTAGGGCGTGGCACTCGAGGCAGTGAAGGCCGCCGCCCAGCCCCGCCCCGCCCCGCCCCGCCCCGGGGCCGCGACTGCCACCGACCCTATTTACCTACTGCTCTCAACTTTGCCCCGCACCGCACCCAGCGACTCGTGTAATTGAATTTCGTCGAGCACGTGTCGCGCACGTGTAGGTGTGTGGACTCCCATCCTCACACTACAAGTAAGAGTGCGAGTTTCGCCGAAAGGAACAATAGGGTTCATTTAAATCTAGAAAAGCTTGAAAGTCAGGAAAAGTCAGGGAAATTTTAAAAATTTGATCTGGAAAGTCATGGAAAATGTCTTTACACGCTTCCTAGTGTGTAGCACTCACCTACTTGGGGTTACGCTTCCTAGTGTGTAGCACTCACACACGTGGGGTTGGCAGTGGACCTCGCTGTGGTGCTCGTGGATGGCGTACTTCTTGAGCTCCGTGCGCACTGCACTGCGGGCGGGTGGCCTACTCCCTAGGGGCCTTGCGCGTCGGGTAGCTCAGACTTACTCACGTCACTTACGCGCCGCCCCCGCGGAGGACCGTACTGTATAAAAAGTTGGTCGGTTTATGAAGCCGCGCGTTGCGTCATTCTCCACGCACTGGTGGAGGAGGGGGGGCGGTCAGTAAGCCAGCGGCCGCGGCCGCGCCGACCAAGAGCGGCAGTTGCGTCACTGGCGGTGAGGGGCGGAGCGGGGCGGGGCGGGGCGGGGTGCAATGAGCCTGATGGTGTGGTGTAGCGGGCCCCGCCCTGCCCCTCCATACGCCTTTTGCAGAGCTCCCGCCAGTGGTAAACTGGTCAGAAAACTCCAATAAATATTTAAATAAAAAATTGTTCACAAAAAAGTTATAAGTTTCTGAGAAAACTAACAAAAAAGGAGATATAAATTGCAAAAAAAAATAAAATAAATCGAGAACAGTTTTAAAAAGTTTAAAGAAAACCTCATGTCGTTGCACGGTAAAAAAAGTTTCATGTATTTCAAGACCTGGTCTTGGATCTTATGGAGAACGCCAGTGGCATCCAAGACCGGGTCTTGAAATAAAAGAAACTTTTTTTACCGTGTGGAAGTGAAATATTCCGAGTTGATTTCCCCCTACGTTGGGTCCGGGCCGGGGTCGGCCAGGTGGGCAGCTGATGCTATCGTTCTGCTGTCCCTCCACTTAGGCCCTTGCTGCCCGCTGTCCCTCCACTTAGGCCCATGTTGCCCGCTGTTCACAGGTTGGTAATGAGTCTGGGTGGAGGCGCCACGCAGCCGGGGGGAAGGTCAGTGTCAGCATCCGCATCCGGGCCGGCCGAACAGAGCGAGCGGCAGCACACGAAAATGTCGCTGCAAAACGCTCTCCTCCTCTCCCTCTCTCTCTCTTCCTCTCTCTCTCTCTCTCCCTCTCTCTCCCTCTCTCTCCCTCCCCCTCTCCCTCTCTCTCTCTCTCTCTCTCCTCTCTCTCTCTCTCTCTCCTCTCTCTCTCTCTCTCTCTCTCTCTCTCTCTCTCTCTCTCTCTCTCTCTCTCTCTCTCTCCTCTCTCTCTCTCTCTCTCTCCTCTCTCTCTCTCTCTCTCTCCTCTCTCTCTCCTCTCTCTCTCTCCTCCTCCCTCTCTCTCCTCTCTCCTAACGAGCCTTTCCCACGTGCTCCCGCCACGCGTGGACTCATTAGCGCCGGGGCCACACCGCGTGACCACCACGTGGCCACATCACGTGACTGGCGGGATAAACAAAACTGTGCGTCGCACTCGAGTCGCGTCGTCCCGCTGGGGCGAAAATTGAAAAACCATAACAAGCAGGACGAATGCGATGTGTATCTCCCCCCTCCCTCTCTCTCCCTCACTCTCTTGCACTCTCTCTCTCTCTCTCTCACTCTGCCTCTCTCTCACTCTCTCTCGCTGGTAATCTAGTATCATTGCCGCCCCCCCCCTCCCACTCCTTCTCCTGCGTTCCTGCTTAAAAGTTTACCGAGGCGTGGCGTTGCGTGCACTTCCGCGCACGCCGGATATGGTGGGAGAGAGACAGAGGGAAAGAGAGAGAGAGAAAGGGGGGAGGAGAAAAAATTGGAACAACGGAGGCACACGAGGCGAGGCCACCCGGGCGCGGCGACACCTGAGCCGCCCCGCCCCGCCCCGCCCCGCCTCCTTCGGGCAGTATTTTGCTGCTGGCAGTGTCGTCCGCTGTGTTATCTTGCCCGCCGTCGGGTCGGACGTCTTGGTTAGGGGCGCGCCTTCCAGGATACGATTCAAATGATAAAAAATAATTGTGATAATATAATCCCGAGTTGAACCGGAGGTGACCTTAGCGCCCGGCGGCTGCCCCGTGTGTGTGTGCGTGTGTGCGTGTGTGTGACGGGTCCCCGTGGTGGTCGTAACACCTGCCCCTGGCGGGGCGGGGTCCCCACGCGGGATGTTTACAGAACGCCTGGGGGGCGGGGCGGGGCGGCTGGCTGTGCGGGCCCGCTACTACAGCAGGTGACTACCCACTGTGATATTGGGGCGCGGGGCGGGGTGGGGTGGGGCGCGGCGGGGCAGGGGTCACCCCACCCCCACCCTCCACCTCTTACCCCGCCGCTATCAGCGAACTAATGACCAGCTCTTCCGTTCCGGGCTGCGCGGGAGGGCCAGGTGGGGCGGGGCGGGGCGGGGCGGGGCGGGGCGGGGCGGGCGCACCGTCGTCCTACAGACCCGGAGCGGCGGCGGCGGGGCGGGGCTGTCTCCGGACACGTGCTCTGCCGCCGCTCCGGACGCAGCCCTGCAGCCCGGCCCCGGCCGCGTGTCCTCGACGCCGTCCCCGACGGCCGCGTCCCCGGGCGGCCGTTAGCCCCGTCATTGGGGTCGTTTGCAGCTCCCCCCGGGGAGGGTGACGGTGAGGGTGACGGAGTGCTGGGTGACGACGGCACGCCGTCATCCTGGTGTCGTGCAGCCCGGGAGGTCCCCTGCCCCGAGCCATGTCCACGACGTCGATGATGGCGGCTAAATATTTGGACGACGCTGTTGCATGATGTGCTCTGCAAAAAAAGAAAATGCGGGTTTTGGCGAGGCAGAAGGGGTGGGGGGGCAGGGGCAGTAAATTAGGAAAAAAAGGGGGAAGAAGGGGGGGATGTGGGTAGGCGTCTGGGAGAATGTGTGAGTGGGGGGGGGGGGGGGGAGCAACGCAATGCGTTGGCCATTGCGTTGCCATTAGTCTGGCGGGGATTCCTTTCCCTCCCCCTGGCCGGCCGGCTGCCGGCTGGCTGGGGCCTAAATGCGAAGGACGGGCAGGGCACGCCTACCCTCTTAAAGAAATGATGAGCTTTCCGCATTTTAAATGAAATCTCATTGTGTGGTTTATGGAGTCTCAGGTCCTCGCTGGCCGGCGCCGCGCTGGCCGGTCTTCTGCTCCGGTGCACGCTGTGATTGTGGGTCCGGAGAGAGAGAGAGAGAGAGAGAGAGAGAGAGAGAGAGAGAGAGAGAGAGAGAGAGAGTAGTGGGGCGGTCCCCCAGTGCGGTAGTGGCGGCGGTGACGGGTTGTTGCCTGCAGCGCCCTCTATGTCGGCCCCAGCCTCCCCCCCCCCCCCCCCTCCCATAAGCGAGCAGTGAAAGGAATTGGTTTGATTGCTCTTATTACGCGCTGCATGTCGGCTGGCCTGCCTGCGCCTATACACACCGACTCCTTTGTGTGTTTCTTCTTATTTTTTGTCTTTTGATTTTTCCGCCATTATTATGTATTAAATCTCTCTCTCTCTTTCTCTCTCTCTCTCTCTCTCTCTCTCTTTCTCTCTCCTCTTTTAGCATTGTGTTTTCAGCGAGGGGGTTTTCGCACACGACGTTTATTAAACTCAATAATCGTTGGCTGTAACGGACGATCAGGAGAGAGAGAGAGAGAGAGGGAGTGGGAGGCTGATGGGAGTGAGGGAGAGCGAGAGGGTTGAGTGAGGAGAGGAGACCGCTGAGGACCACACGGACGAGACGGGCGGTCTCTCTCCTCTCTCTCTCTCTCTCTCTCTCCTCTCTCTCCTCCTCTCTCTCCTCCTCTCTCTCCCTCTCCAGGAACAGGCGTGCCTGTGAATAATAAACGATGCCGATATACAATTTCGCAAAGTGTCGCGCCTTTGTTTGTTTGTGTGCGTGTGCGGCTCCAGTTTGTTTGTTGGTGAGTTGGTTTTGTCTCGTCGCCCGGCCGGGCGGGCGGGCGCCTCCGCTGACTCCTACTTCCGGTCTGTTGGCGTTGCTCCGCGGGGCGGGACGCGGAGGGGCGGGGCGCTCAGAGGAAGTCTTACCTTGCAGGTTTGCATCTTGTCGCGCTGAGCCCGGCCGCCCCGCCCCGCTCCCCTACCCTACGACTCAAAAAAAAAAATATATATAATAATTTTGGCGCAAAATTGATTAAATTGTGTTATTATTATTTTTTAAATTTTCCCTTGCATTTTCCTTATTTATTTCTTGTAGCAATTTTCTGATTTTTTTTTTCTTTTTTTTTTTTAAATTGTCAAACGGGGTGCGATCCTATCCCACTCCTCCCGACTCACCTCGAATCATTTTTATTTTTCCGTCACGGCTTGTTGGTTACCGAGGAGTTTTACCGTTCCCCAAGGAGGACCCCGCGCCACGCCGCGCCACGCCGCGCCGCTCACATTTTTTAAGCGCTCCCCCCAGCTGTTCCCAACACCTCACCAGGCAGGCCTCGGCTCTGATGGGCTCCCCTCCGTTGCCTCTTTCCGTCTTTTATACGTGATTTTTCGCTACCGAAAATCATTAGTCTGTGTACTAGTACACTTGAATGGGAAGCTCAAGTTGTGTGTTGTATGTCCCGTCACACACCTACAGGCGTACGGCGATCGCACACTGGAAATCCAAGTGTACGAATGTCGCTCACTTGTAAGTGAGCAAAAATATTCGCTCACTTGTAGGTGAGCAAATAACCATTCACTCACTTGTAGGTGAGCGAAAAACCATTCACTCACTTGTAGGTGAGCAAATAATCTATTCGGTCAATGGACACGTGATAATGGTTATTCCACTAAAAGAATAAATGTGCATGCTCTACATTACGTGCGAGTTGATGACTTTGCACATCTTGCTCCTGGTATAGAGACATAACTAAACATCACGTCATGTCTAGTTACTAAACGTTTCGTAATGTGCACTCCTCAATTTACAGTGCATGTCCCGTCACAACCTGGGATACTTCGAGAACACTGAAACACCACATGGTGTGCAGTTGATAAACGTTTCGACTTGTAAGTGAGCAAATAAATTCGTTGACGTTGTAGATCAGCAAATAACCATTCACTCACTTGTAGGTGCACACTTCAAACTAAACACCAATTGTAGGTGACCAAATAAACATTTGTTTTCCCAGTGTCGCTCACCTACGAGTGAGTGAATGGTTATTTGCTCACCTACAAGTGAGTGAATTTATTTGCTCACCTACAAGTGAGTGAATTTATTTGCTCACCTACAAGTGAGCGACATTCGTGCACTTGGATTTCCAGTGCGGGCTTCTTCGTGCAGCCGCAGTTTCCTCCAATATTCCCTTCATTTTTCTCCCCTATAAGTTGGTGTCCGTGAGACAACACTCAGCAGGTGACGCGTCGAAGTGAAATTTATGACGCTATTTTCGCCGGGTCGACAGCGGCTGCAGGGCTAGCAGGGCTAGCAGGAGTAGGGCTCGCCCGATATGGCCGTCCTACTATCTCCCTGTTCGCTCACATGCCTGGCCTGGCCAGCCCAGCCCAGCCTGCCCCTTCTTCCTTCTTCTCTCTCTCTCTCTCTCTCTCTCTCTCTCTCTCTCTCTCTCTCTCTCTCTCTCTCTCTCTCTCTCTCTCTCATACTCTTTCTTCCTCCCGGGTGAAAACAGCCAGGTGGCCACCTGGATAATTAACGGCCGTACAAAAAGGGAAGAAAAAAACACTCGACTCTGAATTTTACGGCTTTCCGATTGGTGTCCACACATTCTCTCCTCCTCCTCCTTCTTCTCCAGGATGCGCCGTGCCCGCGCGCCCTCCTGGAGGTCCTCCAGCATGCCTCCAGGACGATAGGTCCCGCCCGGGTGGTGAAACGTCCTACAGCAGTTCGTTGACACCGCCCTGTTCCGTTGTGTTCCCGCGTGTCTGAGTGTCTGACAGCTCAGACCAGCTTCTGCGCTCAGAGACCCGCTCCGCCCCGCCCCGCCCCGCCCCGCCCCGCCCCGCCCCGCCCCGCCCGGCCCGCCGCTCCACAGACGGAGCTGAGCGGAGCTTCCGATAACGTCAAGTATTGGTCTCTGGCTCATCCCCCCCCCCCCCTCGCCCCCGGCCTCGCCGAGTCGCTCGCTCTTTGATTTTTCTCCACTTTTTGCCCCGCGCGTTGTCTGAAGACGGCGAGAATCTCTAAGCGCGGAGCTTTCTTCCCTCCTCTCCTCTGTGTTCCTCTTCTCTCCTCGCTGCTGTAATCTTTCAGGGGAAGATTATTCATAATCTCTCTCGCTCTGGTGTCTGGCCCGGGACGACTCGGGCACGGCCGCTGCAGCGGTGCCGCCCCGCCCCCGCCCCGCCCCCGCCCCGCCCCCGTCCCGCCCCCCCCCCGCCCCGCCCCCGCCCCGCCCCCGGGGGGCTGACTGAGGTGACGACAATGTCCCCTGCGTGCACCGCATGGGATAGGGGTGTTAAAGCAGCTGGTGGGGGCGGGGTGGGGCGGTGGCGGGGGAGAGGGTTGCTCTTGCGGGCGGCATGGGGGAATATTAGTTATGACGTGGTGGCGGGGCGGGGTGCGGCGGGGCGGGGCGGGCGCGGCCATAGCCTTTACGGGGTTCATTTACTGTGTCTGGCTCGGCGTGCGTGCTGGTGTGTGTGTGTGTGTGTGTGTGCCCATGTGGGTGACTGCCGCCGGCCCGCTCCCCTGTGCGCGCGTGTGTGTGTGTGTGTGTGTGTGTAAGCAACGTGTGACTGCCGCCACCCCGCCCCGCCCCGCCCCGCCCCGCCACACCACGGCGGCGGTACGGCGGCGCTGGGACCGAGGCGCGGCGGGGCGGGGCGGGCGGGGCGGGCGGGCGGGGTGGGGCGAGGCACCCCTCGGCGGCCGCCCTGCCCTACGTCTCCCTCTGCCTCCCCTGTGATCATCAGACCCCGCATTGTCGAGGTGTTTCTGAGGTCCGCGGTGTCCTTCTGTCCGTCTGTCTGTCTGTCCGTCTGTCTGTCTGTCTGTCTGTCTGTCTGTCCGCTTGTCATACGGTCACGTGCACCATGTCCCGGCCTGACCCGCACTTGCGTATCGCAGACGCCGCCATAGACTCGCCTGACTTGCTGCTGTATGTCAAATCCTTTCCTTGTGTCTGTCTGTCTGTCTGTTTGTGTGTCTGTGTGTCTGTTGGTCTGCGTCCGTGTGAGTCGTTCACCGGACATGACCGCGGTTGTTCGCGCCGCGCCGCTCTGCTGGCCGCGTGCGTCTGTCTGTCTGTCTGTCTGTCTGTCTGTCTGTCTGTCTGTCCGTGTGAGCGTGTCGCAGTGCCCGTGATAAAACTGGTCGTAAAGCGGTCCTGCTGTCGCCTGGCCTGGCCGCCACAGGAACAACAGCCGCGGAGCAGGCGCCCTGGAGGCGCAAGCACTGGGAAAACTAAAACGTAGTGTATATAGTTGTACGCCCTTTTCAAGCGTACAACTACGCTTGAATACCTTACGCCCTTCTTGGAGCGTACAACTACTACGCTTCCACGCGATATCCCTTATGAGATAGGAAGGAAGGAGCGCATGAGCTCTTGTACGCTTCAAGAAGGGCGTACGGACTGTACGCTTCATGAAAGGCGTTATGTTACGTCTTTGTGTTACCACTGAGTGTGTGGCTGTCACGCGCTTGCTGGCGCGCTGCGGCAGCGTCGCTCTTCGGCAGGCGTTTTGGTCGCCGGGCCTCCTATGTGCCCCCGCCCGGGCCGGGGCCGGGCCGGTCCCCCGCAAGGAGCCGCAGGGCGCAGGGCAGGGCAGGGCTGGAGCGACTACTGCCGTAAATGCTTTACGAGTTGGCGCAACAAGTTTGGCTAGGGGGTGGCGCCAGGGCGGGGCGGGGCGGGGCGGAGGCTGTGAGCCGCCCTGCCGCCACCAGGGCCTGCTTGTGGGAGCACAGCGCTGCGGGGCGGGGCGGGGCGGGGTGGGGCGGGCGGAACAGAGGAGAGGGAGAGAGAGTGTTTGGCCGCCGCGAGGAGGTTTTAAAGCATGGGACCGCGACGACGACGGCGTCCTCCGCGTCCGCCAGGATCGACTGTCGCCAACGTGTGCTGCACGGCGGCGATCAATCCCCTCGGACCCACTGGTGCGTGACTGCGGGCGTGGCGGGGCGGGGCGTGGCGGGGCGGGGCGGGGCGGGGCGGGGCGGGGCGAGGCGGGGCGGGGCGGCACGAGCCGCTGGGATGCTGGCGATATGATGATGATGGTGATGGTGATGGGACCACCGGCACCCACATGCGTGTTATTGCTCTTAATTAGAATAAGTGTGCCTGCCTGCCTGGCTGGCCGCGCCACGCCACGCTACGCCGCGCCACGCCACGCCGCGCCACACCACGCCACTCAGGGCGCGGGCGTAAATGGTAACCTTGCACGAGCTGGCTGGCGTACGCTGGAAGCCCAAGTGTGTGCATTTCCAGTCGTGCACTATACAACCAGGAGAAGTGTGAATTTTCCGGGGAAACTAGAGTGCCCTGGAGTGGACCGTCTTGGAGTAGACTTTCCTGGAGTAGACTGTCCTGGAGTAGACCGTTCTGGAGTAGACCGTTCTGGAGTAGACCGTTCTGGAGTAGACCGTTCTGGAGTAGACCGTTCTGAAATAGACCGTCCTGGAGTGGACTGACCGGGAGTAGACCGTCCTGGAGTAGACCGTCCTGGACTTGACTGTCCTGGAGTAGACCGTCCTGGAGTAGACCGTCCTGGACTTGACTGTTCTGGAGTAGACCGTCCTGGGACTAGACCGTCCTGGACTAGACCGTCCCGGACTAGACCGTCCTGGAGTAGACTGTCCTGTCCTGGACCGGACTGTCCTCGACTGGACTGTCACTTCCGCGAGGATGAGGTGACCAAACGAGACTTGAAAGTCACCCGCGCCCCATTACCGCACTGTGCAGCCTCCCCCCGCCCCGCCCCGCCCCGCCCCGCCCCGCCCTGCCCCGCCCTTCCCCGCCGGTATGATTCAGCGCTCGGTCCCCGCCCGGCCGGCCCATCTCCGATCCGATCGTGTATTGAAAACATCGGAAAGTAATGGTCGAAATGGGAAAAAAAGGTTTGGTGAGCGGTGAAAAGAGGCGCCGTCCCGTCCCGTCCTCGTGATGGTGTTGAATAGCCCTGGCGAGGCGAGTCGGGCGAAGCCAGTCCCCCCCCCCCTCACCCTGGGGCTCCCCCCTTTTTCCGACTTTATTTTGGTAATTGTTGGTTATTGTTGTTCTCTCCCCCGGTGGCCCGCCGCGCTGGCTGCTGTGGGAATGAGTTAGATGCAGCATCCCCGCCGGGAGGGGATGGGAGGGGAGCCGCCCCGTGCCGCCGGGAGGGTAGGCAACCCATCGCGCACCCCGGCGTCAGGGCGGGGCGGGGCGGGGCGGGCCTGTCGCAACCCAATCCTTTCTCTCGCTCTCGCTCTCGGTTCATATATACCACCCCCTCTGTTTTGCCGCGTCGCATACAATAATATTTTTCCTGAGTCGGGCGGAGAGGAGAGGAGAAGGAGGTGCGTCGGCCGCCCCGCCCCGCCCCGCCCCGCCCCGCCCCGCCCCGCCCCGCCCCGCCCGCTCCCTCCTCATCCTGGTGGCCCTGCTCTCGTGCGTGTGCGGCCGGGTGCGGCGGGGCGAGGCGGGGCGGGGCACTGCTGGTGGTGTTCCCTCTAATGTGTGAAACCACAAGTCCCGGCTAGGAGCCCCGCCCCGCCACGCCCGGCACGCCCCGCCCCTCTGTCTGGCCTGCGGGCGCGGCGGGGCGGGGCGGGGCGCATGAGGAGGGCCCGGCTCTCGGCGGGGCGGGGCGGGGCGGCAGAGGCGTTGCTGAGAGGCTACCAGGGCTGGACAGCGCACGCAGGCTCCGTATGCTTATTGGCAGCGACAGCTCTTGAGGCCCCACCCCGCCCCGCCCCGCCAGCACCGTCTGCACGCGCGGTTCTCGCGCCGCCTGGAGGTCAAGAACCTCTTGGGCGTTCCGTCTGGACCATCGAGAGGGACGTCACCACGTCCTCCAGAGCAGAGGGCGCGGCGAGGTTGTGTCACGAGACTAATCCTCTTTTCTCTCTCCTGTCCACAGGTACGGCCTCGAGCAAGTAGTCCTCGTCGTGGTGATGTGGGCGCGGCCAGCAACCCGTAAGTCGGCGGTTCGAATCCCCGCTCGCTCGCGTCTCTTCTCTTTTCGACGTCGCCGCCCCCCCCTCCCCCGCTCCTCCAAGCTCGTCCTGAATTAGACGAGACGACGGTCGCACCAGCATCGCCGTCACTCATCTCAGCCCGTCAGGGACGGAGGCGGGTGAAAAAAAAATTGGCTACCGAATGCATGCAACGGTACCCGTCTTGTTCTTGACGGGCGTTGCGGGGCGGGGCGGGGCGGGAACCTCCCGCGGGGCGTGGCTGCCTCTTCTTTCTCCCGCCCCGCTCGCCCAACAGGAAGTCAGTTGGTGTCTGAGTGCTATTTTCTGGCCCTTGGCTCGGCGCTGCTCTGCGCCGCCCCGCCCCGCCCCGCCCCGCCCCACCCTTTGGAACAACAGGCGCCGTCGGGCTCCTGCCCGCCCCGCCTGCCTTGCACTTGGCCTTTGAGCTGCAGCTGAGCCTCCCGCTCGCGGGCCCCGGGAGGTCCTGGGGTCCAATAGCAAACACCGCCCCGCCCCGCCCCGCCCCGCCCTTCACAGAACCATCAGCAGCGCCAGGTGCTGTCCGTCAGCCGTGCGGGGGCGGGGTGGGGCGGGGCGGCCGGCGATCAGAGAAGTGCAAGGCGGTGCTGCCCGCGGGTTCGGCCGCCAGGCGGGGCCGAGTGGACGGTACTGATATTGGACCTGCTCGATGCAGCTCAGCACATCTGCCGTTTTATTGGATTTTCGCGCTGTGTAGGTCGCCCCGCCCCGCCCCGCCCCGCCCCGCCCCGCCCCGCCAGCCGCCAGTCCCTCGCGTCCGCAGGACGGGCACACGGCGGGCCACGGGTAGTGCCGCGCCGCGCCGCGCATGTAAGAGAATGGAGACGGAATTTATGAAAGGAAGGAGCACGAGTAAAAAAATGAAAAAAATAAAAATAAATAACATTGTGGAGTGCGGAGGAGGAGGAAGTTGGGGGTTTAGGTGAAAGGTCGAGCGCTCATCCTGGAGGGCGTATGTGCGTAGGCTGTCATTACCCGCCCCGCCCCGCCCCGCCCCGCCCCGCCCCGCCCCGCCCCGCCCCGCGCATTGTCCTCCATATTTAGCGGGCCGCGTCGCCCTTGCGCTTGCAGCGATCCGTATGCGAGCTGGGTATGGAAATCCTGTACCCGCCATGTGCCATGTGCCCTCGGCGCGGAGGGGCGCCCCTACCTCCTCCCCTGACGCCGCTGACACGCCCCGCTCTCTCAGAGATATGTCATCTTTTTTGTTTTTTCACTCACTTGTTACGTGGGGACAAATTATTGACACACTTCCGGATGTGGACTATAGCCACGGCGAGTTTGTGGCACTCTTGCCAGAAAAGTAGGCAATACACACAGGAGAGTGAAGCGGGCTGCATCTGCGTCTGCCTACTAGGCAACTTACACGCACCTGTGCAAATGTGTTGCCTAGTAGGCACGCGCAGATACACCCCCCACTCTACTTCCCTGTCATTGGGCTACGCATTGCCTACTTGTCCGGCAACATGGTTGGTGGACGGGCCTCGTCTCACACCTGCCGCACGGTAAATCTGTTTCCTGGGACCTCCCAGGAAAGTAGGTACTTTTTCAAGAAAGTTCCTGGCTTTGCCAGTACTTCTCCTGGAAATACCCAGGAACTTTCCTGGAAAAGTGCCTTCTTTCCTGGGCGTCCCAGGAAACGGATTTACCGTGTAGGTAATTTTCCAGTACTTTTCCTGGAAATACCCAGGAACTCTCCTGGAAAATTACCTACTTTCCTGCGAGTCCCAGCAGGAAACAGATTTACCGTGCGAATAAGTCGTGTCGGGGAACACTTTGATTGAGCTCCGCGTGCGTGCGTGCGTGCGTGGTCGCGTGCGCCGCCGCTGCTGCTGCAGGGGCTGCTGCGCGCCGCGGCTGTCACCCGGAGACGATTTACGGTGCGGCGACGACACGACAGAGAGCCCTGGCGCGGTGCGGCGGGGCGGGGCGGGGCGGGGCGGGGCGGGGCGGGGCGGGGCGGAGGAACCCGACTGGCTGCGGAGGTGTACTTCCCCCGGCCCGGCCCGGCACGGCCCGGCGGTGAGGATGGATCCCCCGCTGACTGGCGTGGTGCGGCGCGGGGGAGTCACCCGGGCTATTACCGCCAACCACCTCCCCCTCCTCCTCCACGTATGGCAGCTTCCTGGACGGTTACTAGCTCGTCCATGGAATGGCTTGCCGCTGGTGGTGGCGGGGCGGGTGTGTGGGTGTCTATTACGGGGACGCACAGTTCCGTTTCCGATCGCGTGCGCAAGGCTGACGCCGGCTGTCGTCTGCTGCTGTCGTCGTCTGCTACCGCCGCCGCTGTCGTCTGCTACGGCCGCCGCTGTTTCCGATGAAGCGTACTTCGAAATTTAGAAGGTTGTCGTGGGCGCGCGCTGCTCCTTTATAACCCTCTCCACGTGCCCGACGGTGCCTGCCCCGCCCCGCCCCGCCCTGCCCCGCCCCACCCCACCCCGCCCCGCCCCGCCCCGCCCCACCCCACCCCGCCCCGCCCCGCCTGACAGCCAGCCACTCATCGCTGACACACAATATAAAAGTTTCCCGAAAAAGTAGTTGAGCATAGCTGAAGTGCTGTTTGCCCGCCCTGCCCCGCCCCGCCCCGCCCCGATCTGTGAATCGATGGTGTCCCGGAGGAGCGCGGGGAGGTACTCGAGGTGGCCGACCAGGAAGAGAAGGGTGCGCGGTCTCCGAGTGAAAGTACCAACGTGACCAAGTACTTTAGAAATACCCTGTCGTCGGTGACGTACCCCGCCCGTGCGTGTGCGGGCGCGGGGTGAGGTGGGTAGCGACGCCCCGCCACCGCCTGGGAGTTTTTATTTTCCATTCTAAAATAAAAAGAGGGTGAAGCACTTTAGCTTTGAAAAACTGTTTCAGTAGTTTTCTTTTTCTTTAACGAGCTTGTCGCTGCTTGGGACAAATTTTTATCACTTTATTATGACAACTTGGCTTGGAAATGGTCGCCTCCACAAACTCACACACACACACGCGCGCGCGCGGAGGAGAGCAGCCCCCTAGGGCGCCGATGAGCTCGTCGGCCAGGGCCTGGTGCTGGTGCCCGGCCCGGCCCGGCCGGCTGGTCCGTGCTTGGCCGCCGTCCACCGCCGGGACTGGACTTCCCATTGAGAATCCGGCCGAGGGCGTGCGGCGAATAAAGAGATTTCTCCCCGCCCCGCCCCGCCCCACCCCGCCCTCTCCCCCCGCCGCGCCGGGGCCTTAGGAGAGCTGCTTCGGTATGCGTAAAGGCGGGTCGAGGGCGGCGATGGCGTGAGCGGCCGTCTCGCCAAAAAGGTGAGCATTCCCTTCGCCGCCCCGCCACGCCCCGCCACGCCCCGCCACGCCCCGCCACGCCCCGCCACGCCACGCCTGACCGCCGGTCTGGCCGGTTAGCTCCTGCGGCTTTGCGGGTCTGACTCACTGGCACCAGTACCACGCGGCGCGGCGGCAGCGTCGCGGATCTTGCGGTGACGCTGAGTGTGTCGTTAGAGGGGCGGGGCGGGGCGGGGCGGGGCGGGGCGGGGCGGGGCGGGGCGGGGCGGGGCGGCTGCAGCTCCCATTACCGGCCTACGGCGGCACTTCCCGGCGCATCGCATCCTCACCCGAGCCGCGCTCGTCCGCTCGCCTCGCCATGTCCCTAACGAAGCAGGTCCCCACTCCCCCTCTCCTCCCCCTCTCCCTCTCCCTCTCCCTCTCCTCTCCCTCCCCCGTTTCCTCCCCTCTCTCTTTTCAACGGCCATGTTCTCGCGCTCTAAGTATTCGTGGGTGATGCTCGTTTTAATTTTTTCCTCGTATTATTTTTTTTTCCGCCCCTCGTCGACCCGGTAGAAATGGTAAGCACCCCAGTGCCTTTACCGCAGCCCCCCCCCCTCCCCCCGGGGCGCCTGCCGCGATAAAGATGACACTTTAAACGCTCTGTTTGCCGGTAGACATTGAGCGCCCCTTCCCCCGGTAGCAGGGGCGCCATCTGGCGGTCCAGCCCGGCCGCGCTCAGAGCAGACTCACCCCAGCAACCACTGTGCAAAATATCTTCGTAAAGTTTCAACATTTTTCGCAATTTTTACATTTACAAATGACGTTGTAAATTTACGATCGGTATCGTAAATTTACAACAGCCTATTTGTGCTCGTTAAAGAACAACTAGTCGATACCAAGTGATACCAAACTACTCCGCGGAGCAGACTCACTACTCCCCGGAGCAGACTCACTACTCCCCGGAGCAGACTCACTACTCCCCGGAGTAGACTCACTCCCTACTTCCCTATTCGGTTCGCGCTCTGCTGCAGGCCAACGAGTGCGTGGAGCAGGACGGCGACCCAGGCTGCATGGGGTGTTCACCCTGCCCTACAACATGCGCGCGATCCCGTCCCGCTCCGCCCACAGGCGCCGGCGCCAGGGCCGGTCAAAGACACCCCCGCATATTGTACACTCCCCGGAGCAGGCTTACTACTCCCCGGAGCAGACTCACCACTTTCCGGAGCCGACTCAGTACTCCCGGGAGCAGACTCAATACTCCCCGGAGCAGACTCAATACTCCCCGGAGCAGACTCAATACTCCCCGGAGCAGACTCAATACTCCCCGGAGCAGACTCAATACTCCCCGGAGCAGACTCACCACTCCCCGGAGCAGACTCAATACTCCCCGGAGCAGACTCAATACTCCCCGGAGCACACTCGCCGTTACGATGACAGGGAGGAGCTGAGTGCGCCGTTTAGGTTTAGGGCGGGGCGGGGCGGGGCGGGGCGGGCCGAGGGGAGCGTCAGATCACACTCTGGGTAATTTGATCGCTGCGGGCCGGGCCGGGCCAGGACAACATGGCGTGGGCTTTTAGCTGTGCACGGCCCGGCCCGGCCCGCGGGGCTAACAGGGAGACATTAAACGAGTTGATGAGAGGAAGTGAGCCTGCCCGGGGGTGGACAGGACAGAGCTGCGCTCCTGCTGTCCTGCTGCTGTCCTGCTGCTCGCCCTGCGGCGTCCTGTCGGCGCGCAACAGGATTACGGCGGCCGGGAGGCAGCTGGAACACCCTCCCTCTCCGCCCTACGCGTCCCCCCGGGCTCGCAGGGGGTGGCGTAGCGTGGCGTGTTTCCATGAAAATTACACACTTTGAAGGTAATTTGGAGCCCGTGGGGCGGTACTGTCCCCCCCGGCGGGGCGCGCGTATGTCTCCGTAATCAGAGTAGGGATGTGTCGTCCCGCCCCCGCCCCGCCCCCGCCCCGCCCCGCCCCTATGGGAACACCCCGCGACACAGCGACCCCGCCCGGCCCCTGGCTGCTTCTCTTGTCGAGAGGGCCGCCTGCAACACGAGGTTAAGCCGTGCAGGTCGGGCGGGGCGGGGCGGGTGGGTGCCGTCAGACACGCCCTACTGCACACAGAGCACCTCGCGGGGCGGGGCGGGGCGGGGCGGGGCGGGGCGGGGCGGGGCGCCACCCTGACCCAATAGTGCACCTCAGAATAGAGATGACGGCCTGCCCCAGCCCCTTGTGGCCCGCGGGCCCCCGCCGCCCCCGCCTGCCAGCACTACAGACCAGACGCCGCGCCCCAACCCGTTCGGAATAGGGATGATGTCAGCTCCCAGCTGACGCGCCCCGCCCATTTGTCAGCTCGCGGTCAGCGAGCCCCGCCTATACATTTTCACGTCCCACTTTCGCCCTCGAGTCTATCGCGAGGCAGTAGTGCGGGCGTTCCGAAAAAAAAGAAAATAATCCATAAGGTTACTTCGTACCTAAAAACAGGTAGATGAAAAAATAACTGGTGTCGGCGCTGGCGCGACAGCGAGGTACCGGAGGGAAGGGGGCGTTCCCGCCCCGCCCCGCCACGCCCCGCCACGCCCCGCTACGCCATACGCGCGGTATGGCAAGCGCGCGCCTTTAGCCCACCTCATTACCACCGCGTTAATATTTATACGAGAGGCACAGGCTACACCCCGCGCCGTGTGCGCGTACCCCTTTACAGCCGCGGTGGCCCCCGCCCCGCCCCACCCCGCCCCGCCCCGCCGCGAGCTCCCCCACGGTCTCCCCTACAGTCTGTCGCCACCCATCTGTCTGTCGAGCGCCGCCTAGCCGCCCCGCCCCGCCCCGAGGTAGCGTTCCGTTTCCGTCTTTTTGGCAGCCCGCCGTCACGTCAGACTCTTTCTTCCTCTTTCAACCGACTTCCCTGCTCCCCACTTTACGCCGCTCATCAACGCTACGCTAGGCGCGACGCGAAGCGGGTCCGTTTGAAACACGCGCGTGCCCGCGGGGCGGGGCGGGGCGGGGCGGGGTGCGGTGGGATGAAGTTGTCAGCCCGTAATTACCACGTGTCGTGCGGTGGCGGGGCGGGGCGGGGCGGGGCCCTACTCCTTTGAGGCGCGGTACTTTGCCTAAAACAGGCGCGAGGTGAAGGACCGACAGTGAGAGGGGAAATAAAAAGTTTTGGGTGCCGGGGGGGGAGAGAGAGAGAGAGAGAGAGAGAGAGAGAGAGAGAGAGAGAGAGAGAGAGAGAGAGAGAGAGAGAGACGTGAGGCTGCAAGTCACCCACTCTAATGTGCTGCATGCTGCACCGCGCGCCGGCTGATCACGAGCCAACGAGCGTGGTGTGGCGGGGCGGGGCGGGGCGGGGCGGGGCGGGGCGGGGTGCACCGGGGCGCGCCCGCGGTGTCGGCCAGCTTCCTAATAAGGGCCCCGTGTGTGCGCTGCGCCCCCGAGGCCGGGGCTCACACCGGCAGGTGCGACCCGAGGTCGGGTTGGCCTGGGCTCCTACTTCTCCCCACACATCTAAGATGTACGGGTTGACACACCTGTGAGTGTTCGACATTCACACACTTCCTGTGTCGTCTGCTTGATCGCCGACGTCACGTCCAGTCCCAGTCGAGTCCAGTCGATGACCGGTGGGGTGGGGTGGGGTGTGGGCTCAGGCCTAATAGCGCACTGTGTGTGGATGAAATGCATTGTTAGTGAGCCTAATGGCTCATGGCGGAAACAATGGCGCATTAGCGACAGCACACACACACACACATATACGACGCCGTGAGTGGGAGGGAGGTGGGAGAGGCGAGATGGGAAGGGGAGGGCGAGAGGGAGAGAGATAGAGAGAGGGAGAGAGGGAGAGAGAGAGAGAGAGAGAGAGAGAGAGAGAGAGAGAGAGAGAGAGAGAGACCAACAGGTGGGCTGTTGTCCAGTGTGTGCCCCGTGCTCTACACCCCATACAGCGCTATGACTCCCCCAGGGCTGCGACTCGTATAGCCTAGAGCTTCCTGAAGGTCAAGAAGTAGCCTCCCTTTGTGTCGCCGGGGAGCCTTTCGCCTTCTCTTTCTCGCTCTCTCTCGCTCGCCCTCGCTCGCCCTCCCACGCTTCGCTCTTTCTCGCTCTCTCTCGCTCTCTCTCTCTCTCTCTCGCTCTCTCTCTCTCGCTCCCTCTCGATCGCTCTCTCCCTCTCTCTCTCTCTCTCTCTCTCTCTCTCTCTCTCTCGCTCCCTCTCGATCGCTCTCTCTCTCTCTCTCTCGGCCCTTTTCCTGGTTGTGACTCACGGTTAGAGAGGCTCTCTGACCTGACCAGCGGGACCTTCGCTGCGGTGTACAGTACAGCCCTCCGTGAAACCTTCAGCTCGCGAATCGGGGCCTCCCTCGCGATACCGTCCCCCGGAGACCCCGCCCCGCCCCGCCCCCCGCCCCGCGGCCTACAAAGGGCTGCCGAGCTGGCCAGGGCCACCGTTGAAACACGACTCCAAGGGCGGTCTTCCCCCTGTTCTTCCTATCGCGAACGACGCACAACCCCGCCCCGCCCTAGGTGACTTGTCTGTGGCGTTCCGATGGCAAAAAAATATATATTTTTCTTGCGATATTTTCTAAATGGCGGTGCACAAAAGTTTCCGAGTCGTCGCCCTTCGTGTCCTCCTGCCTCATCATATCCTTACCTTCTTCTTGTTCCACTGCCGCGTGCCGTGCAAATCGGACGCGACCTTAAGCCCCCAACTTTCTTTTCGCTTTTTTTTTTTTTTTGCGCGCGCTTTCCCCTCTATTTTGACCTGCGAGCCTCGAGCGTTCGTTGTGGAGGAAGGTAGAGCATCCCGCGAAAGCCGCCCCTTTTTTTGTTTTTATTTCAGAGACAAATCCCCCGCACGCTTCCTCGGCGCTGCCCCTGCAGCCGCAGCTCGAGTTATGAGCAGAGTTGAGCTCGCAAAGTGGCCACCGCGTCTCTCTCTCTCTCTCTCTCTCTCTCTCTCTCTCTCTCTCTCTCTCTCTCTCTCTCTCTCTCTCTCTCTCTCTCTCTCTCTCTCTCTCTCTCTCTCTCTCTCTCGCTCTCTCTCCCCCGGGTGCCGCAGGTACCTCCCCGAGTACCCCGCAGGTACCGCACCGGGTGCTGTACTTTAGGGTTGCCGGAGACAATAACGCCGTCTCTTTACTGCGGCTCTGCTACGAGTGGGACCCAGGCCCAGGTGAGGCGAGGCAGGTAGGCAACCCGCCCGCAGCGCTGCAGCCTGGTTGCCTACCTCTGACGGCGCCCGCCGCGCCCAGTTACTGCGGCTCTGCTACGAGTGGGACCCAGGCCCAGGTGAGGCGAGGCAGGTAGGCAACCCGCCCGCAGCGCTGCAGCCGGGTTGCCTACCTCTGACGGCGCCCGCCGCGCACAGCCAAGTTGTGTTTCTCTAACGAAAAAAATATAAAAACACAGTACCCTTCCGCCCTGCAGAGAGCGCAGCTGTGCACATGTGTATTATGAGCGCCGGCGTTGTCGTCACCAGCGCTATCAACAGCCAATCACTTATCGACAGCCCTTACCCGCTGTAACTTTTTCCCCGCTCTTCCCTCCATCTTCTCTCCCGTGGCTCGTCTGAATCCATATTCAATAATTACTGCTCGTCCTATCAGACACAAGGGGAGAGAGAGAGAGAGGGAGAGAGAGGGAGAGGGAGAGAGAGAGAGAGAGAGAGAGAGAGAGAGAGAGAGAGAGAGAGAGAGAGAGAGAGAGGAGTGACGGACAGACCGAGGCCGCCCTCGCCGTGAACTCGCCCTTCAACTGATCAATGGGATCGGGTGTATAACTGTACCCGGCCCGGCCCGGCGCTCCTCGAGCCTTCGAGACGAGAGCGGACAGAGCCGCCCGGCGGAGCGGCCGCACCGCGCGGGCGGGGAAACTAGACAGGAAGGAGCGAGTGAAAAGTTTTCAGCCGATGCGGCAGGCGATGTACTACGTAATGGAATCATCTCGGGGAGTGGCGGGGCGTGGCGGCGTGTGTGTGTGTGTGTGTGTGTGTGTGTGTGTGCGCGCGCGCGCAGTAATAATGCCACATATCACAAACATCAATTAGTTGATTGGAAGAGTCCGGATACGTGACTGGGTCCCACATGCGCCCGGCCGGGGTGACTAACGGTTGGGCGTGGTCAATCAAGTCTGGCGGGGCGGGGCGGGGCGGGGCGGGGCGGGCCCTCCCCCAAAGGGGCGCCCCCGAGGGCCCCGGGCCGGCCCGGGGCCGCGGCGGGTCGGAACGAGGTCAGCGACTCTATGGGGGGCGGATAAGAATTGATGAGTCGAACGCCGGGGGTGGTCTGGCCTGGTGCGCTGGCCTTCCTATCAAACAATTTGGTTAGAGCAGCATTTCTTTCCTTTTTTTTGCAGTGTTTGGTATTGCGTTTACTCTAGCCGTATCTCTGGTGGGTGCGGCCCGAGCTGCGCTGCAGGTATCGAGTCATGCGTTGATTGGTCCCGCTGAGTCAGGCCGTAAGCCGCACCGTAGTGAGGTGAGGTGTGATGACCTAACCCAAGCTCTCCTTGGCGGCGCCCAGGCCGCACCTCGCCCGCGAGGCGTGGCCTGACCAGCGCAGCAGGCCTTTCCCCCCGGGCCGAGCCCTTATTGGCCTTATGCCACTTGTCACGGAAATCAGGAAAATGTCAGGATTCGAAACGTCAAGAATTCGCATACTCAAAGTACAAGGTAGACGCACGTTAAAACCGTGTAAGGCTGAGCTAAAAGTGCGTCTACCTTGGCCTGCGGCGCGCTAAAGCTGGAAGCTAAAACACCGATTTTCGATTGGAAGTTTTGCATTGGTGGGGCAAGCCTGTCCACATCTCTCATCCCACGTCTCAAGCCTGGCGCCTCACCTCACGCCGTCTTCCCGTCGGTCTCCCCTTGGCGCATTCTGACAGGGATGAGCATTTAAAGTTCAAATTAAATTTTAATTTAAATTTAGCTCAGCCAATGAGCATTTAAAGTTCAAATTAAATTTTAATTTAAATTTAGCTCAGCCAATGAGCATTTAAAGTTCAAATAAAATTTAAATTTAGCTCAGCCAATTAGAGAAAATAGCAAAAACAAAAATTGAAGTTGAATTTGCAGTCAACTGTATTTATGGGAAAAGCTTTTCCCATAAAAACCTGTTATTGTTTTTAAAATCAAAGTTTGTCTTTCACAAAGTCGGGCGGAATCTTTAAAATGTCAGGTCTTTGTATGAAATAAATTATCAAGAAAAATAACATGCTGGGCTGGGCTCGCGGTCTTGCTCGAGGACTTGCGGTCTCAAAGCTCCCCGCTAAGCCCCCGCGCGCCCTCCAGCGTATCAAAGAGGCCTCTCTACCTTTGGCGTTGCCCTAGCCCTGGAGCCCTCCTCCCTGGGTCCCGAGGGACTACCGCCGGGCCGGGAGCGGAGCTGTGTTCGTCAATTGAGAAACGATGATGCTCGAAATGATAAACAATTTTATTAAAACCTCGTAAAGGGGCCTTTGGTCTCCAATACGATATCGACGGGTGACATCACCCGACTATCGGCCCGCATGGCGGCCATCATAGGGATGGTGATCGATAGGAGAGGAGACTTCAGTGCGGGTGATTAGTGCCAGTCAGTGATGCCACACCCTGGGAACCAAAGTGCACTAACGCCACAGGGCTGCCAACCTCACCAGTAAGTGTCATACGGTTCTGCCAGCCGCGCGGGCGGTGCAACACGCCTGAACACCACAGGAAAACAGAAGATTAGCCGAAATAGCTAATGCATTAGATGGTATGGCCTAAGCTAAATAATATTAGCTGCATTAGCTAATTATCAGCTCATGCGTTTTTAGCTTTTTGAGCTAATTTGTTTTTCGTGCAAGTCTTGGGAGTCATGGGCCCGCCCCTGTTGTCCACAACGCAGAGTTCATTGGGTGGGCGATGGTGTGAGAGAGAGAGAGAGAGAGAGAGAGAGAGAGAGAGAGAGAGAAAGAGAGGGGGGGGGGGGAGCGCCGCGCTGGCATCCTGACCCGAACCTCCCTTGTAATTGTTTCAATTCCGCTACCAGACCAGCATGCCGCCACCGCCGCAACCATCACCATTGCAGTTCCCTTCAATTACTGCAGACTGCCGTAATGAAGTTGCAACGGAGGCCGAGAGAGAGAGAGAGAGAGAGAGGGGCGGGGGAGCGAGAAAACTGCGAAGGAGGAACGTCCGCGTGACAGACAGTGACAAGAGATGCTTGCTCGTGTGCAGTCGGCGTAGCGACGTCATTCTCTCTCTCTCTCTCTCTCTCTCTCTCTCTCTCTCTCTCTCTCTCTCTCTCTCTCTCTCTCTCTCTCTCTCTCTGTGTGAGAGGAGAATAAGAATAGGATGAAATCCTTGGTAATGGCGCTGGTGCCGACACGTCGAGATATCGATCTTGCAGACGTCATCCGTCGGACATCCGGGCGCGTCCCCGTCCGCTGCAGCGAGCCCACCTGGAGAGGGAAAGCCCGTGTTTAAATAATTATTATAATTACTCTTTTTTAAAAAAAATATATATATATAATTTGCATATTGTCCCGGGCCGTGGCGCGGCGCGTTCACAGAACAGTGTTGTGATGGAGTGCTGGCGGCAGCAGCAGCGCCCCGCTATGCGCCTCGCTGGCTCATGTTAATCGCCCGCTGAAATGCCGCGACATTTGGCGGGGCGGGGCGGGGCGGGGCGGGGTGGGGCGGGGCGGGCCGCAGGGCCGCGGGTCTGTGTGTCCGGCGCACGCTGCCTGGATAGGGGAAGGTCACCGGGCCGAGGGGAGGGGGGAGCCCAACCCGTCCCACAGGACTGTCAAGTGCCCCTGAGCGGCGCGCCCTGCCCCGCCCCGGCCGGTACTCGAACCCGCACCACACCACACCACTACACATGGAGGCACTGTCCCCGCAGCGGCTCCGCCTCTCAAGGAATAGCCACGAGGTGGGGGTGGGGTGGGGTGGGGTCGAGTTCTTGGTGTTTGAGCGCAGGGCCTTATCCGGGCGCCATAGACCCTGTGCGAGGCTAGGTGGACGTCCCTGTTGACATTTCCCTCCTGTGCTCGGGGCCGCCCCGCCCCAACCCGCCCCGCCCCACCCCACCCCACCCCACCCCACCCCGCCCTTCCGGGCTCCCCGAGGGCGGGGCGGGGGTAACGGACCCCCGGGGACGACATGACGAACCACAACCACACCGCCACTGACCTGACCTGGGCGGGGCGGGGCGGGGCGGGGCGGGCCGCCACTGCCAGAGAGCTGCAGGGCAGGACAGAGGGCATCTCTTTCAAACAAAATAATGTCAGAGAGGACGAAGGAGGAGAGAAGATGAAAATATCTCGAAATGTCGGAAAATAGCGGAGAGGTGGTCAGGTCAGGTCAGCTGGGCGGGGCGGGGCGTGGCGGGGCGCGGCGGGGCGGGGCGGGGCGGGGCGCGGCACACTCTCGCTCGGCCCTGCGCTCGTCTCTCTGACAGGCGCGGTGGGGATATATACTCGCGCGCGGATACAGAGGATAGATGTCCGCCCGCGCTGCCCCGCCCCGCCCCGCCCCGCCCCGCCCCGCCCCGCCCCACCCCGATAGAGGAACGCCCGCCCGCCGCCCTCGCCACATCCCGTTCTCCGTCGCGTCGCGTCCCAGTTTTCCGTGCGTCGTCCCGCGCCCACCAGGAATAGACGGCCTCTTCTCCCCCCTCCCTCCGGCCACACACACACACACACACACACACACGGGAGGGTTACACCGACCGGACGCGGCCTAAAGCGATGCATCATCTTTGATTCTCTACGAGTCGCATTGGCTATAAATACGTGCGCCACCGGCCGACCGCACCCATGCCATGGAGGTGCGCGACTCCTTTTGTTGCTGTTGTTGTTTATACCATAAGGGCGCCCATACTCGCAGTAAAAAATAGTAATAATAATAATAAATGTTGTTTTAATCATTTTTATTTTTTATTATTCTTTTTACCTGTGTAGGATGGCCTGAGGGCGGGGTGCCGCCGGGGCGTAAACGCGGTGGCGTGCGGCGCGCGGGGAGTTTTTACGACCGGCGCGTGAAGAGGATTTGAAATTCCCGCTCAGGGGGGCGGGGGGTCTGCTCGCGGCCCGCCCCGCGGGACCGTGCTGCAGACTGCAGACTGCCGCTAGACATAACCCGAGCCCCACCTGGCTGCGAGCCAGGGCGGCAGTGTGAGAGAGAGAGAGAGAGAGAGAGAGAGAGAGAGGGGGGGGGGATGTCTGTCGGAAATGCAGCGTCGAACGCACTCGTCATAGCGCTAATGCGGTCGAATTAAACGCCCCATAAATCCCGTGATCGCCCGCGCTGCGCCCGGCCGGCCGGCGCGGTGCGTCTGTCTGCGGGAGGAAGAGTCCCACAGCGCAGCCGGGAATTTTCGTTTCACCGTAAGGTAAAATTTTTTGACGTGTTAAATTTTTGTTTCACTGTAAAAAATATGTCTGTAAATTTACGACTTTTTTCGTAATTTGTGATTTACAAGCGGTGTTGTAACTTTACGATCGAAATCGTAAATTTACGAAAGCCTATTTGTGCTCGTTTAAGAATCACTAGTCGATACCAAGCGTCCTTAAAATTTTGTAAATTTACAATCTGATATCGTAATCTTACGACATTTCTCATGGAAAATTTTCCCGTAACTCTTACAAACATTTCTCACAGTGTTAGAAGTTCTTACCGGGAACTTGCCTTTCGGAATTTTTTTTTCCTGGGGGTAGTGGTTGGTGAAAGCAATAGCCGTGGCGCCGGGGACAGCCCGTGTCACACCCTTGTGTGGCTTCATCCTCAGCCCGGTGCACTGTGCACATGACTGCCCTCGGCCCGGCCCGGCCCGGCCCGGCCCCGCCGCCCAGGAGACAGGATAGATAGACACCGTTACGCCGCCGACGCCTAGGATTTTTTTTCTAAGGGGAACGGACATTTCTAGGCCGCTTTTTTTAGTTTTCATAGCATAAAGCCATCGTTTATTTATCGATGACCTTTTCTTTTTTTTTGTCGCTCTTCCTGCCAGACCAACATGGTCAGTGTGACGTCGTTTTCTTTTATCCCGGAGCTGCCCCCCCCCTCTCCCCAATGCACACGCCGCATTGAGTTAGGCCCTTTTGTGTTTTCGCGCCTCGCCGGGGGCCCCTGTGTGACAAGGCCCCCGGGGTCTACGCCGACGTGACCGGACGGGCCCAAAGAATCTTTTGCATTTTCATTTTGTTTGCTGAAAACACAAATGAAAAAAGAAGAAAAAAGAAAAGAAAAGCTCCCTTAGCTCCTTGCTTGCCTCCTTGGTCACCTTCACGCCCGCTTTTCTTCCTCCTTTTTCGCTCGTTTCTCCGCCTGCTCGCCAATACGCCCCGCATTGGCAGCCGGTCGCCGCACAACTTGCCTTTTGAGAAAAAAATGTTTTCAATTTTTATTTTTCCACATACAGCTGTTAAGTTTAGTGCTGCTGGAAAAGTCGCAGCAGCGCAGCTCTTTCCAAAGCTTAAGTGTTGGCAACATTTTTAGCCACAAAATGATGAAGATGTCTGCAGCCGTAAAACGTTTTCGTGCTTCTTTTTCTTTATTTTATTTTTTTTACATTTTTCGTTTGATGGAGGCGAACTACACGCAGGTTTGACAGACCCGTGTATGTGTGTGTGTGTTTTTGTGTATGTGTCTGCAGCAGCGTGGGCCTTGCGTCCTCGTGGACCGGCCCCGCCCCGCCCCGCCCCGCCGCCTCGCCCGGGCTCTGCGTAAGGCACGCGGAATGGCATAGAAGCGGACCTTCAGGGCCATGGCCCACACACACACACACACACGCGCGCGCACACACACACACACAGCCATGCCCCATTTGGACGGCCCGGCCTACGTAAGATGACTTTGTGTGTGTGTGGGTCCTTCCTCATGGACCGCGTCGGGTCGCCCTCGTCTCGTCACTGTCACACTCATGACGTGTGACTGTGTGTGTGTGTGTGGGTCCTTCCTCATGGACCGCGTCGGGTCGCCCTCGTCTCGTCACTGTCACACTCATGACGTGTGACTGTGTGTGTGACGGGGCTTATGTCATCGACTGCATGCGACAGACCTTGGGCCATGAGGTTTGGGTTAGGCCGCTCTGTTTGCCATAACGGAACGGGCCGCGTACGGCGAGGACGTGCCTAATGGAGAGTCTGCCGCCTCTCTCTCTCTCTCTCTCTCTCTCTCTCTCTCTCTCTCTCTCTCTCTCTCTCTCTCTCCCTCTCTCTCCCTCTCTCTCTTTCTGTCGCTCCCCTGCTCAGAATGACTCGGCCGGTGATGATACCCTGTTTCCTCCCGGACAAAAGCATTGGTTGACGGTGAAGGATTTGTTTCAAGACGGATCTGAGGCCGAGTGGGCCTGAGCGAGCGAGAGAGAGACAGAGAGAAAGAGAGAGAGAGAGAGAGAGAGAGAGAGAGAGAGAGAGAGAGAGAGAGAGAGAGAGAGAGAGAGAGAGAGGGCGTCGTAAGGAACTGGACATGGTGAGGGTCTGTTTAGAGAGAGGGGGAAGTGCCACACCCCGGCCCGGCCCGGCCCGGCCCGGCCCCGCGACGCATCTCTGGCGTGGCGTGGCGCGGCGTGGCGCGGAGGGGCGCTAGCTAATTTTACCCGACGCACGCGTGCGCACGCGCCCGGCGCTGCTGGGGCCTAAGTGCGCACAGTTGGACGGTATCCTTCCCCGGCCCTCCTCGCTCCTATTTGGACACCCTGAGTGGCGTGCAGCGGGCGGGCGTGCGGGCCGGCCGGCCGGCTGGCCACCCCCCCAGCAGACAATGCTGCTTGCCTTTCGTGAAGGCCACGTGCCTCCAGACGGGCACGTGTCGAACCACGTGGGAAGGGAGGGGGGGCTAAACCTAATCGAACGGACGCGCCGCCACAGCTCTGCAGAGCGTGATTGCACTTAACGCAATGCTGTATCGCGTGTTTGCGACGAGCTAACCACTCGAAAATCTGCGTTCGCCGCGCGCGAGGTTTCAAAAGAAAGAAAACGTTTTTCGCGAGGGGTCCTTCACTTTGCTTTTTCGTGTACATGACTAAAGATTAAAATTAAGTCAATGACTAAAAAATGACTTAAATTGACTGAAAAGGACAAAAACAACTTAAAATAAAATTACTAAAATTGACAAAAAATGATGAAAAGTGACAATGACGAAAAGTGACAAAAAGTGACTACAAATGATTAAAAATGGCGTAAAAATGACTATAACTGAAAATAAGTTGGTTGGCGAAAAGTAACTGAAAATGACTAAAAATGACTGAAAGTGACGAAAAATTTCCGTTTGTACATGACTGAACGGAGTCACCCAGAAAACGCTTCCGTTGAACCCACCGATTTTCCATTGAAAAATGGTTCTATCGAAAAGCTTGATTTATAGGAAATTTCAAGCGTCAAAGAAAATTCCATAGAGCTCTATCGAATTTTCTTTGACTTGATGAAATTTCTATAAACGAAAATTTTCTGCGATGATAGAACCATTTCCGTTTGTGGAAAATCAGTGGATTCAACGGAAGCGTTTTCTGAGTGTGAAGGACCCCTCGTTTTTTCGTCGTCGTGCGCGACGCCATGCGGGGTACCTTCAACCTTGACCCGGCCGGGCCGGGCCCCCCGCGCCATGCGCCATGCGAGTGTTCCCCACGCCCCGGGACGCTCCGCACCTACTCGCCGTCGCCTACTTGCGGGCCTGGTTCGTGGACCCCCGCCCCGCCCCGCCCCGCCCCGCCCGCAGCTCGCGCGGAGGTTATGTCACGGTCGGCCGGGCCAGGCCCGCAAAACACAACACGTTGCCTGCAGATGTTGACGCCCTAAGAACAGGCGGCCCCCCCTGTCCCCTCGCCTTTCCCCCCCCCCCCCTCCCCGTCTTACGCCCCACCCCTTTCCCCTGCGGCGAGCTTTGTTTCCCGAAATACACCCGGGTGTGGTGCGCGGGGGTCAGGAAGGGGTTGTATTTAGGGCTTCGGACGAACAGCGGGGCGTGGCGGGGCGGGGCCCAGCAAGTGGAGAAAGGGGGCTCATGTCGCTTGCATAAGAGAGAGAGAGGGCTTTGGGCTTTCGCTGGTGAAAATTTTAACTTAAATTCCGTCGTTTAAAAGTTTACTCCTCTCCACTAAAAAAAAATCAATATTTTTCCCCTTAAAAAACAATTTTTATACTTAACATTTGTCACGCAGAATACTTAACGAAATGAGAAAAAAAGATATCCAGGGTCCTTTCTTCCGAGCGGATTGGCGCAGGCGCACAATGGGCATCGTGTCACGTGACCTTACCTCTCCGGTCGCTGGCGGGGTGCAGCTGCCCTCCGCCCCGCTGGAGCGTGCTGGAGACAGCTGGAGCCGGCCAGAGAGCCGGCCCGGCGCGGCGGCCCTCCCAGCTGGAAATCAGAGTTATATTGCGGAAAAAAATAATATGCGGTATACGAGTCGGGAAAAAAGATACAAAGTAGGCGAGGAGGGGTATAGAGATTAGCCAGGGAGGGCGAGTGAAACGCAAGCAGGCGAATCTGCACTCGTACCGTACCGTACTGTACCGCGCCATTGTGTCGGAGGTGTAAGGCGCCGGGCCGGCCCGGGCCGGGGGGCGTCTGGCTCGCGTTTGTAATGCGATACAGAGATGCATTTTCAGCGTGACGACGCTTTAAGCGCGAGGTTTGCAGCGGGGTGCGCTTGCGTGAGAAGGAGAGAGAGAAAGAGATAGAGGGAGAGGGCGAGTGCAACGTAATTGGATTTTGCACTGTGAAAAGTATCGTCGTAAACTTACAACACATTTTGTAATTACGATTTACAAAATATGTTGTAACTTTACGACCAACCATTCTTGCTCGTCTATGAATTCTAAGTCGATACAAAGTACTTGTAATTTTACGATTTCATGTTGTAATTTTACAACATTTATCATGGAAAATTTTCCTGTAACCCTTACGAGTATTTTTCACAGTGTGATGCAGAAATACCGTAATTTCTTTCCCTTCGAATTTGCCTATAAGAACTAACCATTTTGATTTTTTTTCTAAGGCGGAAATGTTCCCTCAGAAAAGAAGAAAACTGTATTTTGAGCTTCGTCAAACGCACTGGACGCACGCCTTCGTCGAGTAAAAAAATTGAAGAAAAAAAAGAGGCCTTGCCGATGACCATGACCGCGTATTTTTCTTGTGCGTATTGAGCCGTCAGGATCCTTCCTCTCCAGTCATTGGCTGGAGTGAGACATTACCCCTCCTGCACGTGCACTCGCACGTGCACACGCACGCACGGTGCAGCGCGGGGCGTGCGTGCGTGCAGGAGGGAGGAAGGCCAGTCATGATCCTGTCGATGCCACTTTGCATCGGCGCTGCGCTGCCCGCTCTGGCCACACCCTGCCGGCGGAGGGTGGGGGGCGTGCGTAAATCACGACTAATCTCTCGTGCGTCAGCGACCCCCTTATTGGTGAAAGGGATGCGCAATCGATTGCTGTCCAAGGGTAGTGAATGTCCGGCTAAAATGAGGAAGGAGGAATAAATAAAATAAAAACGTGGCCGTGTTTTGTGGCGCACCCCGGCGGGGCGGGGCGGGGCGGGGGCGCGTCCACCCCCCGTGGGGCGGCGGTCTTCATTTCCTCGGCGAATGCAGCGGTGGGGGGCCCCGCCCCGCCCCGCCCCGCTCCGCCCCACCCCACCCCACCCGACAGTATTTGACTGATTGGCTCGGATCCGGAGGGGATCGGAGTGTAGGCCATCGGATACTTTGTTTCCCTCATCCCCCCCCCCCCCCCTCATTTTGCTGTTGCTGTCTTTTTCCTTGTGCGAACGTTTTCTGTGCAAGTGAGTTTGTCGTCATCAACATCACTGAGACAGTAGCGTGCTAGTATGCGCGGAGGCGGCACCCGGGGGGACGCGGGTTCAACGCCCGCTGGCTGCCGCTCTTTCACCCTCTCTCCCCCGCGCTAATGCGGTTCTTGGCAGGGTGTGGCTGCAGGGAGCGGCCGTGTCGTGGCACGCTATGACGGATGGCCGTCATCTCTGGGCGAGTTTGAACGCATTAACAGACAGACGGACACACAAACAGACACACAGACAGACAGACAGACACAGAGAACTGAAGGGCGGACATGCAGCCTGGCCAGGTGCGGGGCGAGCTTACCGCCGTCTGCTGACTTCCGCCGAGAGAACAGAAAGCGCTCGCAGCGAACTGTCAACAACAAGCCACTGGCGGAAATACGCGCAAATCGCTGCTCCAATCTGGATTTCCCCGCAATAAAGTCTGCTACAAAAATTTTCTTACTTTTTTATTAACGTTTTTTGTCGTTTTTCTGTTTGTTTCAGGTGAGGTTGGCGGCGACATGGGCACGTGCTGTGGGTAGCGGCCAGGGCAGCGTACGGTACAGTATAGCAGCGTCCGGCGTGTCAGTAACGGGGACGCACTATAGGCAGTCCGCATAGCGGGCCGGGCCGGGCCTCCGTGCGGGGTGGCAATAAAGTGTAAAAAAAAATGGCGCGCACATCCGGCGTGCAGGGCGACAGTATGTCACGTGATCAACCGGTACCTGCCTGTGCGCAAGATAAGGCATTCCCCCGCCCCTCCACGGCGACCTGGGTGGTATTATTATCGCCATCTCCTTCGCTCCCTCTCTCTCTACTTTCTTACTCTCTCTCTCTCTCTCTCTCTCTCTCTCTCTCTCTCTCTCTCTCTCTCTCTCTCTCTCTCTCTCTCTCCCTCTCTCCCTCTCTCTCCACGTACACGCCGCCCTCTATCTGATTGGCACCTTGTTCTGCTGCTTCCGAAAATAAAACTCTTGTCCGTCTGACCCAGTGGCGTACCGGTGCGCCCTAGATCCGCCCCGCCCCGCCCCGCCCCGCCCCGGCACACACGCATTCACGTTCGCTTTCACGAGGTGCTGGCGGATAGGCAGATTTTTACGTTCTCTTCTGGTGCTGACCGGTCCGCCCGGCCCGGCCGGGCCCCGCTCCCGCGCATTTCGTATCGCAATCGGAATAGCAATGAGAGAATTTCTCGTTCAATCGGAGAGTGCGCGCGTGTTTGCGCCGGGGCCGTAGCGAATCGCAATGATGATTATATGCGGCGGCTGTGTGCATTGCCGCTCTCATATTGCGGTTCGGCGGATTGGCAAAGACACGCCGCGCAGCGAGAGAGAGAGAGAGAGAGAGAGAGAGAGAGAGAGAGAGAGAGAGAGAGAGAGAGAGAATAACGAAGCGTCTCGAAACGTATCATAAAGAGTGATTTGTTTTCCTTGAAAGCAATTATTACGATCGGCCCGCAGCCCCGGAGCAATCCGATCCCTGCCATCTGCCAAACCCGCTGCCAACGCTGCGGCTCACGGGAGGGTATCGAATATGCAGAGGCATGGTCCCGCCCGCCCCGCCCGCCCCGCCCGTGTGCCAAAGCGTTTTTATTTAATCGGAGTGTTTCGTCTGCTGCACAGTGGTGTGCTGTTTGCACGCGTGACTTTGAATACGCACGCGTTTTCAGCTCCACGAGCGTGTGTGTGTGTGTGTTCTATTCCGCGAAAAGAACGGACTCGCTCCTGTTTCTCTCCCATGCTCGCGAACTGTGTGCGCGCATCGCGAAAATTGTGCAGAATTTGCACATGCAGGGCGGGGTATTGCATTGCACGGCGCATGGCGTCGTCCCCGCGGGCGCCGCGGCGCCTAGGCCCGTGTGAGTCAGCCGTTATCAGCTCATGGGCTGTACGGGCGTGGCCGCGCCCCGTCCCGAGAGGGTGCAGTGCCCAGCGATAACGGCGCCAAGGTCACCGGGGCCACGCGAGGCTCCGCACACAATTATTCCAGGGGCAAACAGCGATGAATTTGGCCGGACAAGTTTCGTGAATTTTTGCGAGTTTTCACGAATTTTAGTCATATTTTTCCGCTTTTTTCCCGTTTTTTAATTATTTTTTTTTAAATGAATTTTGCTGGATTATGCTGTGTACAAAAATTTCAGAGTTGTCGTTTCTCTCCCCCTCTGCATTCTCCCTCTGACCGCTTCGAGAAACACCGAGCCAGCCAGGGCGTGATCAGTGGCGGATCAGGAGGCTGTCTTTGGGAGGGGAAAAGTACTCACTAAATCCTTATGCACTTTGTTGTGCATAAGCCTTACAGGATTTTCCGCAACCATAACTATGCACAATTTTTTCTGTGGGCATAATTATGTACAACGTGTGCATAGTTATGCATGAAAATTTGTGCATAACTATGGTTGTATATAATCGTGCATAACGATGCAAAAATCATGCATAAGGGTTTAGTGTGTAGCGCTTTTTGCCTACTTATAGGGGCAAAGTATGGTCTTTTGCCTACCTTTCAGGCGGCTATCTAGGTGCCGAGGGGTCAATTGCCCCCCCCCACCCTTTGGGCGCGATGCACTGACCGCATGGTTCGGCGTTTTCACACGCCGCTGCACAGGTCTCATGGCGTAGCCTTATACAGGCGGCCTGGTGCACGCGGAGAAAGTTCTGCCCGTGGCGTGTCCTGGTGTCCTCCTCACAGCCTCCACGGCCTCCCCCATGTCCCGCGCCGCGCGACAGCTGTGGGGTCAGCGTGCCCGGCCGTCAGGCTGTGACCGCGGGTTCAACTCCGCGCCCACACCGCCAGAACTGTGAAAAACAGTCGTAAGTTTACGGGAAAATTTTCCACGAAGATGCAGTTGTCATATTACAATCGCAAATCGTAAAACTACAAGCACTGCATATCGGCTTAAAATTCATTCACGAGCATAAAAAAAACGTCCGTCATAAATTTACAACACATTTCGCGATTTACAAAATTTATCGTAAATCTACAAGGAAAATTTTTCACAGTGAGATTGCGACGGCTAAACGGCGTGTGACGGAATTGGGTGTGCAGCGCGTGTCGTGACGGGACAGTGTTGCCAACGGCGCTCGGGATTAGCGGGCAGCTGCAGTTGGCCAGCCTGCGGCCTGCCTGCACGCCCTGCTGCTGGACGCACGTGTCTCCGGAGGACTCATTCAACTGGTCGCAGGGTCGACAACTTCACTACGGGCGCGCCTGATGCATTATGGACGAGGGGGGAGAGAGAGAGTGAGTGAGAGAGAGAGAGAGAGAGAGAGAGAGAGAGAGAGAGAGAGAGAGAGAGAGGGGTGTCATCGATGATCGGGTAAAATATTATTGACACGTGATGTTTCGGGGAAACGTTTTTATTATGATTGTAACCGACGGGTAGGGGGAAGCAGGACAAGATATCCACTCTGCCAAAAATGTGCACCCAGAACAATGAAAAGTTGCAGGAACCATATCGTATAGTTAGCTTAGGGAAGACCATAATATTATGGTTGAGACAGCCATATTATCGTTGTGTTGACCATAATTTGGTGAGCTCAAATGTAATTTTTTTTTTTTTAACCATGGTTTTATGGTTCTCCCTAAGGTAACTATACGATGGATGCCACGATTTTTTCGAAAATTTTCCTAGGTGTGGCCGCTCGTAGTCCCGTACATGGAATAGTGCGGAGCTGAGCAAGGAGTCCGACTGCTGGCCGCGCCCGGCCGGCCCGGTCCGCTCGTCACTGATCCAGTGGGAACCAGCGGGAACCAAGCGCGTCAAATGCGTCTCGGCGGGGCGGGGCGCGGCGGGGCGGGGTGGGGTGGGGCGGGGTGCGGCGCGCCCTAACGAAGGGCGGGGCGGGGCGGGGCGGGCTCCCAGTGACAAATGCCGCCGGCCAGCCGTGTAGGCTACGTGCATACCGGCAAATAGAGAGCACGGCTGCGCGCGGGAACAATGCGCCGCGGGGAGGAAGGGAGAGAGAGAGAGAGAGAGAGAGAGAGAGAGAGGGGGGGGGGCAGGGCACCAGGTACCGGCGCGGTACCCGAAGCCTTCCACCCGCTTGTTTTAAAAACGTGACCAACGTGTGGCATTCAATTTGAACCTGCCGTGGCGGGGCGGGCCGGCGCAAGGAGGCATAGCAGGACTGTGTGTGTGTGTGTGTGTGTGTGTGTGTGTGTGTGTGTGTGTGTCTGTGTGTTATTTGTCGGAGCGGGGCCCAATGCTGGAAGGACAAGTTGTTGTATGTACCGGTATGTGTGTCGGGGGCATAAACAAACG